>VWYO01016773.1:52888-76940 GCA_013400275.1 Rhadina sibilatrix
TTTTTTTTTTTTTTTTTTTTTTAATGCATGAAGAGAGAAAGAACTGGAAGTTTCTGAATATTTCATCAACTACTTTAATAATTGCCACTAGAGAAGTTCTGGTCTTATGGTTAAGCCTGAAGCTACAAATTTGTGTGAAAAATATACATGGCTGAATAAGGAGGAAGTCTTGTGCACTAAAGGGAATATTGAAGGAGACTGGAATTTTTCACTTGAAAGGAACAGGTTGGAATCACAGAATATCCTGAGTTAGAAGGAACTCACAAGGGACTCAAAAAGGGCTAACCAGGTCATTTTCTTTTAGGTGGATTTCTAGAGCCCTACCTTTAAATACCCATGAATGAAGGTTTTGGGTCAAGTAACATGGTGGAAGTTACACAATAGATTGATTTTTGGTGGTTTGTTTTTGGGGTTTTTTGTTTGTTTGTTTGTTTTGTTGTGTTTGATTTGGTTGGTTGGTTTGTTTTTTTGAAATTGTTGATAGCAAAACTATACCTTGCAAATAATTTGCCCAAGTTAAACAGAACCACTGTGATTTGGTAACTTGCCACACACTCTTTGCCCTGTGCAGGGCAATGGAAGTCCCTGTCCACAGATCTGACCTGATCCCTCTTAGGCTTTAGACCTTCAGTAGGCCTGACCTGAAGGCCTTAGACTTTCAGTAGTTTTGCTTTGGAGGACATGAAAAGCAGAGACCCTGAATGTGTTGTAGGATCGAAGGGTCCCTGTGTCTCCTCACATCCTTCTCTTCCCCAGCAGAGAAGGGCATTATTGGGGGCTAAGGACTGCAAACCCCCAATGGCCCAGCTCTGTGACCCTCCTTGGTAAACCACCACCAGGGAAGGGCTTACAGACTCCTCCAAGAGCACAAAGACATCTCCCATGGAGCCTCTCCTGGGCGTGAGACCCAGCGTGGTCACCACCCACGTCTTCCCAAAAGGGATGAATTGCAGAACACGGGCCAACCCTTGGTCTTTGGGTGTGGAGAAATCAAGGTCAGCAGGGGCGTGGCTGTGTCTGTGGCATGGCTAGCAGTCCCCTCTACAAGAGAGGACATGGCAGGAGGGTGCCAAGCACCGTGACACAAGGTGGAAGCTGGAGCCACCATTTGTGGCACCCATAGTCATGCCTTAAGCTTTAGCTTTCATGTTTTTCAGATTCTGTGCTGCCCAGGGGTGCAGTTCTGAGCCTCTTGTTAAGTGTCAGTCAGCTTTCTTCCCAGAGTAGGGAGGCAAAACAAATCCTTTCCCAGATGGAGACTAAGGACAGCTACTACAAGCTTTCAGGCCCAAAAGCATAAATAACAGTGGACTGAATAGAGAAAAGAAGGATAGGACTTCATAATCTGAAGATGTAAGTGGACAATTAAAGCTCAATATGCAAATGGACCAAAACTTACAAAAGTGTAAGTCCTCGTGACTGGCTGTCCATTTTGTGACCATTTTGAGTCCGTCTTGGATGTGGCCCTGGCCAGGCTCTGGTACTGCCCAAGGTATATCCTTAAAGGCCTTTCAGTAAATATCTACTTCATTCTCTGGCTCTGTCCACTCTCTGTTCCAGGCCAGACTTCCCAAGGCATCAATAGAACACATGCTTAAAAGTGCTCTATGTGCAATAATGAGCAAAGCTTCACAAATGGGCACTGCTGCAGTCCCCAAACCCTGGCTATCAGCTCAGTTTTCAATCTGGCCTTAAACAAATTTGCCAAATTGGCACCTCTGGCCTGAAGTGGAAGAGAATTCTGCAAATCTCGGTCTCTTTTATAGGGAAGCACAATTGATTTTTTTTTTTTNGTTTTTCAGATTCTGTGCTGCCCAGGGGTGCAGTTCTGAGCCTCTTGTTAAGTGTCAGTCAGCTTTCTTCCCAGAGTAGGGAGGCAAAACAAATCCTTTCCCAGATGGAGACTAAGGACAGCTACTACAAGCTTTCAGGCCCAAAAGCATAAATAACAGTGGACTGAATAGAGAAAAGAAGGATAGGACTTCATAATCTGAAGATGTAAGTGGACAATTAAAGCTCAATATGCAAATGGACCAAAACTTACAAAAGTGTAAGTCCTCGTGACTGGCTGTCCATTTTGTGACCATTTTGAGTCCGTCTTGGATGTGGCCCTGGCCAGGCTCTGGTACTGCCCAAGGTATATCCTTAAAGGCCTTTCAGTAAATATCTACTTCATTCTCTGGCTCTGTCCACTCTCTGTTCCAGGCCAGACTTCCCAAGGCATCAATAGAACACATGCTTAAAAGTGCTCTATGTGCAATAATGAGCAAAGCTTCACAAATGGGCACTGCTGCAGTCCCCAAACCCTGGCTATCAGCTCAGTTTTCAATCTGGCCTTAAACAAATTTGCCAAATTGGCACCTCTGGCCTGAAGTGGAAGAGAATTCTGCAAATCTCGGTCTCTTTTATAGGGAAGCACAATTGATTTTTTTTTTTTTATTTTTTTTTTTATCGTCTTATTTTGTTTCTCCCAGCTCTCCCCTCCCTGCACCCACCTTCAGCAGGATTGAGCATTTTGATTTAAGAGAGGCTGTTCAGTGCAAGAGACCCTCTTGGTGGCGAATTAGAGGATGCCTTGCCCCGTGCATCCCAGCAGTCAGACTGCAGAGGCGCGCGTATCCATCACCCTCACACGCGGCATTTACGGTACAATTACACCCTTCCAGCTGGTGGCTGGGGCTGCTGGCAGCCTACGAGGCCACCCCAATGCCAATTAACAGGTGGATCTGGGCCCCTAAGAAGCCGAATCCATCAGTGCCACCGTGGGCACCGCGTGCCACCGAGGGAGCGGCGCGAGCCGCGCCTCGGCTCCGCTGCGTTCCGGGGGGCTGTGGCTCGGTGGAACCACTGGGGTTTGAAGGGCAGTGGCTGGCTTTGTGCTTGCTTGCAGAGAGCCTCACACGTTTTTCTTTTTGTCTGCGGAGCAGAACAGGGCTCTCACTGAAGAAATAATTTTGCAGATTCTCTTAAAGTCTCCTCCAGCTACAAGGAGGTCACTTCTAACTGGGAAGCAGCATCTGCTTCTCCAACATCTTTCCTACCCTACAGCAAAAGGCAGTGACCCTTAAGCAGAAAAACAAGGTTGTCTTTGATGATGCCCTTAACTCTGGTGGTTTAAGATCAGTTTTGAAGGCTTTCAGTGACATCTTCTATCCACTCCATTTCTTTCTCCAACACAACCCTTCTCTCCCCTGGAGTAGCCTGGCACCTGTGGGCGGTCAAATCACTTCTGGCATCTGTCAGTTTGGGGAAAGGCTCTTTGCTTTTGTGGCTTCAGATGACAGCATTGGTAATATTAAAGTGCTCAGGCTCTGCACGTGTGGTGTTTGACTCAAGCAACATGGAATTTCCAAGGGTCAATGTGTAACCCAGCAGGGGAATTTCCAAGGGTCAATGTGTAACCATGCAGTAGAAACCCACAGAAGTCTGCAAATGTGGAAGCTGAAGATACAATTCCAGGGTGGAGGACTTAAAAAAAAAGTGTGTGTTATTATAGAATTGCAAATTCACTTCCCCAAAGAAATGTAGACTGTCGAATCCTTTGTTAGAGTAAATCCCAACAGGCTTCTTTGAGATCAAACAAAAAAACAAACAAACAAACGTTAAGCAATTCCCACCAACTGCCTTTTTAAAGTCTTCTCTTGCTGAAGCTGCCAGAAGAACAAAGTTTCATCTTCCAGGACTGAAAAAATGAACCTTTGTTTCTTGGAAATAAGTCAAATCTATAGCTGGAGTAGACATAGTTGACAAAAAATAATTTTGCTGAAAGGTCCAAAGTTATTCATGATGTCAGGAAAAAACTGCACCACACATATAGACAAAATAAAAAATAGCCCAAACAATCTATTTGGAAAAGCCGTTTCATTTTTCATTTTTCATTTTAAAAACACATTTTTAGTCTCTTAAGAAAACCCTGAAGATTTCATAGACATAAATATCTTCTGAAATAAACAACTCATTTTGAGTTGACTCAAATATTCTATCTTGACTTGACCTAAAACTTTTATTTTCTTGCATTTGATCAAAACAATTAGGAAAAAATTCCCTTGGGTTTCACCTGAACAGAAGTTTCTCTGATATTTGCACCAGCCTACAACCCTAAGCCCATTCTTTGTTCAAATTTTGTGAAGCAGGCAGGGAAGACGTAAGATGGACAGTGAGCCCTGGTCTCCAGTTTTAACAAGTTGCAGACTGGTGTTGAAATCTTCTGGAAAGATTTCACCTGGAAAGCTGGGAAGCTCCTGGGAAGCTCCTGGGAAATTTACCACCAGGAGCCAGAACATCACCACAGCCTTCAATCTTTGCCTTTGATGGACAAAAAGCTGTTTGCACCACTCAAAGCAGTTGGTTTTCCCTACAGATTACCCACTGAGATGGACCCTCCACTGAGTGGCAGAGGACCCTCAGCATCTCCCATCCACCTTTCCATCTCTGTGGCTTAGTGAGGGCTCACCTCTGGAGACTTCCAAACTAGGTTTTAAGTCAAAGCTATTGGAACTTTTCTGTTTTTCTTGTGAGTCACACAGTTGAGAAGCAGCACTGGTATTGTCACAGCTGAAGTTCCAGCAGAGAGCCATAGATTCACAACCCAATCACAGCATGGTTTGGGTTGGAAAGAACCTTAAACCCCTTTTTATTTCTCCCCCTGTCGTGGCTAGGGACACCTTCCACGGTCCCAGGTGGCTCCAAGCCTCATCCAGCCTGGTCTTGGACATTTTCAAGGATCCAGGAGCAGCCAGCTTCCCTGGAGAACCTGTGCCAGAGCCTCACCACCCTCTCAATGAAAAATAACCAGAAAAAAAAGAAAGTGTTTTATAAATCAGTGCATGTGAACTCCTTGTTTAGTTCTCATGGAGTTAGTATTACAACAGGCACCATTTAAACCTAATTGCATTTGTTCTGAAATGGAATATCCTTTCCTGCAGAATTAGTGGTGCTACTAATTCCTTTAATAGCACCAAAGGGGACCATTCTACTTGTCCTCCATGACAACCTCATGGGGTACAGCCTGCCCACCCAGCTCACCCAGTGTTTTTGTTCCAAGCATGTTGGGGAGCAGCAAAGGTCTTGGTTCCCTGTCTGTACCATGGTGATGGGAGAGGACAAAGATCTCTAGAGGTAAAACCTGGTTGTGACTCAGTCACAGCCTCCACCTTTGGACCCCAGGTATGTCCCATGGCCATCTGCACAGAATTGCAGAGACATGCCAGCCAAGGTGAGGAAGTATCATCTAAACACCAAAAACTGTGTGGCTTTGGCAGTAATGACCTTTGTTGGGGCTGGTTGGTTTCCCACTGTGCTCATTTACCAGGACACACTGCTGCAGACTATTCATAAATACTTTCAGATGGATGTGCCAGAGGTCTTTCCCTTTTCCCACCATCACCCTTGCTCTTCCCTGTTGGAGCCCTGGGCCTGGCTGGAGTTCTGGAGTGTTCCAAAGGTGCAGATAAAACAAAGATTTCCTTAATTTTTTTTTTAAAAAGCACTGGAGTGACAGAAGAATTGTCCCCAACAGCTGAAAGCTTCCATGCAACCATTCTTCCTGAGAACTGCATCGATGGAGCACTTGGCCACCATCAATCCCTTACAAGTTTCAAGGTTTCAGGTACTGGTGAATGCCAGGGAACAGCTGGATGGAGCAGGAGATCAAGCCAGGAGTTTCCCAGATCAGCCCTTCCACTCTAGCTCTGCATTGCTGTAGCTAATACAGGTTTTGCCAGTTATTTCACCAGGGAGAAGCATAGATCTTTTTGTTGGCTGACACTGCTGGCAGTAGTTATAAATTGTCTTCTGAAATAGCTGGAGAGGTGTAAGGTCTCAGACATGAGCCAGCTGATGCTATTCCTTCAGCTCAGACCCAGGACCTGCCCTTGGGAGCTCTCCCAGGCTGCTCCAGCACCACAGGAAGAGGGCTTGCTCCAGCTCCCACCTCAAGTGTCAGCTTTTTCAGTGCCAAAATCAGTTTCAAATTCTCCACCACCTCTCAGGGATCAAGCAGCACTTAATAATTAATACTCTGAATGCTTTCAAATCACCTGGAGAAGGAGCCAGAAGAAAATCAAACTGTTATGGTCAATGTCACTGTTTGGGCTGTGAAGGATGAGTCCTGCCTGATTGCAGGTTTTCCAGAGCAGATTAAACTTGACATGTCTTTATTTTTTTTTTTTTTTCTCCTATAAACAAGTCTCGTCTGTGCAGAGCAAAGCTTAAAATTCATTATTTATTTTGCATGATGTTGACATCACAACGGAGCCCTGTACGCTCTGACTCGATGGATGAGGAGAAGAAGAATCTCCTGTTTTGCATGATGAAGAAAAACTTCTGCAACCATCTGCATTTCTCCCAGTCCATAAGGTTGCTACTCCAGGGACAGCCACACTCCCCTTGTGCTAGCGTGTGGGATGCTCCGAAATTATTTATTTTTAATTTGCACTAAAGAAATAAACGCCGTTCTCCCAGTTTGTCTCCCTCTCCATCCTGCGAGATAAAGTTATCAGGAATAATCAGATCATAGAGTGGGGGCTGGAGAGGAAACTGTACATTAATACTAATGTATCTGGCATTGCAGGAGACACGAAGCCTGCTGTTCCCTCATTGGCCTGGGAATGTTTAACAAGCTCACTACATACCTTTGCTTTGCTTTGCAAAAGAAGAAAACCCTGCACCGCTCCCTGAGCATCTGACAAGAATGCACAGACATAATAATTTCTTTGACCTCAGCCACATGAGTTTCTGAAAAGAACAAAACAGCATCATTTCATGGCATTTACAGTTTAAACCTTTCCTATTCAAGTTTCTAACAAAAAAAGCCAACAGCCCATTCTGGTCATGATTAAAATTCATAGGCTTGCTGCAGAGAACAGATGCAGAAGCAATTTTAGGCCAGTCATATCCCAGCTCTGCAAAATTAATTTGACAGGTTTGCATTAAAGCACTGATCAATATCCACTTTAGAGCAGCAGAGGCTAACTGAGAAAAAATAAGTGACCGGAGTGCTACCAGACGAGAAAAAATGAATCTTTGAGACTTTTTTCCCTCTAAGCTTGCACCTACATCAGAAGTCCTGACCTCAATCCATTGATCGGTTGCAGTTAACATGACAAAAGGCCTGGCGGATATACCAGAGCTATACCTACCAGGGAACAATCAACCCTGATACACTAAATGTTTGACAGAGTGACTAGACTGCTGAATTAGTATTTGCTTTCTGAGGTCTGGCAGGCAACCTTTCCGTCCTGCAGTTTCCTAGATGCTTACAAAAGGGATTATATATAGACATGGTTTATAGAACTTCTCTTAAACTTTCTTAAAGAAGCACCTCTTAGTGTTTTAAGCTGAGACCAAGATAATAAAACTCCACAGCCCTGTGCCATTCCGGCTACGTCTCCAATGGGGGAAAGGTGTATTTCTATTTTCAACTTAATAAGGACAAACTGTTTCATCAAAGTGCTCCAGAGGTTTTTTATCATCTGCCTCCGGGAGAGGTCAGAATCAACTCGAGGCACCAAACCTACCCCTAGCCTTGCTTAGGAGTGGGAATGACACAGTCCATGTTGGTGCTTGACTGGGGAGAAACGGCTGGAAATCTCCGCTGCCCTGGGTTGTGTGGGTTGAGTCCAGCACAGGAGAGCTTTTGCATAACCCCACTCAATTACTCAACTCAACCCCAAGAAGTTATTATGTCTGTGCATTCTTGTCAGGTGCCCAGGGAGCAGGTGCAGGGTTTTCCTCTCTTGCTAAGCAAAGCAAAAGGTGTGCAGTGAGCTTGTTGAACATTAGCAGCACATCACCACAACGGCAACCGCGGTCCTGGCTGGCGTCACCCGAGCAGGAGTGGTGCAGCAACTACAGGCACAGCGTTTCACCAGGTGGACTTCCCGTCTCACAGGTGGCCCTGCAGCCCACGAGGAGTGGCTGTGACTCACCAAGGCAGGGTTCTCTCTAACTGCAAATCTCTTCTGCCCCTGAGGGACACCGGCTGTCCCTGGATGGCGCGGGAGCCTGACTGCACCCGCCACACCGCTCGCCCAGCAGGCTGCAGGGATTTGCCCAGGGAAGAGGAGGAGGTGGTTTGGGGGCTTGGAAAGAAAAGTTAGAGTGATTTCCCACCTGCCACTCCTTGCCTGGATTTGTGCAACATCCCCGGGCGCTGCGTGCGAGGATGGATGCGGACCCGGGATGTGGTGAGGTCTCTCCAGCCTCCTTCTTCAGCTGCGCCCAACACCTCCAGCCAGCAGCCCCTGTAGGGACCAGTCACTGCTGGCTGCCACCACAGCTGCAACCCTCAGCCTGCAGATCAGACCCCTAAGTGAAAAATCTCCACGCAGATTTACTCTTCTCTGCCATTTCCCCCAGAATTTGAAATTCCCCCACGGGGTTACGACCTTATACCAACCTACAGGACCTTCCCTACAAGAGCTGTTGTGAGGATACTTGGTTTGCTGCACTCTCCAGAAAATTCCTCATCTTTTTTTTTATTTCTATTCCTGGTAATTTTAGAATTCTCAACCTAAGCAACACAATTTCATGCCATGAACTTGACTACAGTTAGGCATTCGTTACCCTTAATCACATGCTAATTGCCTGACATCACAGCAACCTGCGAGTCCTACAGACAACATTTTGCCAGAAAAAATATGAGGTAAAAAGTGCTTATTGACCTGTTGTGAAAGTTGGGGTCTAGTACCAGGCACTGGAACCAGACACCTGCTCATTTCTAGTGATGGTAAACATATGCTGGTACCAGAAAGGCACAAAATCTCATTGAAATCTGTTGTATGCTCCTACACAGCACAGTCAGAAACAGGAATGAAACAGCCCGTGGTTGAAGCACCTGCTTTAGCCTTGGGAAATAGAAGTTTAGTTCCCAGCATTAAAGCAGACCTCACTCAAGCCACCAAGGACCAGATTTCTTAAATCTGAAGTGCCTAATTACCTCTGAGTTCAATGGAAAACTAAGCAAGTCTCTTAAATACCATTTAAAATCTGTCCTCAAGCTACTTGGTTCCTTTTCTGTCAAATGACAGTCATTGCTTTCCCTAAATTCCCAAGGAGGAACATGAATAAATGTATCAGTCAGGTCCCCCACTCCAGTGATGGAGGGCATGAGCAGCCCTCAGAGGGACAGCTTAGCCCCACTGCATCTGAAATGTGCTGAAAATGTCAAGTGCCATTTGCCAATGTACCAAACATTTGTATACACAAACAGGTGCTGCAGGCATGTAGACACCAGCTGATACATCAACTTTGCTTCTCCCATGCCTTGGGGATTCTGGTGGAAAAGAAGCTCAACATGACTTGGCAATGTGCTCTGGCTCCCTGAACCCCCCGTGCCCTGGGCTNCCCTGGGATGGTGGAAGTTGGTCTTTCCAACTCAAACAACTTTGTGATTATATGAGGTTAATTATTCTGGCCCTTAAACCTAAAAATTGTTCAGTGACAATTTATGGACCTGGGAGCATCTATAGACTTTGTAGATTATTCTGAATTATTTCTTCTTTCTTTTCTCTGGGTAGGATTTTTTTTTTTTTTTTTTTTTTTTTTTTTTTTTTTTTTTTTTAAATTTCCTGTTGCAAATCATAATTGCTTGTCCTGAGGTCAGGATTTACAAGCCCTAAAAAACCTGGACTTCATTCTTCCTCTGCAGAGCATTTGGGCAGGTTTCAGGCCTTCTGCTTTAGCAATGCCTAAATAAAACAAAACTTATGGTGTTAGAATAATAGGAACAGTGTCCAGGGCAGAGGGGAGAGACAAGGCAAGGTCCCTTCCACCCCAAACCATTCTGTGGTTCTATAGTTCTATACCCAAACACTTCCACAGCCTTGCAAAGAATCACTTTTTTAGACCCTGAATTAGCATGGAAGGAATTCTGCTATCCTGAGCATCAGAATCAGCCCTTCAACTCTGGCACCTCTTTTAAAGGTAAGCAGAGCTTCTGTAGCCATGTGAAATAAAAGTGCCTGTTGGCAGATGTGGTTTTCTGGCCTGCACATGCAGGTTAGGACGGTGCAAACCAAACTGTTGCACGGCCAGTGCCACAGCAGGAGGCTGTTATCTGTTGCCAAACCAGATTTCTGCTAATCTTTCACCCCAGATTCCGAGTCAGGCACACAGCCATGAAAAACGTGGTACTGAAATGCAGCATAGTGTGTCTGTGGCACACACAGGGGCAAATACAGGCTGGCACACACGGTCTGAGTGCCACCACACCCTCAGGCAGGTGCTGAGCACCTTAGAACTGCCTCCACTAAAGATAAAAGGCCTCAGATATACCAGTATTTTACCTTTCTTTCTTTCTTTCTTTCTTTCTTTCTTTCTTTCTTTCTTTCTTTCTTTCTTTCTTTCTTTCTTTCTTTCTTTCTTTCTTTCTTTCTCTTTCTTCCTTTCTTCCTTTCTTCCTTTCTTCCTTTCTTCCTTTCTTCCTCTCTTCCTCTCTTTCTCTCTTTCTCTCTTTCTCTCTCTTTCTTTCTTTCTTTCTTTCTTTCTCTCTTTCTCTCTTTCTCTCTTTCTCTCTTTCTCTCTTTCTCTCTCTCTCTCTTTCTCTCTCTCTCTCTCTTTCTTTCTCTCTTTCTCTCTTTCTTTCTTTCTTTCTCTCTTTCTTTCTTTCTTTCTTTCTTTCTTTCTTTCTTTCTTTCTTTCTTTCTTTCTTTCTTTCTTTCTTTCTTTCTTTCTTTCTTTCTTTCTTTCTTTCTTTCTTTCTTTCTTTCTTTCTTTCTTTCTTTCTTTCTTT
Source organism: Rhadina sibilatrix (assembly GCA_013400275.1). NCBI lineage: Eukaryota > Metazoa > Chordata > Aves > Passeriformes > Phylloscopidae > Rhadina > Rhadina sibilatrix. Next base: position 63,621 of record VWYO01016773.1, read on the forward strand.
CTTTCTTTCTTTCTTTCTTTCTTTCTTTCTTTCTTTCTTTCTTTCTTTCTTTCTTTCTTTCTTTCTTTCTTTCTTTCTTTCTTTCTTTCTTTCTTTCTTTCTTTCTTTCTTTCTTTCTTTCTTTCTTTCTTTCTTTCTTTCTTTCTTTCTTTCTTTCTTTCTTTCTTTCTTTCTTTCTCTTTCTTTCTTTCTTTCTCTCTTTCTTTCTCTCTTACTCTTTTTCTTTCTCTCTTTCTTCATCTCTTTCTCTCTTTCTTCCTCTCTTTCTTCCTCTCTTTCTTCCTCTCTTTCTCTCTCTTTCTCTCTCTCTTTCTCTCTTTCTCTCTCTCTCTTTCTCTCTTTCTTTTAATCTGTGTTAGACTGCAATGTATATCTCTAAATGTGCATTGCAGCACATCAATAAAATGGACCAAATTTCCACCTCATTTGGAGCCGTGCCTTTTCCTCATCTCTCTGCAATAAGTTAACCTCTTAAATATTACAACACGCTGCTCCTTATGTCTCTTAAATATTAAACAAGGGCTGTACAAAATAGATTCAAGAACACAGAGTAATCAATAGCTATGATCACGAGGGCAGGAAAATGGAATCGTTTAAGGGTTTTTAATCTGGTGAATAAACCTGGCGCTTTCATTCAGAGAAAACAATGCAGCCAAAATCCAGCTGAATCACACGGCCCTCTAACACCAGATTTCCCTCATTTCTCCTGCTTGGCACAGCTGGATTTTAAAAAGGAGTAAGAAGTCAGCCAGGATGCCAAAAAACATCCCCAACCACAAAATATTTCATGCAGTCAATAGTTAAGTCTGTGCTCCAGAAGTGCACTGAGGGATGCCTTTCATAAACCCCTGACATATATGCATTCTTCAAATCAGATGGGGGCTTCATTTTTTTTTTTCCCAGAGCCCACTTTTATGATATGAACAATTGCCCTTCTCATAACTGAGATGCATTAATGTGGTTTTTATGTATGCACAGAGATGGGGTCTTCACAGCCAGTTCTGAGACCTATTTTCAAGTGAAACCTGTGTTTAGATACAGATATATCTGCAATATCAATGTCTTACAAGGAACAGAAGGACATTCAGACTCAGTTCAGATTGTGGACACCTCTTTGAAATGATCTGTAGGAGAACAACCCAAGTTGTGTGTGCACTATTAATAATAGAGTGCCCATGACATCATTTTACTAATTACCTGGGTTTAGTGCACTCCATGTAATGGTACTTGTTTTATTTTTCTAGATGTAGTCACTCTTCTCTGAACAGTTCTTCTGGGTTTTACTCTGGTGGTGGTTAAAGAGAAGTGAAATGAAAGCGTGTCAATAAAGAGGTCATTACATTAATGCATGCACCTATTAACTCCCACCCAGGGAACAAAGGAGCCCAGTGGCATTGCAGGGGTCTGGGATCCATCACTTGTGTGAAAACCTCCTCTGAAAATCACTTCTGCAAACACAGATTCAAGCACGTCACCCACCTGCCTCTCCTGGTGCCACAGGGGCAGCTGCTCCCAAGTCCTTGCACAGAAACGTGTCTGGATCTCTGTGAATCAGGGAGCAGGCCAGAAGATCACCAGGGTAAACCTCCTGTCCTGCATTTTGTGCCACCCCCTGATGAGTCCCATGACCCCTCTACAGGACACAAATCCCCTCCCAGAAATTCCCATTTTCACCAAGTAGCAAATTACAACAATCGCCTGCCACCTTTCCTGGCCTGTGACTTACCATGCATGGTGATGATCAGTTGTACTGTGATAACTAACATTTCTTCACTTATTTTGTAGTTTTGAGCATGCTGATAAATGGATTGGACAGTTACTTAATTTTACAGTCTGGATCATAAATACCCTGTCCTGGAGGGCTATTTGTCAACTTTGGCAGCAATATTCAATCACTGTCAGAAGTGCCCGTGTCCAAGTCCAGGCTGGATGGAACTCTGGGCAGCCTGGTCTCGTGGAAGGTTGGGTGAGATGAACTTCAGGTCCCTTCCAATCCATACCATTCTGGGATTCTGTGACTCAGGAAGCCCCAGACATGCTGAAGATCTCAGCTGGAGCCTTTTACCTCCAGAGATGTCTTTGCCCAAGGAAAACCCAAGCACGTCTCCTTTACAGCTTTGATCAAAACCCCTGTGGTCTGCTTGCTGTCACCAAAAAAAGATTTCATGGAGCAGAGCTGGAGAGGTTTTGCCTTAGCAAGGGGGAACCTGCAAGGGGCTGGCTGACAGCCCTCTCCAGCCACTCTCTGGTGGAGATGTTCACTGCTGTCCTGCTGTAACTTTAGGAGCAGCAGGCACCTGAGCTGTTACCACAAATTATCTTTAGCCCAGGGGAGGACAGGCATGGAACAGCTGTGATTCACTCCCTCAGGGTGTCCAAGATAGGTCAGAGTCATGCCCTGAGGTCCCTTTTCCACTGACTAAAAGGGCATTTAAGCCTGTCAGCCCAGGGNGATTAATGCTGACAGTTCCAGCCCATTCCTCATTTTGAGGTGGGCCTGTTCCTGGGCTGGGCACACCCAGACCCCAGCATGTGCAGATCCTCTGCACTGCTCAGTTTTGAAGTTTCCTGGCTGAGGATTTCTGGAGGTTACCTTGGTCTCTGGAGGGTTCCAGTGTGTCCCCAGTGGTGTTAAAGGGATGAGGATCCATCTCCAGCTCCTCAGCAGCCCCTGGCAGCCACCACCAGGGCTTCTTCCTCTGCCCTTGGAGGATGATCATGTTTTATGGCTGGAGATGGCCATGCTGTGGTCTGCCCTAGCTCTTTGCTTAATAAAAACCCTATTTTGGTGAGTGCAACCACCTTAATGATTCTCCCCCCTGGGTTAATTTGCTGAGTTGGGTCTGGCCTCCCTGTATCATTTCCTGGTCAAACACTTCTATTAATTTAGGGTTGTTAAAATCACCTTTCTTAAGTGACAGTAGATGCTGGAAAGTGGAGCAGACATGCTTGCTCTTTGACCAGTATGCCAGTATGAGATTCCCTTTGCTATTGCTTTTTCTTTTTTTTTTTTTTCTCAGAAAGCTAAAATAAGCAAATAAACTACTCCTGGAGTTGGTGTTTGCTTCTCTACTTTTACTCAGCCCAAGAGGTTTGATTTTCCAGGGTGCTACAAGTATCAAAATTAATTGCAATACCAGTGTGTTGGGTTTTTTCCCCCTTTTACTATGACTCTTATTATTGTGAGAAAAGAAGAACCAGAGTTTCTATTCTTCTAGCTGAAATAAGAAAATACTCACTTCATTGCCAGAGGTGCCTCGTAATGTCTTTGTAGATGTCTTCAGTAAAAGTCTCCTTGCCTCCTGTAAGTTAAAGAAAATGTACAAGCTGCCACTTTTATGCTTTCTGAGAGAGGGGAAGGGAGTGTGGGTAGAGATTTTGCTGTTAAATTTTGTCTGCCACTGCCTTGTGGGAAGTTGAGGCACATTCATTATAAAATGTGGGTTGCTTTAGAACATTACTCCCGCTGATGCTGCCTTCCCTTCCTCCTGTAAATAAAAAAAGCAGAAATTTCAGTAGCCCTGTCATAACCAAGTGTGTAAGGACAGCTCAGGCACAGCTAATTTGACTGTTGGCTAATAAATATACAAATATATCAGCCCCCCAAATACAGAGGAGACCTGTCAAACTCCAGCATCATTGGCTAAAAGCCCGAAGGGGAAAAATGACTTGAAAGAACTTAATTCAAAAAATCCTTTAGGCCACACTGTTGCATCTTGCAAGCCAGTGGAGATGCAGACAGCTATGAAGAGAAAGACATCAATAAATAATCAGGGGTCTTAGACTTTTAAATGGGAATCTGAGCATTGCAACCCAAAGGTAAATTGAATCTTTTCCCCATCTTCCTAGCAGGTGCTCATGCCTGTGTAAGCTATAAAACTTTGCTCATTGTAAATGTAGCTTGCCCTTTCGACAGACATTTTTACATGGAAATGGAAAGTCTTAGCTTGAGACTGCTCAAAGGCATCTTTGCCTGCAGCAACTTCTGTTTTATATTTTGAAAGGATTTTTTTTTTTTTCTCCTTCATCTTTTCCTTTCCTCTTTCTCTTTGCCGAGGGATATCTGAATCCTACTTAAACATTTTTCTGTGGTAAACAGCTTCAAAAAAGTGAGCTGGGCAACATGCAGTCAGGCAGTGGGAAGGACGCTTGCCACCACTGCACTAAAGGTGAGACAGCTGAGGTAATCAGTGATGAAATGTCTTTCATTTCTCCTCCTGACAAAACTGACCAGACACTATGCTTGCCAGAGATGCTTACTGAAGGAAGTTGTAAGTGTATTTTGTCAGTTTTTTAGTGTTTATACCCATTCAGGTGCACTGTTAGAGGGTACCCTGGGTAGGATTAAGAGTTTTGGGTGTGTAACAGAACAGACATTCGCTCCTACCCATCCTCTTCCTTATGGACTATCAAAAAAGCAAAGCTGCTTTGCCCTCAACTTACCCATAACCACCATATAACACATAATATTGTACTGAAACAATGCTCTTCTGATTATTAATGTGTTTGGAGGAGGTGCCTGTGTGAGCCCTGGCCCCTGATGCCAAATTGGATCAGAGCTAGCTGGGAGACCAGACAGAACATTTTCATCCTAACTCCTCCACTCCAGGAAGAGTCATCTGATGTGTGCATGGATCTGTGAAAGTCGTGCAAAAAAATACTAAAAAACCTGAAGCTACAGCTATGAAGCAGCGTGGAAACTGCTCCTCTCCAGCACCCCCATGCCAGTTATCTCAAATGAGTGCTAACTCTGAAGCATAATGACCTGTTTCTGAGGAGGAACTCAACGTTTTGCAGCAACAACTGAGGAGAATAGCAAGCCATAAATAAAGCTCAAAGCTATCTCATGTCAGGTCCCAATTTGCAAGCCAAAAACTTGATGTTTCACAGTGGAATTCTAAATATGGCCTTCACATAAGTGGTTTTCCCAATACTAGGATGAGAGTTTATAATCTGTAATTAAACAGTATTGCCCCTCACGTCTTTATTGCTGAGGAATTCTGCATATATTCCTTGACCACAGGGGTCTCTTGGCTACTCCTTGGGTCAGAATGTGAGGATTTTGCATGTCTTGAGACAAACCTGTCCTGTAAGATCCATGAAGAGTTTTTGCTCAAACCCATCTCTAAGTTTAAACACAGAACTGACACAAGGGGTGACTTGAGTTTGCTTGTTTCAATTTATTTTGAGCTAGATTCTGCCCTGTTTAGACCAAAGCAAAATCCATAATCTTTCCAAGGCCAGAGTAACCTGAATCTTCTTTTAACATTGGATGGTTGAATTTTCTGTGGGCTTTTTGTCTGCTTTCAGTTTCTGGTAAGTCTGATATCTTTAATAAAGACCATTCTTAGAGGAGAGGACTGGTTAAAACAAACAAACAAACAAACAAACAACAAGCAAACACACCAACCATCTTCTCTGCCCTACCCAGCACTGTGGTTCCCAACACAACTCCTCTGGGAAACTCCCTGATACAGACTGTTTCTTACAGCCCACAGAAGTATTGCAGAAAAACATGAAAGTAAAAACCCCTTGTGGGCTCCTATATAAAGTTCCTACTACCAGACATCAGCTCTGGCTTGGAGAGCCCTGAGCCATGAGCTGTTGAATGCAGAAAATTTAGGCTAACTAGCTCAATATGCTTATCTTTTTCTTATATGCTTCCCTATTGGGTTGTTTTGGGCCACCACTGGAGACAAGTTTTGGAACCAGCAGGGATTTTTGAATGAGGTGTGTTATCATGCCTGTTGTGTAGGCACCCACGGAAGATAAAAGATTCAAACTTGCTGGACTCTTTCCTTGTCTCCCTCTGACATGTTCCCTGAGTACAAGTTACCTGAACAACCTGGCAGCAAAATGCAAACTCAGGCATTCCTCCAGACCTCCTCTTCCCATCCTTGACCACTGGCTTGGGACTCCACTGGCACTCGGTAGCTCCAAACAAGCAACAAGCAGCAAGAACAGATGAATGTGTGAGAACAACTGTCCTATTGTCATGCAGATGTCCTCTGTGATGGCGAAGGAATGGAGAACAGTGTTGAATGTTGGAGGTGCAAGCAGAACTGTTTCTAAAGGCAGATTGTCTTTCAAGGTTTTCCATTAGGCGTTTGCTCCTTAAATACTCTCTGTGAGCAGAGCTCATCCCCAGCTGGGGAGGCAGCCCAATCCATATGCATGAGGATCTCCAGCAAGAGATGCAATCTCCAGATCTGCATCTCATTTGGACTCACTGTGGTCTGGTGAGTCCTGGCAAGGGGTCAGTGCTGGGTGAAAGCCTGTCCCAGATTGCTCATGGGCATCAAATGGAAAAAAAACCCCAACAATGTCTTTGGAATACAGTGAGCCCGACTGAGAGGTGGTAAAACAAGGACAAATGAGACAGTTTCTTGTTTCCTCCATCAGCCCACAAACCAAAGAGTTTTTCATCAAATCACAGTATCATTTAGGTTGGAAAAGCCCTCTAAGATGAAGTTGAACCACTCCCCCTGTCCTGCCAAGGCCACCACTGACCCATGTCCCCAGGTGCCACATCCATATGGCTTTTAATCCCTCCAGGGATGGGAACTTCACCACAGCCCTGGGCAGCCTGTTCCAGCACCCAACCACCCTTTCAGTGAAGAAATCTTTCCTAATATCCAATCTAAACCTTTCCTCACACAGCTTGAGGATGTATTTCCTCTTGTTCTGCCACTTGATAGAGCAACTGATGTTCCCCTCCACACCACCTTGCTTTGAGGCTACTCCCCCTGAAAGGAGCTCCAAAAGGAGATACATACAGAGGGATGAGCATCTTCTGAGCCACGTTGCAGACAAGATGAAAAAAAAGGAGATACATACAGAGGGATGAGCATCTTCTGAGCCACGTTGCAGACAAGATGAAAAACAGACTCTGTTATTCTGCCTGTGGAAGGGGTTTATTCCACTGAACCACCATGCATGTGGCTAAACGTTTGTAGACTGGCAATAGTGCAGGCTGTCAAATCAGTTTTATCAAATCCTGGTCTGTGTTCTTGCTGTATCCCATAAAGTTTTGGACATTACAGGGGTCCCCACGGGGCTGACTGTCTGTGGCTGTGTGTGCTGGGACATGTAGGTTCAATCAATGGCATAGCAAGGGAAAAACCAGATTTTCCATATTCTTTCCATCACTTTAGTGACATGAAATGTCTTGGTTTCATGGACCTGAAACACCCACCATATCACCTGAGCTGCTGTGAACAGATGACGAGGTTTGAGGTGTCCAAGTGCAAATAAAATTTGCCACTAACCAGCCCCTAACACAGGCAGTGGGTAAGTCCTTGGAACTGAAGGAACTTGAACCACAAACATCTGTACATTTTTTAATGGAGTAATAACAATGAAAAGGTCCTTCAAGTCTGCATTGAAGTAGCTGTTTGTGAGAATCTAGCCAGAAATGGCATTTAAAGCATTTATAAACAGATGCATGATATTTATTTTCATTATTGGAACCTGCAGCCTGAAGGTCTCATCACCTTCCACAAGGTAGGAAAGCTGTAATTGCCCATACTAGTTGCATTTTGAGACACCACTGGTGATCTCATACCTTTCTTTTTCTTCCATCTTTTCTATTTGAAATATACAGTTTAGGAGTTAGACCATAATTCTATCGAAGTAACTGAGAATGTTGTCCTCATTTTAACTCTTGGCACAGGAAGGCCAGAACATGACACAGGGCACTAAGAACCTGAGTGAAGGGATTTCTCTAGTCCAAGGAAATGTTCTTAATTGCATCCTGAAAGCATCCCCACGTGCTCCTATTTGTGTCTGCAGTAGGCAAACCTCTACTTGAACGCATTTCTCAAGGGTGGTGCTTCCCACAGGGAATCGTAGCCAGCCTTGGGCTTCAGCAAATTTTGTCTGCACCAACAAGAAAGCCTAAGGAGCTCTTCATTTCCCCTTGAAACCTCTGTGGAGGCTCTGTTTCAGAGCAGAATCACCACTCCAGCTGCTCATGATGCCTCCCAAAGCAGCACCTAGCAGTGACTTCCCAAGTCGTGGCTTCCCGAACTGTGGCACCTGGGGACACGGGTTGGAGGTGTCCCTGGCAGTTCCAGCAGGGGGACAGTTGGAATCCATGAGCCTTGGGGGCTTTTCCAGCCTCAGAAATTCCATTTCTCACAGCAAGGAGGCAAGGATTATTTCCCAGTGCTGGTTGGCAAACCCTAGGGGCTATGAGATCATTTTCAATGTAAATGTGACCTCATCATGATTGCTTACATTAGGGATCACAGTACTTTGCAAGTCATCCTAATAGATTCACTTACCCGCCTGAGGAGGAGAGAGTCATATATCTGGTCTTTGACATCTGCTTTTTCAGGGTCTGTGAAAACCCAGCTCCTCATTGCACGTGCTCATCCACGGACATTAACGCCACGGGACAGCTTTAGACAGAGAGTATTAGAAATAAATGAGGAACCAGTCAATGTGAACCAAGTTACGCTGAAGCAATGCCCAGGTCAGCCTATAAAAATCATCAAAAAACCCTTTTTGGAAGTATACAGCATTCCTTGATTTACATGGGTGGGAATGCCAATTGAATTTGACAGTGACTCTTCCTTTTCTGTGGGAAACCTGAATTTCCATGGGATTGCTGCTGCTGCTGCAAGAGTAGGGGGCCCTCTTTCCCTCCTCAGCTTCACATCCCTGGGATACTGTTGACCCACCAAAGGTGGCTATCTGGTCTTGATTTCTGGCAACTGAATAATTCAAAAGCAATTTATCTGCATTTTCAGGAGTGTTCGGGGAAGTCACTTCACAATCATTTACAGCTCATATGCTGTGGTGTTGGGGAAGACTCACTCCCCGTTTCACTCACTTGATTGATGAGCCTCAAAATCTCAGAAGAATCATAAATTCCAGCGACAAATAATCACACATTAGGAAAAAGAAAAAAAAAAAAAAAGAAAAGATCAATGCCATCACTGTTTGTTATTTTCCATTCACTACTTCATGTAATTTTAGTCCTACAGGCATCCAGTCAGACTCCAGTTACAGTGTCACGTTTGGGGGGGTCAATTATTTGCAGTGGGAGTGGACACCCTGGACAATTCATGACTGACTGACAGGAGAAAATCTGCTTTCAGGCATTTTCAGGTGAAAAATTTGTCAAAGAAGCAGAGTCTTATGAATCAGCATCAGGTAATGAACAGCAAATAGGGGCCAATATATCAGACCCATTGCCAACACCGGCCTCAGCCAAAAAATCCCCAGCTTTTAGCTAGGTTTTGATCCAGACTTCGGATAAAATACGGGAAGCCTTTCTTTGGATGACTCCATCCCTGCATCAGGCTCTTTTTGCCACAAAGTTTTCCTCTCCAGCACAACTTGGCATGCAGTGTGTGTTCTCCATAAAGCGCTTAAAAGTGAAGGTAATTCAGCTGGTTTGCCTCCCTGCCTAGTGGGAGCTTTGCTCAGCGCTCAGAAATGTATGCAAGTGTGTGACTAATGTACAGCAGAAAGACTCAGGATGGAGCCACTTTATTCATTGTTTGTTATTGTTCTTTGTTGCTCAGTGTTTTGTAAATCCCCCTGGTTATGGAGACGTTTTTATTAGAGAATACATTTTTTTTTATTTTTTTATTTTTTTATTTTTTGAAAATGGGGTTCCGCAAAAATGAAATTTCAGAGGTGTGTGTCTCGGCATTGATTTTTCTATTTGTAATAACACACTATAGCATATCTTGTTTTATATCAAGAGGATAAAATGTCCCTAACACAGTGATCGCCATTCTGTGGTAATGGATAAAGCCTGTTTATGAGATGTCATTTATTCCACAATAGACAGTAAATAAAAGCCATTTCAAGCTTCGGTTAAATCAAAGCTTGTTCGGGATTTCAGCAGATTTGCAAATTACCTTTGGGACCATTTTCAGATTCAGTTGTTTTCCCACATGCTATTGACTACCCATGTTTTACTATAAATACTACTTCTTGCTCTCTCTCTCTCTCCCTCTCTCTCTGTCTCATACCAAACCCTGGGATTGCAGAGTGATTTGTAAAGACAAGCAGATAAAGTAAATACACAGTACTGTGTTAAAATTTCTTTCCTGTCAATGTAACAGAAATAAAAACACAAGTTTTGATGGCAGACTGAAAGCCGAGGGACAGGATCCTGGACACGGCATTTTGGAAAACCCAGAGGTCTTTGTGAGATCTTATATAAGCACCAACAGAGATACAGCAGAAACACAGGCTTTGTCAAAAAACAAATAAATAAAATCTACTAGAACTGCCCCATATCAGCTACTTTGGCTTTGGAATTTATTGCTGTTAGTGGACATATCATAGGAGGATGCTGAGGCCACAAGTCTCCTTCTTGCTCTGCCGTTTAGATGGAGAAGTAAAGGTCAACATACAAAGGATGAAGAGTCCCAGGCCTCTGGACTCAGAAGCTTCCTCACTGGCCTGAAGTCATAACACAAAATAAAAAGAGTTTAATCAGAGTATCACACATAAGGGGATATTTATAAACACTGAGACAGAAACATCAAGGGTTTTAATTTTGGGTGCGTCTTGCTTGTTTAGGAAAAAAAAATGGGTTACTTGCAAAGAAATGCACTTTAGGGCCAACAAAACTTTCTGGAAATTCAGAGTGCTGTCACCTGATCGGGAAAAAAAAAAAAAAAAAAGTAAAAATGGTTCATAGTACACTGTTTGAAATGAAAATGGTTTCATTTTTTCACTAGAAGGTTCACAGTGGGTATAAATGAGGATATACAACAGATGACTTTCAGCCCTGTAGAGCATGGACCTTTTTGGCTTGAAATGTCCTCTCTGCTTTCACTTTTCCTTTGCTTTTGTTAGAAAATCTTCCAAAGAAGCAAGATGTTTTGGTTGAGAGTCTTTGAAATGTCCCATTTGACCTATAAACTTACGATTTCCAAGCCACCAAATACTGCGAAACCTACAGGAGGGGAATTATGCTCCCATAAATTCATTCATTCCTTTTAATATTTGAGTCCAAAAATCAGTTATTCCCGAAAAACACCTCTGGGAATTATTTTCCTGCCACCCTTTAAAACTGTGATGGCTGTCAGTAAAGGGACAAGTGACACTAATATACTCAGCAAGAGTTTTCAGGAGACAAAAAGACTGAGCTCCAGTAGGTATCCAACAACTCTCATTTAGGACCCCAGCTGGACAGGGACGCTGATTTCAGCTCTGCCCACTTCCAGCTGCTGAGATTTGGAGCCACAGTCTTTACCATAGGCCCTGGAGGAGGTCTCCAAGGTGGTCCTCAGAGGTGCCCATCCTTGAACAGCATTGAACTTCAACCCAAGCACACTGGAATTGCAGACAGAGGGACAGACCTACGATCATCCTTGTAACCACCAGGGAAGTGAAACTGCAGTGGGAAAGCAAGCCAGGTTCCCTTCTAGTTCATGCCCTACAGGAAAACATCCCACAAAACCATTAACTCAAGTAACTCAGCCTTGGGGAGATAAATGCAGATCCACCATTCTGTGGAAAATAATGTGCGTGTCATGTTGTGGTTGAGGAAAGCAAAAAGGAGGGGCTCCCACCCTCCCTGTGGGATGCTGCACTGCAGGATCAGCAGCTAGGCAGTCATTTTTAATTCCTGTAAATGGCTGAGCATCTTTAAAAATGGCCATGCATTGTCCTGGCAGGTGTGCTCTGTGTCTCAGGTATCTTTATTCCAGAAAGTCCAAAAGGGAACAACTGAATCCAATCACTGTAAGAAAGGTTAACAAGGTTCTTAGGCTTCTTAGAACCATATTCCTGGGCATTTGCCTAGTTTCTGGGTTTCAAGAAGCAAGATGTCTGGCCCTTTGACTGGACTTTGAACAAAATTCATGGGGAACAGGCAGAGAAACTGATTTCAAAGTCCTTCATTTGATGATACTTGGGAAGAGCCTTGGAAGTCCTTGTGAAAATGCATGCACAGGCTGTGAAATACAGCAGCAAAATATGTAGGGAGCCAAGCAGATTTCCAATGGAGAACCTTCTTCTGGTTTTGTGGAATCTTACTAAAAAATGACCTAATTCTCTCAGAAATAATTCTGCTTGGAAGAATCAGGTATTTTTAAATTTTAAATTTTTGCGGGGTATTTTCAGATCCATTTTTGACGTGGGACAGCTTTGAGAAGAGTCCTTCAGATAGTCACCCAACCACAGCTTTTGCAGAGGTTTTAAATTTTCACCAGAATCCTAATTTTCACTCTGTTTCCAAAAAAACACGTTTTGAAGCACTGCAACATCCTCCCAAGTGTTCCATCAACCCCAATGTCCTGTGTAGCATCTCTGTGCTTGTGCAAGCTTTGGTGCACAAAGGGGCTTCCCACTGAGCTTCCCAAAATTACATCACTTGCCCATTTTGCAGTTTCGCCCAGATTTCAGGAATGTTGGAGCAAAAGGCTGCTCTACATAGATGTTCAACCAGAAGTGTTTTGAACATTGAATACTCTTTCTTTTTTAATATTATTAAAATTTCAGTTGTCCACCCAGGGAGCAAATATGATGCTGAGTGATCTGTCTGGGCAGCTACTCACATACAGAGCTGTTAGTTCATAGACAAATAATTTAAAAATATTGGGCATTTTTTTCTCTTGATATTTCTAGGAACAATGTTTATTTTGTAAAATTCGACTAGGAATAGCAGATATCTCCATTCCCCATTTCATGACAATTACACTTATTCTCAGCACTTGTCTGATACAGAGAAGAACTCAAGAGGAAGGTAAAAAATCAGAATACTGAGTGTACTGCTCCAATGTCTTTACAGTTTTGCCTGAAAGTACCATTACAGTTAAAGTTGTGTCAGCACTTTCATTAGAAACCCAGTTTTGATTTATAACTCTGGCTGCAAAAAAATTGCTGCTGGCTGAAATTCAGCGTAAGGTCTCTGGCCAGGGGAAACATTTTAAACATTCTTTGGAAGATCATTTGAAACAAGTTCTCTTATTCCAATGTTGCAAGGAAGATTTCCTTAGATTTTACTAGGTGAAGCTAGGTTTTGGGTGGGGGGGGGCAGGTGGTTTGTGTGTTTTTTATTTGGTTGGTTGGGGTTTTGGTTTTGGTTTTTTGGGGTTTTTTGGGGTTTTTTTGTGTGTGTGTGTGTTTTTGTTCATTTCATTTTTGTTTGGGGTTTTTTTTTGGTTTTTTGTTTTGGTTGGTTGGTTGGTTTTGGTTTTTTGGTGGGTTTTTTTTTGTTTTTTTTGGTTTTGTGTGTTTGTGGGATTTTTGTTTGTTTGCTTTTAGTTTTGTTTTCTGGGTTTTTTAGGGTTTTTTGTTGGGGTTTTTTTTTGGTTTTGGTGGGTTTTGGTGGTTTTTTTGGGTTTT
>VWYO01016773.1:86646-102855 GCA_013400275.1 Rhadina sibilatrix
TTTTTTTTTTTTTTTGGCAGCAGGCCCAAAAAGAAACAACCCTTAAACAGGAGAACTAAAACCAGATCTGAACCTGAGTCACCACATTGTCCCAAGCCTACTAACCTCTGCCAGAGGATTTGGTGGGACATCTTGCATGAGTTCTCACCTGTGGTGCCCACACAGAACCAGACTCTTTCACCACTAGTTTCCATCTGTGAGATCACCAGAGTGAACACAGTTCTGTGGTGGAACTGGCAGCATTAGGTCAATGGTTGGAACTAGATGATCACTAAGGTCCCTTCCAACACAAACCATTCTATGATTCCATAACCTTAAGGGCCTTTTTCAACCTAAATTGTTCTATGACTCCATGACTTCAGCAAATTTAGGAGTGTGCAGTATTAATGCCCTTGCTGCCAACACCACCTGAGCTGGGGTTCAGATCACTTCCATTTGCTGACCCTCAGCTGGAGTTGGGAGGTAAAATGGCTTTTGTTATGACTTTCCCCTCTAAGTGAAGTAAATGGAAGCACAGCCTTGTGTTAGCCACGGCGTGCCAGCAGTGCAACTATTTTCACCATGGCAAAATGCCTTTTTTCTTTCCTCCTGGATTGCACAGTTCCTTTGACAAGGAAGGGTAAAGACCCTCAAGGGTTCTCAGAGAACATCAATATGTTTTGTATTTAATGTGCTGGCTCGGTTACAGCAAATTAAGGAGAGTGGGCCCGGTACAAGATAATGCAGCCTGCAGTTCCTCACTCCCTAGCCGAGTGGTATACACTGAAAATGATACTCCAGTGTGGAGAAATACTGCACATTACATCTCCCTGCAGTAACAGAAGAGACATTAGGCAAAGCCCTGACTCTTAATGGTACACATCAGGAAAACATCTGAGCTTGGGCCTTCAATCACAAACGCTGCAGGATTTAAAAATGAATAAACTTCACATTGTGATTCTCTTATTTATCCTTTATGCAAATTGTCCCTGGGAGGACACATTATGTTCGCTGCATGGCACGGCGCAGACCCACATTAAAGCGTGGAGGGCCACTCTTATGTAATGCACAACCCTCCCGGCCCCTTCGGGCCGTTTGTGGTGCAAAGGGAAACAAACACACAAAAGGGAAAAAAAAAAAAAAAGAAAAAAAAAAAAAAAAAACAAAAAAAAAAACAACAACCCAAACCAACCAAAAAACACAACGAAACACAAAAACCAGCCTCAACCCCCAGACCTAGAAATGCATTCTTGGCTGGCTGCTGAAAATATCCCGATATTAAGCAAAGAAGCGGTGCAGAAATATTCTGCTCTCTTTTTCCCGGCTGCCAGTCTGTGACAGAAGGAGATGGCAGGACCAGGGAAGCCTCTTTGTAAGCTAAAAATGTAGGAGCAAATATCCTAAAACCCCTGAATCCCTACGAGGCAGCTGAGAATTTTGCTTAGGCAAACCTAAAGCATTAATTCACGCGTCCACAACCCCTGAAAGCCATCCTGTTAGCTAACCTTTCTGTTATTAGCTCCCCTTTCTCAGTGGGACAGAGACACAACGGGCTTGATCGGCATTATTTTTTCCCGGGCAAAATCTCTTGCCCCCTTCAAGCTTTTCATTATTAGCACAAATCTTCCGCAGTGTCCTTGAGCAAGCATTCGCAAGATGACTGGATGGCAGAGAAGCAAACAGCCCTACACGTGAAAAAGGAATGGGAAGAGAGTTCAGGGACTTGGCCACAAAATTAACTGCTTGGAAAGACACAGGGAAGACCTGTTAAGTAGAGCTCCAAGGGCAGGCTACCAGGTGGGTCAAAACACCATAATCACAAATCCATCCTCTTTAAAATTATCTGAGTGGTTTCCTAATATGCCTCCTGCCTACCCAGGGTACAACAGAGCGAGCGAGGGGTCCTGCATTTAAAGCCATCTCCGTGCTTCTAATTGTGGCTGGCAAATAACCCAGGCTGAACAAACCTGTCATGCCAGTGAAAATACACCTCAGCTGTGGTCTCCACCTCTGTAGGAGCTGATTCTGAGGGCTGGATTTAATTCAATCCTCTCTTCTCCGTCCGAGTTGCACCCCAAGTGGATGCTGGGGGGGGAAAGGCAAATGTAGATAGAAAAAAAATGGGCGTGGGCATCGAGTCCCACCTCTGTCCATGACATGGTTTTGGTGCTGGCTAGACTCTTGTGTCATGTCTGCAGTAGTAAAAACTTGTGTCAAAGGCCTAATCCTGCAAGATAAACTAGAGTGAATGCCAGAAGAGGTGGGAGCCTCCTCCATGCCTGTCACTGGGAGGGTGGCACAGGGTGCCCAGAGCAGCTGTGGCTGCCCCTGGATCTCTGGCAGTGTCCAAGGCCAGGCTGGACAGGGCTTGGAGCAGCCTGGGACAGTGGAAGGTGTTGTCCCTGCCATGGCAGGAGGTGGAACTGGATGAGCTCAAAGGTGCCTTCCATCCCAAACAATTTTGTGATTCTGTTACGAAGGTAATTGCAGAGATACATCAGCCAGAGAGTTCAGCTAAATATTTAAGTTTTCTCAAATATTTAGGTGGACTAGTGAACAAGCAGTGCTACAAACAGCCTGAAATCCCTGATTTCTGAAATCATACTTCCTGGGATTAGGATATTTCTAGTTTTCTCTTCAGCAGGGATTCTGTGGGGCCTTTGTATCTCAACCCAAAAATTTTAACTTGTAGGAATGGGTGGTTTAGGGTGAGCAATAGATTCAAAACCTCTTGTAGCAGGACATTGGCTCTTCCGCAAGTGTCTGTTGCACAGGAAGTTCCACCTAAAAATGAGGCAGAATTCCTTTCCTGTGAGTGACTGTGCACTAGAAGAGATTTTCCAGAGAGGGTATGGGGTCTCCTTTCCTGGAGATATTCAGGAACCATGTGGACACAACCTTTTGCCACGTGCTCAGGTATGACCCTGCTTGAGTAGGGAGGTGGGACTAAATGACCTCCAGGGTTCCCTTCCAACCTTAGCCATTCTGTGATTTCCTTATGAATTACATGCCAAAAACATCATAGGAAGTTAACAGACCCAATCCAATAACAGGAAATTATTTCTGATATATCTCAAAACAGTGGCTGAGGACTGGACCCTTGGTCTGAGCCTGCTCAGCCACCAAAAGGTTATGGAAAATCCTGTAAAAGTCTTAATTTTGCAGACAGCAGCAAACTGGGAGGCACTGCAAACAAAAAGGGTTAGCAGATTCTGCTTTTGATTTGCTGTTGGCCATTTAAGGGAAGGGTGATCATAAATACAAATGGTTAAAGAGAAAACAAAAGTAAACATAATTTCCAGGAGAAATACAGAAAGACAGAGACTATGCTCCATCTTTGCTAGTCCTTACCTGCTGTCAAATTAAAGAAATACGCCATGCTTTCAACAGTAATATTTTTAAATATGTTGCTTAAAGAAATGAGGCTGATAATTTTTGAAGCTATTAAAGAGTCTCAAAGAATATGACAAGAGGTTTGCAATCACAAATACATCAAACATATTGAATGTGTTCTTGTAAATTTTCTGGGTAGGGAGGAAAAACAGCTGCTTAAAAAAACCCCAAGAAGTCACCCATTCATGGTCTTCTTCTGGAATTAAGCCCTGAGATGAACCCAACCTTATTATTAGACATTGAAGAGAAACATTAGGAAAGCAAGTTTTGAGAAAACAGTTTTCAGAAGTCCTGCTGCTCAGGAACCAGGGTAGGTGCAACCCGAGAAATCACAAATAAAAAGGGAAATTTTCAATCAAATGTTGTTCCTAACAGCCTAATACTTACACAGAACAGGTTTCCCAGGGAGCTGGTGAATGCCTCATCCCTGGAAACACTCATGGTCTGGTTAAATGGGGCTCTGAGTAACCTGACCCAGGGGAAGGTGCCCCTGCTCATTGCAGGGGGCTTGGATTAGATGACCTTTGAAGGCCCCTTCCAACCCAGAGTATTCCATGATTCTATGATATATGATAAAAACACCAATATTTCACAAAAGAGGAGGGTCTGGCCCTCCAAATTCACTCAACGGCAAGAGACCTCAAAAAACATTTCACGGCATTCTGAATTTTTGGATGCTAGTTAGACTTATCTGAAACTTTGGGAGTCCAGGGCATTCCTTTTGAAACCCTGGATGAGCAGAGATATGTACAGGGGGGTCTGAAACCTGTACAGGGGGGTCTGAGAAATGTACAGGGGGGTTGTAGACTCTGGCATAGACCCCAGACAGGCAAGAGCCTCAACTACAGTCCATGGGAAAAGCTACCAACACTATGGGAGGAATTGCAAACCCTCAAAGGTACAGGAAAGCAATAATATTTTCACATTAAAGGTTTTAGAATAGGGATGGCCAGAGACAAGATGGAGGATNGAATTCCCCAGCAAGGGCAGGATTCCCTGAGCTGGGGCTGCGCTGTGCACCTGCCCAGTGTGATGCAAATTTCGGGAGTACAGAGGAGCTGAGTGGTTCCTCAGGCATGACAAATTCTGTGCCTCTCTCCCTGCTCACAGAGCGTTCCTAGGTTACAGGTTTCTCCAGTGTATTTGTGAATCAAAATTAGCTGCTGATGTGTTTGGCACTTTTTAATTTAAAATAATAATAATAATAATAATAATAAAAACTAAAAACTTAAAAAAAAAAAAAATAAATCCATCTTGTCCTTATTTGTCACGCCTGGCTTCCTGAAACCACACTGGATGCTCAAAGTCTGCCTGAGCTCAAGGGGAGGCAGATAAGCTCATGGAAGAGAGGTAATTTGCACAAACCCTTCAGCTCAGGTGGCTCAAAAAAATGGAAATTCTGGGGAGCTGGGAAAGGAAGTGTCGCATATACTGAATTAGCCCTAACAAGGGTTGATATTCTAAAGATCACAGTTAGGCTCAAACCCATTGACCTCTGAGTTTCCTCAGCTCTCTCCTGTGGTGGGGAGCAGAGCAGCCTGAATGCAGTACACACCAACACCACCCACCTGGATCCAGCTCACTTGCCCTTCCCTTTGCTGATGGATATTTCTGCTTCACCCAGTTTTCTCATGCAAAAATAACTGCTGGCTTTCCTTCATGGGACTCTTCACAATTTCATTAGCAATTTTGTCCTGATTTCAGCTGGGATAGGGTTCACTTTCTTCTTAATAACTGGTACAGAGCTGTGTTTTGTATTCATTCTGAGAATAATGTCAATAATGCCCCCATGTTTTGGACTTTGCTAAGTAATGGTTCTCTTAATTTAAGGATTTTTCAGTGTCTCATGCTTTTCCAGTGAAGACGAACACAAGAAGCTGGGAGGAAGCATCACAACACATATCTGGCATCACAACACATATCTGTGCCCAGAAGAACATTTATTTATTTTACTCCTGAGTTACTTCATTGGTAAGACAGTGGTTTGCTCCTATGTGGTTAACAGGAATAATTTAGCTTTCAGTCGATCCAGCCAAAATTTCCTTAAAAAAATCTGGGAAGATAATAAAACTCCATTCATTTTTAAGTGAAACTCAAAACTGAGTTTTTCACCCCTTTCATTTTTTTTTTAAATTTCATAAAACAATGATTTTACTTTGGTTTTGCATCTACAGAATGGCTTCACAAGGATTAGTGGAACAATCTTCTTTCTGTTCCTGGTGGCTTTGCATATGTGGATGGCTCTGAACAATCTGTAATTTAATTATAACCATGAGGGAAGTCTTGAGTGCTGGGGAGAAAGTTCAAATGTCATCTGGGTAACGCTGGGCCTGAGCCCTGGTGTTTGCAGAGGAGATGATTGGACCTGTCCTGGGCTATGCCTGTTCTAAATGCAGGTCATTTCTCTGAGTTGTGAACGTGATTTTGAGGGAACGTTTTCACATCAGCACAGATCCCTTCCTCAGCACCGCAAAGTTCCTGCAAAGACACCAGGACCTCACCCCTTTGCTCTGCTCATGTCCAGGACTTTGTATAGTTGGTCATGAGGAGGAAATCCTGTCCTGGCAATGCCAAGGAGACAAGCCATGCACTAGTCCCTTGGAGCCAGCACGGTGCTGCACTTCTGGAGCAATGCTTTTAGTAGTCAAACATTACAGAGCTCTCTCTGGTCAGCTTTTGATTCCCATTTAAGAACAAGCCACTCTGGCAAATGGTCCTATTGACCCATCCAAATGTTTCACTTACTCCATCCTGCTTAGATAAAGTCCCAGAAATGTTCTGTCAAACAGTACTTGAGTGGTAAATATTTAAAAGACAGAAGGCCTCCGGCCTTCAGTGCCCTCTCCAGATATTCAGGATGACTGCGATGCTTTATTTTGGGAATGGAAAGGCTGATCTTCCACCCATCTCCTTTCCTCATTTCAGACTTGTGTTATGAACTAGCTCGCCTTTTTTAAGGGGCCATTAATGATTTACTGCTGCAGACTGCTGAGTCAAAGCTGGTACGTGGAGGGCTGTAGACGTGAAGGCCAGTGACAGTACCTCTTACCTAAATGGAGCCTCCTTCTCTTAAGAAACTGATTCACAAATAGAGACGCTGATGCTGCTCCAGTAAAACAATTTCCCTTCCTTTCTGGTTTTGTCTGCTTTATTTTAGTGGTGTAAGAGAGAGCCAGTGGGGCTGGATTCAAGTTTTCTTCAGACTTGCTTCCTCATTGTGGTTGTCACTCACAGCTGAGGCACAGCTGAGGCACAACCAGAAACACTGAACCATAGGGAAGTGTGTGCATGGGCAAGAGCTTGAATGGGAGATGATTTAGCAAAGTTATCCCAGAGAAGATACAGGCTGAGAATAACCAGCTGGGCTGCAGTAAGTCAAGGGGAGAATATCAAACAGGTGACGACTGCCCACCTGCCCCCAGCTCATCATCTTATATACAGATAATTACATGAACATTATTTACAATTGTGAACCAATATCTACACTTTACACTAATCTGCAGTGCTGAGATGTGCAAAGAGTCACACAGCATCCTAAGTCAGAAGCATGAGGATCATCATGTCCAACTCCTCACTCTGCACAGACACCCCAATAATCCCACCCTGTACACCCCTGGGAGTGTCATCCAAACACTCCTGGAGCTCTGGCAGCCTTGGTACTGTGCCTATTCCCTTGGGAGCCTCTTCAGTGCCCCACCAATGCTCTGGGGGAAGAGCTTTTTCCTAAAAGGCAAGTTACAATTCTCTACCTTCATGCAAAAGATGACAAGGAGTCCCCAAGCTCTGGAGCTGACCTAAGGATGGGTTACAACCCCATAACTAGTCATGATTATGTAAATGTTTCTTCGTTCCCAGTGCCAGCTGATAAATCTGTAAATCAGTAAAATCAATGGGCCAAACAAGTGAAACAGGAATTGGGAGATGGTTATTTTGTTCTAGTACCTGTAGGCTGTCTCCAAGGAGCCTAAATTATGAGATAAATCCTGAGTAAGAGGTGAGAGACATCTATCCTAGGAAATTATCCCCTTTTGCTTCAGGTTCCTGCTAAGTAATTTCTCTACTTTTGGATCAAAGCATCCTAGAATGGTTTGGATTAGAAGGGACCCCAAAGGCCATCTTGTTCCAGTCTCCCTGCCACGGGACCCTATCACTGCCACTAGACTAAACTTGCCCATCGAGCCTGAATTTGAACACTTCCAGGCTTGAGGCATCCACAGCCCCTTGGGCAGCTTCTTCCAGGACATCCTGGATGTTAGAACTTGCTGTTGAGGATATCAACCCCCAGCAGCAGGCAGAAAGCAGAGATACACAGAGCTGAGAAGCATTAGGGGATTGGGCTTCTCCAGCCAGATGCCCACTCTGACCCTTGAAGTGGTGCTAATTTCAGAGAGCAACCGGACCACAGTCAGAGCCCAAACGGTCAGGAAGTTGTGCTACACGGATTGTCTCATTTTCTCTTCATCCCCCTTCATCCACCATCATCCAGACAGGACAGGCTCTATGTGTTTGACTTGCTAGAGCACCCTTTCTGCCAAACCCTGCCGGTGTCCATCACAGACCAGTACACACACACTGGCAGACACACCTGGCCCTCAGAGCAACCAGCATGCTGCCAAGACAGGGAGAATGCTCAGCAGAGCATGGGATGCTCCAGCCATGGCAGCAACAATGAAACAGGACTGTTGTCTGGGTTTTTGCTGTTCTCCTCTGTGTCTTTAAGAAGTTTTTCTAAAGTTCTATTTCAGCCTTCTGTGTTTACCTTTTGCAATGGAGTCAGATATGATTTTCACATAAACAACCTTTCTTGTTATTGTAACCATCTAACCATGCTTACATTCTTCTCAAAAGGGGGAGACTGTTGATGGGCTGTTGGGTTGCCCAGTGTGGTTGAAGAGGAAGATTTTCTTCCTCCAATCCATGGTCACTGCTGGAATTTGATAAATGTTGGAGTTTGTAAATAAACCTCCTCTTTTCTGCCTTGGACGTGCGGTGTCATTTCTTTGTGTCGTGTGCGACACAGGATTATTGCTTAATCCCACCATTAGCACGTGGCCCCAGCTATCACTGTCCAGCTGCATCCCAAGCCTTCATTTGTTTCAAGTTGTTTCAGGCAGGTTGTTGTCTCTGAAAGCTTTTGATTCAATTCTTCTAGTCAGCCCTGTGCTCTTATGGGAAACAGTGGGAGATCATTCCATGCATGGGAAAGTGTCTTTGCTCAGGGCAAAATGTGCTGGTTGGTGAACCGAGCTGCATTGCCTTTGTGTCAGGATGATTTGAGGGCAATGTTGAAGCTTTAACAATGCAGAAAATAAATTCGTATCTCTCTGTGCGTCTTCCTGTGCACATTTTTGTGGAAAGGGGAACTGCCAAACTTGAAACACAGAGGAGCAGGGGAGGTTTTATACAAAACTTCTGTCTGGGTGGAGAAGCCTGATTGCTTTAACCCTCAGAGACGAGGCAGAGAAAAGAGGGGATCCCTGTACCAGAGGCCAGCATGCACCAGTAGTTTTAACTGAAATGGAAAAAAAATAAATCACTTCTTTTTTCACAGGGAGCAAGAATGCACAGCCTGAGCCCTTGCTCAAGAGGAATAGGTGGGGGAGGAGAGCAGCCCTCTGTAAAATGGGATAAGGGCAGCATCAGCCTTCCCCATCCACCCCAGGAACCTCACCTGGACACTTTGATCCTTTGGCTCAGTAGTTAGGGGAGCAACAGTCTTCTGATGGTCAGTCAGGAGCCCCCAAGATCCCCCAATGACTGCTATTAGGAAACTCCCATGACTGCCTCATCCACATCCTCAGCACTACCAAGGAGACACTGAGGACCACAGTGCAGCCTGCAACTATTTTAAGGGTGGCAGAAACAGCATCAAACCATTGTTGGTGACTTTTAGTGACCAAAACAGGGCCAGAAAGCTTTGTCAGTTCTCACTCTCGTATTAAAAGGCACAGGGAGGAAGAGGGCACTGGTGTGGACACAAGTCATACCACACCAGTTGTCCTCTCTGTTGGGGAGTGGATCTGGCCCAATTTACTTACTGGTAAAGACAGAGTCGTAAATCTCAGTCATGCTGAAATTACTTACATCCTCTGTTTATGAGGTCTTTAGCCTTGGGCTATAAAAAGAATCTCCTGAGATACATGGTCAAGTTTCCCTTCCTTTCTTCCTTCCTTCTTTTTTTTTTAAGACAAAGTGAACATCCTCTGTAATGATTTTTTTTTCTTTAATATCCTGGTTGGATGGTAGGAGGACAAACAGAGGGAGGTGTGCCTATGTTTTTTCTTCAGCATGAGCTCCTAATTCCCATCCGTGCTAATGGGACTAGCACGCATGCATCAAGGAGAGAAGAGACCCCTGAGGGTTCACAAAATATGCAGATGACTGGTTTTTAATGAATGCAAAATGTAAAACAAAAGAAGTATCACAGTCAAGCTGCTCATGCATAATAAAGTCACAGCGAAAAGGGAGCAAATAAATAGGGAAGTCTTCTTGGCTATAACCATCCTTAATATGCAATGGACAATTGGGAACAGCAGGTCTTCCGAAGCCCACATCATCAAATAGCAAGTGCATTTTGGCAACATGAAACCACCTACAGCAGCATTCCTCAAGCTCCATCCCATCAAGTTACGGGAAAAATATTCAGGCCTTTCCCAATGTATAAATTCCAGGCAAAGCAAGAAGGTCTCCACAAGGAGGCTGGAGAGCTCTGTCAGGATATTACATCGAGGCAGCAGAGTCAAAGCCTGTGGTGGGGACTGGATGGTCATTTGTCCTTGATTTGGGAGGGATTTCACCAGGAATTCAGTGAAGCAGAGCCACAGACAAGCAGTCACGCTGTGGGGCAGCATGAAACCAGGGAGCTGTCCCACCAAAGTCAGTGCAATTTGTTCACTTGCTAATTTGATGGCATTCTGGGCAGCAGACTTAATTGGACATAATTTGAGAAGGCCAGCACGGGAAGCTGCTCAGAAAGATGCTGCTCCCTCCTCCTTCTTCCCCCAACAGGCACACGCCCTCCTTCACATCTCTGCACTAAGGTCCTTGAGAGATGGGACTTCACTTTGTCACTGAAACTAAACACACAGAAAAACCTGCTACCAGCATCATTCATCAAATTCCGGAAATCCAGGACATGCCTCCCCCTCTTTTTGTGCCAGACTCCAGTCCTTGAGTCCTTATTCCCCAGTGTGACCTGCTTGCTCTACTGGTATGACCCCAAATACAAAGTGATGGAACTGTAGATTGATTTAGGTTGGAAGGAATCTTGAAGATCCTGCTCAACTTGATCTCAGCTGGGAGAAATTCCCCTTCAGCCTTGGTGTGGCATCTGTATGCAAGCAAAGGAACATCCTACTCCTTGGGCTGAGGTTAGGCTTGTTAAAACAACAAGAAGTGATTTTTTTTAAAAAAAATATGGGTCCTAACTAGATGTGACTGCTATAGGTTAGCCTAAATTTTTTGCCTTTGCCTTACTCTAAATTGAGGGGACACATGATCCCCTAAAAATCCTCCTTTCAAGAGTTTTCTAGGGAACATCAAATGAAGGGTAGATGGACAGCAACATGACTAAACCCCTCTACAGTAACAACACTTACCCTGTGATGAAAATATCAGAGAAAACACAAGGTTTACCACACTAAAATACAGTACTTAATAAACCTCAAAATAAAAAATTAAACCTCAAAGTAAAACCCCTACTAAAACAGTTTTCAGGGCTTAGAAAAATCAGAGAAATGATAATATCTGTGCTCTGTACCAGGCAACTAGGGGAGAGATTAAAGAGAACACATGTATAAATGTCATTAGCATGCTAGCAGTGATATAAAAAAACCCTCTAACTTTTAAAATAAATGAGCTGCTACAAAATAAACTACCTTACGACAAAATGTACGTAGGGGATATACAAAGTAAATTAAAAAACAGATTAAAGCAACATCTGTATATTAACACCGTCATAAAACAACATAGTAGTAATAGCAGTGGCATGCAAAGGTATTATAAAATTATAATTTATCCAAGATGTTATGTCATCTTAATGAAACTGTACAGCCAATACATCTCAAGTATTATCCCTCTATGGTTCAAAAACATCCTGTTCTGCAGTTCTGCAGAACTTGGCCAACCTCAGTCCTGGTGCAAGGGGCACACCTGCTTGCAGGCTTGCACAAGTGACAGCCAGTGCTCTCAGCACAGATCTCTAATGCAGTCATTGCCTTCAATGCACTTTTTTTTTTTTTTTTTTTTTTTCANTGCTTTTTTTTTTTTTTTTTTTTTTTCACATCACTGTTTTGCTCATTTCTTATGCTCCTAATTTGTCAGATGGAGCAGGAATCATCTGTTTGTCCTTGGGTTTGCAGGAGGTGCTCATGACACATGCAGGATGCAGTAAAACCCTGAACTCCACGGCAAAGTTCTGGAGAGGAGTTTGGCACATCCCTTCATAGAAATGTTTTTTTGTACCATTTCATGTCCTGACATACCCTCTCGCTGATTTATTGAGCTGAAGACTCATGTCAGCTGGTAAACGCTCAGGACTTGCTGACATGTCTGTCCCTTTCCTCTCCCTGCTGCCTCTGTTAGGAGATGCAGAGCCACGGATTTTTGCGTTCCAAAGTTTTCACCACCAGTGATTGGTAAAAGCCATTTCCCAGCACTTTTTGGTCAGCTAAAAACCAGACTCGACAATTTTACACGTCTTTTCCAACCTAAAGGATTCTATGACTCTGTTTTTGAGGGGAGTCCCCCACAGGGAAAGGAGGTGGAAAACAGCGTGGAGTAAATAGGAATCCCTGACTGCCCAGGAGGAATGAGCAGACCTAGGCCATGGGCACGTGACTGAGTTGAGCCCCATGCAGAAAACAGATTTGCCTGGATTCCTCCCACTTGAAAGGAGATGCTTACAGGAGACAGTTTACTTTGGAGACTGACCATCCCATCTCCATTTCTCCTTGACAGAGGACCTGCAAGAGTGTGACTCGGTTTCCCCAAGGGCTGCCCCAAGCCTCCCACCAAGTGCCTTGAGTCTTTCAGTCAGTGCAGAACAATGCTGGCGTTTATTGGCACAGAACTGTAAAAACAGCTCAGCATTCCTGTATTCTTAACTCTTACCATCAGCTCAGAATCACCTATAAGTTGCCATGGGAGAGTTATGGATACTCACCACCTGCTCCTGTCATTTACCAGCTGAAGTATTGAAACAGGTATGTGAGTTCAAAGGAGCTCCAAAATTTTATGGAAGGAAAATACATCAAGAGATATAATATATTAACAAAAACAAAATAGAACAGTATATAAAAATACACAAGCACTACTATTCTGAGCTCTGCTAGGGGCTGGACCTGTGGAAAACAAGGACTTGGAGCCAAAGGTTTTGGAGGCTGGAAGAGCATCCTGGGGAGGAGTCTCTGTGTGCTCACCCTCTTCCTGTGTCATCCCCAAGGCACTGAGTGTTGGTCACTCTTGGATAGTGGTCTGGATCAATCTTCAGCTCTTTTGTTCTTGTGCAAGAGCCTTGCAAGGGGCAAGGTGAGCCAGCAAAACAAAACAACAACAAAAAGATACTCATTCTGCATTTGCAACTTCCCATTAATTTTCCATTACACGATGCTATGGCAGTAGAGGGCTGAAAACCTCTCCCTGGATTAGGACTAAAACCTCACAGATATTATTAGCATCACACAGCACAAGAGTCCACATTTGCTGCTATCCCTAACTTATCACATTAATGACTTATGTAGCAAGGCTAATGCTAAAAAGAATTATGCAATATATATAATAATTGCTGAAGCAACTGTGTAAGGGTAATGAGAACGCAAAGAGCCTGCCTATGTGGCATGAGGATGGAGAATCCTGATATCATGTGCCTACTGGTTTTATGTGCCTAGTTTCCTTTCCAGATGCTTACGGGGTACCTATGAAAAAAGAGGATGAACTACTTTTATGCAGGCAGGTATTGATAGGACAAGGGGGAATGGTTTAAAACTGTAAGAGGAGAGATTTAGATCAGATGTTAGGAAGAAATTCTGTACTGTGAGGGTAGTGAGGCCCTGGCACAGGGTGCCAAGAGCAGCTGTGGCTGGCCCTGGATCCCTGGAAGTGTCCAAAACCAGGTTGGACAGGGCTTGGAGTATCCTGGGATAATGGAAGGTGTCATTGCCCATGGTAGGGGGTGGAATGGGATGGCGTTTAATGCCTCTACCAAGCCAAATCAGTCTTTGTTTCTATGCCTTCTCTCTTGCTCACAGAAAAAGGGCTGGAGAGGGGAGAGGGAGCAAAAGGGACTGCACAGCAGCAGGTGTGAGCAAGGTGCTGTAAATCTGTGCTCAGTAGGGTGGTGGTGGTGACTAAACCTTACAGATGGTCATAGTTTGGCTCACCTCCATTCTGATCTGCCGTGGTGCCTGAAAAAAAAAACAAAGGCATTTCTAATACAGCCTCAACTCTGTGACTGTTGTTAATACCAGGCAAGAGAAATGCAAAGAAACAACATCTCTCAGTCACTAACCCAAGCTCACAAACCCATCAGTGGTTGGTTCACTTCCTCCAGCCCTTCCTGCCTCTGCAAGGACATGCATGGCCATGAGGAATGTGGCTTCCTCATCCCAGCATCCCCCCTGCATCCCAGGGATGTACAGACACCCTTGTTGTAAGACCCACTGTGTGTGAGAGCCACAGGTATGCCTTTCTGTTATTCCCTGACCAAAGAACACCTGGAGATCTCACCTAGCACAGCTTCAGCTTTAACCACTTTAACCACACCCTGCTCCTACTCCATCCACCATGGGCTTCATGACCATCTCTGAAGCAAATCCGCTGATTTTATTGCTGTTCTGGCTGCTTGGGTTTGTTTTTTGTTTGGTTTTGTTGGTTTTTTTTTTTTTTTCAGTGCAATGCTTCAAGTGAAATGCAGAAGTTTTAATAAGAAAGAAATGATCATTCAGTGGATTTCACTGCAGTGCAAAGAAACCAAAAAGGAGGGGTAAAAATTGGGAACATTTGCAGCTTATGGCAAGGGAAATGAAATATTTAATAAGCAAAATGCTGTATGTGCAAGGAGGGCTCCCCCAGCCCCCCACTTTCTTCCATGGCAGAAATTAAACAACTTTTACACACCACGTAGTCTTCAGTACAGTATGCTAATGATGTCCCTGATGCCCTCTTCATCTGATCAAACTTAATTGTCTGTGTCAGGCTGCCAATTAACAAAAGGATCTCCTAGAGTACCAACTTCCAGAGCTACCTTAAAGGTTAATTGAATCATGTAAGCCCAATGCTCTGGCGGACTCAACTTCAGGATCCTATTCTAACCAGGGGTCTGTAGGGGTAACAAATAAAGGAAAAGTTTAATTGCTAAACCAGCCAAATCTAACAGTCACATTAGGAAAGAAATGATCTTTCACAGCTCTCCCTCCTCCTTTTTTTTTTTTTTTTTTTCCTAGAGCTTTGAAATAATCTTGGGCTTTTTATACATTTCAGGCAGTTTCTAAATTTCACTGCTGGGGGTAAATAGGAAGAAGCAAACTTTGCTCTTCGATGTGTGTGCAAACTGGGCCAAGGAAGATGCCCAGGTAGGTCCAAATGTGTGATTTACTCTTTGAATCACCTGCTATTTTCTGAAATGTTCTCCTACCAAAAGCAAAGTGACAGGGGGTGGAGGGTGACAGCACGAGAGCTGTAGGGAAGTGGAATCAACAAGCATTGCAATCACTCAAGGCACTGGAACCTGCTAACGTGTATTCCTGTTTCCTCTCCACCTGCCTCCTTTTCCAAGGTATTTGTCACTACACATTTCTTTTGGTATCCCATTATTTTACAAACATATTTTTGAGGTGTCCTTCTTGCCACTGGAAACTTGTATGGCTGCTTCAACAAGGGAGAAGTGAAAATCAGTGCCACAAACAGGAAATATTTTTAATTAAAAAAACAGGTTGGGAATAGGGACTCCAAAGCCACCAACTAAAGCTAGAGTCCTCCATTTTTTTGGATAATTACTCTTGTGGGGAATCCTGCTGTGTTTGGACCAAGAATGTCATCATCCCTGTTTGCCTTGGTATCCCAGTGCTGGGCTTTTAGCTGGGCATCATCTCTTACTTTTCTAGTCCCCAAAACAACATAGAGCCCTTTGGGGCCTAAAAGTGTACAAAACCATGAAGTAAGTGGTGAGAAATAAAGGAAATTTTAAATTAAGTCCATGACTATGTGAGCAGTCCCAGGACCAAGCAGAAAAGGGTCCTTCTCACTAGATACACCAAAGTGTTAAAAAATAGTATGATAAAAGCTGTCAAATAACAAACAAAAAATACCTTGCCAGGAAGATTTTATGAAGGCATGCAGGGACAGTTCTTGCAGAGTTCAGTTTCCTTGTGTTCTTCTAACCCCAGTGTGTGTCCAAGAGCTCCTCCCAGAAGGACACAGAAGTGACCAGTACCTCTCTTCCACTGCCAAAATGAATGAGATGAGGAAAATGGCAGAGCCAGGAGAGGTGGAGGTGTTAGGGGTGAGGACTGGGGATTTGTGCCTGTCCCTACCCACCACCCCTCCTTTCATCTCAGCTGGCTTCACCACTCCTTCTGTGGAGGAGTGACCTGGGAAGGGATTCAAGGGTGCTCATGGCCACACTACCCAACAGCTCAGTGAGTAGGGGGTTTCCTACTCCTTGCTCTAGAGCACTTCTCCTGTTTTCTCCAAAACAGATGAGCAGGATGATCCATCTTGGCTGTATCCCAGATGCACTGGGTGTCCCTTCATGTCCTGAGCCATGGGTGAGCTAAGCCAAGTAAAACTTGCTGCATCTGCCTAAAAAAAAAAAAAAAAAAAAGAAAGAAAAAAAAAAGT
>VWYO01016773.1:112130-125282 GCA_013400275.1 Rhadina sibilatrix
GTCAGGGAGAAAAAAAAAAAAAAAAAAAAAAAAGGGCTTGTCCTCAGAAAACTTTGGAACATTATTTAATTAAAAAGAAAGATTCCTCTGAAATTAGGATAATTGAGCATGATTATGGGAAGTATCCAGAATAAGGTGCCCCATGGACACAGCACCATGGTGGAAATGGGGATACCATGGCCATCTGCACCCTCTTCTTATAAACCCCATGAGGAGCTAAGAACTCAATTGTTCTTCAACCTCACACAGCTGTACTGTTTATAAAATACATATATTTTTAAACACCAACACTGTTGGGCCAAAAAAAAAAAAATTGCAGACTCTTTTTGTGAAAGAAGCCCCCCACTCCACCCAGGCAGTCAGGGATGGCTTGGCCAATGTTTANAAAACAAGCAACATAGGTTAGATATCCCAAAGGATAAAGACTGAGGAAAATGTTCTAATTCATTGAGTTTCCATTTCAAAAATAAATTAATATTAGAGCAAAAAAAAGAAATTTAAAAAAAAAAAAAAAAAAAAAAGCAAACCACGAAACAACAACAACCAAAAAAACAATGCCCCCAATTTGTGTTTTGTTTGACTGCGAGTAATATTCATGTCTGCATGAGGATGGCATGTAATTAACATGTCATAATCAAAATGACTAAGTTTGACACATTATAATCACTGCATGGAGATTATAGCATAGCCACAGGCGATCTGCACAGCCTATCTTAATATCATTTGCATAATGAAAGCATGGTGGCAGTAATAGCTTTTTTCTCTTGTTATCATAATTTCACCCAGGGCTGCAAAGGGCTTTGGTACTGTCAGATGTTGCCTGCTAAAAGTCATTGCGTGTTGAAGACTCCAGTCCAAGTGACCTAAGTATTTCCATGTGGCTGCACAGAAATGCACTGGAATGGGCCTTTTTTGCCCCGATTTCCCAAAAAATGTGTCAGCACTTTTATTCTGGGGTCCAGATGGGGGACCTGTGCCTTACCTGGGAGGCTCCTGTAGAACTGGACTGCATTTTCTGGGCATTCCCTAAATTTCCTGTGCATTGGGAAGAGCAGGGCATGCCGACACAGCACTTTTCCCGAAACATCCGTGGAGATTTCTCGGATGGTGATGCTCCAGCCTGGACACAGCACCTGTACAGAGGATGCCAGCAGTTCAACTCCACTCTTACCTGCCTGGATAGCTGGGACCATGCCCAAGCAGCTCCCAAAAGCAATGCCAGGTTGAAGGCAGTCACTCACCCTGAACAGGGAATGGCACATTCTCCAGTGACCCGGACAGTGAACAAACGGCCACTGCTTCTATCTCCTCAGATGGTTCCTGTGCAGTGATAAGAGATCAGCACTGCAAGGAAATGTCTGCAAAACCAGGGGGAGGGAAAAAAAAAAAAAAAAAATTAAGGCTGAGCA
Source organism: Rhadina sibilatrix (assembly GCA_013400275.1). NCBI lineage: Eukaryota > Metazoa > Chordata > Aves > Passeriformes > Phylloscopidae > Rhadina > Rhadina sibilatrix. The sequence goes on from VWYO01016773.1 coordinate 113,540, forward strand.
CTGACCCCTTGCAAAGCTGCTCAGGTTGATACCCCAAGTACCCATGGTGAAAGAGCCACGTGGGGGAGGAACTGGTGAGGAGCAACCCCATGTCTCATGGCAAGCACAATGGGTGGCCCAGAGCAGAGGGATGTTCTTTAGATTGCTGTGCCACCTTTCACCCAAGAGGGCCTCAGACTCAGGACCTCAAAGAGACCCATCACAGGAAGGGTCCCAGCACCTCTCAAACTCTGCCTGTCCCCAGAATCATGGAATGGCTTGGGTTGGAAGGGAACCTTAAAGGTCATTTAGTTCCATCCCCCTGCAGCATGCAGGAACATCTTCCACTAGAGCAGGTTGCTCAGGGCCCCATCCACCTGATTTTGTACGTTTCCAGGGATGGGGTGTCCACCCCCTCTCAGGACAACTGGACCAAGCTGATGGCCACAATGTCCCTTCTACCAGGCAAAATCAAACTCCCAGAAGTCAATACAGGGAAGGTTTTAAGCTGAACCTTGTTCTGGATATGAACCTTGTATTTCCAGTTCTACCTTTCCTCTGAATTACACTTGTAGAATTTGATGTTTTAGCAGGAGTTCGCTTGTACCAGTGATTCTGTGTTTTGTAATTCACAGTATCCGGCTCTTCCATCATTTCCATATTGTTCCAGCCACCATACAGTCCAATCACATTAACACACAATAATCCTCCTGCAGACATTACAGCATTAGGAATTGCACATTTATCTTAAAGCAAAGAGTGTTGCAGTAGCTGGTGTAACAAAAACTGATTAGTCTCCCCATATACACTCAAGAAAATTCATGCAGAATTTGGAGAAGACCAGAGCAGATAAACTAAGTTATGTATGCAGTCCCCCAGCATTTTAGTAAAATAGTGTCACATATCCAGGATTCCTGGAATTATTTTTGCATGGTGTGCTCAAGTGATTATGTTAAGTTAGGTTTTAGTAATAGACTCAAGTTGCTAGCTTTTGTCCTAACAGAGATATAATACTGCCTTTTTTTTTTTTTTTATTTAAGTGGAATCTTTATCATGTCCAAATACAATACATGTGCAAGGTGGGGTGATTCTTAACGTGTAGTGGTGTCAGTTAAAACATCAGCTGTTTTCCCTAACCTGGAATCACCCAACCAGAATTCAGGTCTGACATACTAAACCTATTTGTCCTTTAAAATGCCAGCCTTGCATATTCACCTGGCTAAAAAGACAGGATATGCAACTCTGCCTATCTTAAAAAGAAGGCCTGTTCATCTCTAGACATTCAGGGTTTTTTTCCAAATAAGACCACTTTTGAATGACAAAAATAGAATTTCTCACACTTCTCAGTAACACGTAACACAGAGGAATGACAAATTATATTGACCATACTGGTGATTTCTATGCTATTTACAGCATACTTCTATCTTACAGATGGATGGGACCTTTACAAATAAGTTTTTAAAAATTTGTCTTCCCCCATAAGGGGGCCAAGGAGCCATTTGCAGCCTAATTTGAGCAGCTTGGTCTAGCGGAAAGTGTCCCTGCCCATGGCAGGGTGTTTGGAATGTGATGAGCTTTAAGGAGCATTTCAACCCCAACCCTCCTGTGATTTGAAGATTCAAATTCAAAATCTCTTCTGTCTCAGTGCCCCAGCAGATATAAATCAGAAAAAAGCACCCAGAGATCCTGACTAAATTACACTCAGCTCCAAAGCCTTGGCTCATATGAGGGAATTCATGCTCCAGAAAACTGGTATTTTAAACAAACCAAACCCTGAGATGGAAAGAGTTTGGGTCCAGCTCACAGGCTGGATCCAGATGGGGCAGGATGCCACCAGGCACCCTGGGTCACACTTTGCACTTGCCAGACAGGTATCCTCTTATAGAAAGGGTTGGTAAAAGCACCACATCTTCCATCCTACCATGGGGATCATCCCAGCCCTTTGTTGTTCTCCTTTGAGGGCTACACTGTTCCCGCAGCCCACTCACAGCAGCAGGCTACCAGCACCTCATAGAGCACCAAGGTTCAATCCAGGAGGTTTGAGGGCTGAGACACGGGGAGTGAGGGTCCTGTCACCACTTTGGCTTCTCGTGGTGTGTTCCCTCCTGGGGCAGATCGCTGCCACGGCGCTGCCGTCCTTAAGTCGGGCTAAAGTCAAAGCCCCTCTCGCTGTCATAATTCCAGCAGTTCATGTGTCTTCTAATCACATGTTTTATGGTTAGCAAAAATGCCCCATGGGAGCTGATTAAAGGTTTATGAGAACCAAGAAAATCTGATAGGATTTGGTTTGANGTGGGGGGGAAAAGCTACATAAATCTCAGAGCAGAGAATTTTAAAAATGATTATCAGATTTGGGTAAGATTTATCTTCCTCTTTAAAAAAAGCTTTTCACAATCACAATATAAATGCATTAGCACAAAAGCAGTCTAAACTCACATTCAGAAAGATACAGCACTCTGATATGGGGCTTCTTTAGTGGAAAGTACCTGAAACATGAAAGCAGCTTAACTCTTTGCCTCCTGCATTTTCACCCAAACCTTGCCTTGATTTACTGAAAGCATTTCAAGCCCATAAAATTGCCTCAGTGGAAGGTCTTTGCTTGGCTGTGCCAAGGGTTTGCAATGCAGCAGCTACACCAGCTCTTGAGGTACATCAAGTTTAGGATGTCTCCCAAACCAAAATATCCAAACCAGTTTCTTATTCCCACTAATACGGAACAAGGTTTTCCTTGGCTTTTGATGTGAAACATGGAAACATCACCACTTCATCCTATCAGGGCAACCATCTCCCCATCAGAGGCAGTCAACAATAGTTACTTGGAAGGGATTGGCCCTCCACCAAACCCATCTCAGGTGCCACAGCCTCAGAAGATGCTCTGACACAGCTGATTTAGTCACCCTTTACCACACCCCCTTGCTGAATAACTGGGCCAAAACACACGGCTTCTGCAGACACAGAGGGTGAAGCATCTTCATGCTCTTCTCTCTTTCCTTTCTCTTTGCCTCTCTCTGTAGACTTTCTTATAATCGATGGGTCTTGCTCTATGTGGTGAATTACTTATTTTTCTGGACTTGTGTTCTTCCCCATCTCACAGCAATTAAACACACCAAGTTCCTTCCAACCAAAACTATTGTGTAATTTTAAGGTAGTGTAAGGGAGACAGCTTGAATCAGGCAGGACGTGCTGAACCAAGCATCTGGTAGGGTGAAACTGGTAACATGGGTCTCAGGATGCCTTGATTCTACATCCAACCTCTTCCCTCAGCAGTTTGGGATGAACCTTGTTTTGTTTCACCTTTACACCTACAGAGGAAAAGGACAGTGTGCTTGATTAAGTATACTGCTGAGTAAAAATATCACAGCTGCTGCTGTGACAGAATCTGAGTCCACCAATATTACACCTGTATTCTGTGCTTTGGTGTGTGATTAGTCAAAAGGCTTTTTGACTAATTCTGTTCTCACTAACAACAATTGCAACTGAAAACACAATACTGCTCAGCATTGGAAGTAGCCACAAAAACAAGAGAGAACAAAAGTATTCACTTGAGAAGAGTTTTGACGAAAAGTAAATAGACCCAGAAGCAGTGTCCATGGCCAAGAACATGAAGAAGACACAAAAAATCTGTATAAATATTCAAAATCCTTTCTCAGGATCTGCAATACTCTTCACAGAGCAGTTAATTTTATGTTAGATATTAACAGATGGATTTCTTCCAGATATTGATGAGGTTTTCATGAACAACAGCAATCCCTGGTCCCATAAACCCTGTTTCCCCCCCAAAAAAATCTATATTCCCATTCTGATAATCCTGCAGAACAATCTGCAAACCTCCACCTGTGCAACCACAGAGGAGGGACATGGCACTGCCTGTATGCTCTCCTTCCCCCTCCATCAGTCTTGGAGGGAAGGTTTAAAATGCATAGCAAAAAAACAGGGAGAAAATGTATTTGTTCACTTGACTGGCACTTATACGCCAAACCTTTGGTTTGCCAGCCCAAACCAAAAGAAAATCCCAATTAAAAAAAAAGAATTATAAAGTGCTTAAAAAAAACCCAAACCAAACCAAACCAAACCAAAAAAAAAAAAAAAAAAAAAAAAAAAAAAAAAAAAAAAAAAAAAAAAAAAGAGGATATTCTTACAGGTGGACCCAAAACCACAATTTTCTGCAGAACATGGGTTTACCATCCCTTGGTGTTTTAGGATTGGGTCCTGCTGGTTCGTGCAGGCATTTTGGGACTGGCAGCACTGAAGGGAGAGGCTGAGTTCAACGTGCATCACTCTCAGCATCGAAGACAGAGGAATATTTAAGCTGATGCAGGCTCTATCCTGGCATTCAACAGAGAGCGATGCCAACTTCTGGAAAATAGAAGAGCCCCAGGGCAGGCTAATAACAGCACTACTTAAGAACGTAAGACAATTATTACCTCCAACTGTGAAGGAGTCTGAGTAATTAAAAAGGGTTCTTTATTTTGATTAAAAAAGATTCCTTTCAGTCTGTTTGAATCTTTAGTAAAAGCCCTGAATGATATTTTTAGATGCCAGAAAAGACTCTGCAATTGATGAAAGATGCATAGCAAGCTCATTTGAAAGATTTTCCTATTATCATCATCTTATTGTCCAAAATCAATTAATTTCTCATTCTTTCACCCACATAACTTGCGGGAGAAAATGCAGGTCTAACCCAAAGCTTCCAAAACCTTCTTTGGATTAACAGAAACCCAAAATTAATTTGGTTTAATTACTATAAATTTCCTTCCCAATAAAATCTCAAGAATTTCCAATCATGCTGATTTATTTGAGTAATTAGAAAGCCATTCACAGATGTCACACTGTTAGGTAGTGTGGATAATGTGGGTTTTGCTTAACTGGATCCTGAGACCACAGCACTGTGAAGAATGACAACTAAAATAACTCCAATAAAAAGTGGGAGAATAAGGGAAGGCGAATGGCACAACCTCAGGCAGTGCAGGCAGTGCCAGTGGCTTCCCTGGAAACTCATTTCTGTCCAGGTTTTGAGGGCCTCTGAATTCTGATTTTTCAAGGGAGGAGTCCAAGAGTCCTCGAGATGATGTTTCTAAACTAGGGCCACTCCTAAGGGTGGTTTCAAAAGTTAAAGAACTGAAATGAGGCTTCTAAGGGGCTTGGGTGGGTTCTGCTTCTCCCCAGGGAAAGGTGATGCAGACACAGCAGGCCCCATTCCCCACAGGCTCGTTATTTCATGAACCTGCAGAACAAATGGGACCATGATTTCTTGCAAAGTTGTCTTGCAAAGCAGGTGTCAAGGTGGAAGTCATCCCACCCACATTCAGACATTGATGATTGGGCTGCTGGGCGCTGGACCTATCGCTCTGCCCACCTGATGGAGAAAAACAAAATCATAAGGGCAACTCCTCTGACCTCATATGGATCCCTGCTCTACCTGTGGAGAGGCTGAAGCATCAGGGCGAGTCTGGGAAAGACTCTTAATTTGTTTTTCTTCCTATTTATTCACAGCAAAGCAAACCCTCTACTCAGCTGACAGGTGTGCTCCTCCTCAGGAGAGATAAGCCCTGACTGCTCTTGTCTGTTATTTGTAAGAGTTCTGAGAGTTTCAGGAATTTAAAAATTGTGGAGAGTAATGCAGATTTCAGGTTCTCCTTCCCTCCAAGTGATGAGGAGGATTTAACACACTCTCCCACCAATGTAATGCACTTGATTCCATTAGAAAGGCAATTAGTGAATTAAGAGAAAGCAGGGTCACCAAACTTGAGAGGAATTATTTAAGTTGTATTAAATATAAATAGCAGTTTATAAGTGGGGAAAAGCATATTTTTAAAGACTCAGTTGTAAGCTGAATCTAACAGCTTAAATCTGAGCCTTGACAGTGAATTCCCCCCCTCCCCAATCCTCTCTCCCCCCAAATTATCTTGGGTTTATACATGCCAGTATTTGACTAATAACATAATATTTAAATACCACAGTAATCTTAGCATCGTAATCCTGACACTCACAGGTTGTCTTAAATAAGGGTCAGCTGAAGAACATTGTGTTGTCCAACCCCCCCAAGGCTGTCAGACATCCTCAGCCATAAGAAAATCATCTTTACTTTTGGCTTGAGCCTTTAATGGCTCTGAAAGCTGCTGCTTTTGTCTAAATACATACATTGTACAGCAGTTTAGGAAATAGGTGAAAAGGCTTTAATGGAGAGATTAGTGCTAGACATTGTGAAGCTGCAACTAGGTCATAAGAGATTTCAGAGGTCAGGAAATTTTTTGCAGGGCTTAAGTGTTTTGTAATGTAGTTTAGTTTGCCCCTGGACCAGGGCATAATGGATGCTTCAAAACTTGATTAGCATTGGTTAAAAATAACGAAGCTGGTACTCTGGGTTAGGAGTCACTTGATAAACTCCAGCAGGCACCAGCAACTGCTCTGGTTCCTGCAATCATTTTAATGGGTTGGGGGCAGGTGGGGCAGAACAGGCATTTCTTGCCAAAGGAAAGGCCTCCAAAATCAACAAATCAGAAAATCAGGCAGTTAACAAAACGAGAAGCTTTTTGTCCCTTTTGTGTAGTCATAGTTTTCCTAGTCTTTGGTCAGATGGATTAGGGAACATCTCATTAAAAAATTATGTACCAATGATTTAAATAAGGTATTCTTGGGGAAAGGAGGGGTTTAAGTGCAGAATGAGCCTTCTGTGTAAAATCAATGCTGTAAAACTCCATTACCCTACCTTTCCCCCATGTCTAAGTAACCACCTTTCCAATACCAGCCAGAACATAAACAATGCTCCCAACCAGCACAAGTATCAGGCAGAAAAAGAAAGAATTCATCCTGCAGATAAAACATTACGGAGGAATATTTAAAAAATAATATCTCAAAGATATTGACCCTTGTCTCCTCTGCTGATCTTTAACCAATTCTCCTGTTTTCTCCTCTGACATATTGGTATAATTCAGCAGAGACTCAGGGAAGCAAGAGAGACACACCAATATGGGTGAATATGAAATAAATGAATGTTAGGTCAGTGAGATGCTACTGAACCAATAACACAAATGCTGACACCTCTGCCCCTACTTACATGTCTGAAATGATGCCTTGGTGCAAATTTATTTGAGTGCATAGAGCACGTGGGTCTTCAATAACTCATGGTCATTACCTGAGATAAGTCATACTGAAATTCGAGGAGGAAGCACAAGCTGTGATCATAGACAGTAAAAATAGCACATCTCAGAGTGTTGTTCATATTCTAAAGGAGGTCTCACTTAGTAGCAGTTCCTCAAAAAAATATCTATGGAAAAGTTTGGGTTGGAATAAAAAGCTTTGAAACCAAAACTTGTAATGGGTCACGGTCACTCTGGAGGAAGACTCAGTGCTGAAAAAGTAGCTTTTATGCACAAGAGAGAGACTGATCCTGGAGTATTCAGTGCATCCTCCAGCCCTAAATTAGATGAGATGCAAGAATTGACAGATACAAAAAATTGCCATGGACAACCTGAAACGGACAGAAACCAAGAGCTCCATGCATTAGGCATATCCAGAGTAAGAGAGGAATTATTACCTTCCATCAGAACATCAAGAACTTGCCCTTCCCAGGAGGAAAGTACAAGATATGAGACAAGGTCTGCAAATCTACTAGGAAAGGCACAAGAAAAATTCGTGTCTAGAAGCAAAAAAAACAGGAAAATCGCAGCATGGCATTAGAAACCATTGGTAATTCTAAAATTAATTACAATACTTCAAGTAATAGCAGTGTACCAGGGGACATGGTGGATTCACCACTGATTGATGTCTTCCAGCCAAAAATGTGGTTGCTTCCCAGTAAGATATACTTCAGGCAGACACAAGTTCTTGGCTCAATCAAGAAGGTCACCGGACCAAGATACAGAGGAAGCCAGACTGGCTGATCTGTCCTGGCCTCCATAAATCTCCAAAATCCTTCCACAGGGACTTGCCCTGAGATGCAAGAGATACAGAGACTAAGGCCGAAGTGTTGGGTCAGCCCAATGTACATCTTTGCCTGTGCCTCCTCTCCCTCCTCTCAGCTGGGTGAAAGGAATGGGAGCTGCAGCCATCAAGCTGGGGCTAGTTTGGTTAAAAACACTGACAGTGCACTTCCAGTTCTTTCTTCGGAAGATCATGCGGTTTCTCAATGTGTGAGGCCAAAAAAGATGTGTGGCCCAGTGCACTCTTGACAAAAGCATAGATTCACTAAAGCTCACAATTAATATTTAATACCAACAAGTCTTCTGTGATGCTGTGCGGATGTAAATAAGTGGAGAGAATGTGATATTTACCCCACTATAAAACATTCATGAGAGCTAAGCTATTTACAAAAGCTAAATACGACACTGTATTTACTGTAGGTCACCTCCTAGGGTTAGAGATGAAAAGTTTTTGGTCTAATGGAAAGTAACATAATACACCATAATAACACAACCACTGTCTCGTCTGCAAAGAAATATCTCCTGGCTCCCTCCTTCTATTGCAATTACAGGTGGGTAAAGCCACTACAGGGGGAAAGAAATAATAATAATAATAATAATAACAAACTGAAAAACAAAAGAAAAGGATGCCTTGAGGAGACTTGATACCTCGTGCCTTAGGGACACTCATTACCTTGGGCTGTTACACTGTGTGCTCATTATCAAACATCATCATGTTCATGCAGGAACTCAGGTCAGTAGGCAGGTATGCAGGATGACTTCACTTTAATTGAAGTTACACTATCCCAGTATTGCCAATTAAGTATCAAAGTGCATCAGCGTGATCTGGGGCTTTCCTTCTACTCCAGTGGAATTCAAATTCCCCTTGAAAAAGGCTCCTTTGTATATACCCAAACCTGCAATCAATATACATGGTTTAATGGGATTGTCAAAAACTTAAAATGCCAATATGTTGGGAGTGAATTCACTGATGAAAGTCTCACGGTGTTAGGCTCAGGATTTATAGACCAGAATAGTTAGGAATTTGTTTCCACAAACTAGCCCACACAGCAGAGCCCCTCAGCAGCCAGCTGCAATATTTGCTCCAAGTCTCAGAAATCATCAAACAATTGTCAGATCCAAAGCAGAGTCCTGATTTAGGAAGCATTTGGGTGAAGTTGTAATACAAAGACTAACAAAAAAAAGAATTGTTTAAATTGACACATTTATCTCGGACTCCTGGATCATTGCTTGGTTTGACATCCAAAAGCAAGCTGAAAAAATGATGTAAGTAATTTCTAAAGTGATAGTCACTTCTGGTGGAGCAGCAATAACCGGAAAAAGGCATGGAAGCTACAACCTTTGGTGCATAGGAGAAGAGAATGTGGGTTATTATATAAAAGAGTCAGAAATGGTTCAACACCATCTAACTCTGTAGGAAATGGTCACAGCCCCAAGGCTGCCAGAGCTCCGGGAGCATTTGGGCAACACTTTCAGGCACAGGGTGGGATTGTTGTGGGGTCTGTGCAGGTATTGTACTCAATGAGCCTGATGGGCCCCTTTCAGCTCAGTACAGTCTATGATTATTTTCCAGTTGATGACTCACAGATAGCAGTCTTCATCCCTTTAAATGTTTTCCAGAGAAGGCAAATTTAGGATAGCTGGATGGGCTTGCTTAACAATAATTTAGCAGATATTAAAAGAGAGATAGGGTCAAATCTAGAAGTGGTAGAAACACAGAATCATTTAGGCTGGAAAAGACCTTCAGTATCAATCTGAGTTCAATCTCTGACTGATTACCAACTTGTCGACCAGACTTTGGCAGTAAGTGTCCTGTCCAGTTCTTCCTTGATCACCTCCAGCAGTGGTGACTCTGCCACCGTAGCTCCTGAATAGTTCATTTGGAAGGAACTTACAATGATCATCTGGTCCAGCTGTCTACCAAATAAAGGTAGAAAAAACATTATATCCTTGTGCATCAGAAAGGATTTTGAGAAGCCAGCCACTAGAAATGGAAGTAGCAGCTGACATCTCCCCTCCTTCTGACCTGCAGGACGCCTCCCAGTAAAATGGGACCCCACATCATGTACTTGCCAACAACCCTTTCAGTACAGATCCCTTTCCCACAGCTGCCCCCAGACACATTGCTCCAACGGACAGAAGAATCCCAGTGCCACCATGGATACCACCAAGTGACACCTTCTATCATTGCTCCTGTGTGAAACCCTGCAGCCTTTACACCTCCTCTCTCCCCAGTCCACCGAACCTCAGGGGCTTGAAAGGGAAGCACACCCTGACTAATGTGACACAAGCAAAGAGTCAAAATCCTCCAAAAATCCCACCATTTCCCACCTGTGTCAACAAGTTTGAAGAGCCAATGTAGTTTTGGTGATCCAGGAGGAAGAGGCTTGCCTGAGGTGACTCCACCTAGTTGGTGACAGAACCCCAAAGCACTCTGCTGCTCTGGTTACCAAGCTCTGCTCCCTACATAGCCATCAGAGGTCAAATCAGTGCAGGAGCCAGTGACAAGGTAGTGAATAGGACAGTGGTCTATAACTAAGGCCTGGGGTCTATCTCTTGGGAGGAAATCCTACTACTGGTATGCTCAGTGTGCATACTTGAGAAGTATGTAAAACCTTTGTGGTATCTGCATACTGAATTCCCACAGAGACTAGTGAAGTTTCAACGTGATTGATGAAACAGGATCAGCAGGAATAGGGAGGTCTGTGCAGTTCCAGAATTATTTAAGATATTGCACAGAATCACACAGAATGACTAGGCTGGAGGAGACCCTCAAGATCATTGAGTCCAACCCATGCCCTAACACCTTAACTAAACCATGGCACCGAGCACCACATTCCATTCTTTTTTTAAACACATCCAGGGATGGTGACTCCATCACCTCCCCAGACAAACCATTTCAGCACTTCATCACTCTTTCTGTTAAAAACTTTTTCCTAATATCCAACCTACATTTCCCTTGGCACAGCTCGAGACTGTGTCCTCTGGTTCTGTCAGTTGCTGCCTGGAGAAAGAGACCAACCCCCATCTGACCACAGCCACCTTTCAGGAGGTTGTGGAGAGTGATAAGGTCACCCCTGAGTCTCCTTTTCTCCAGGCTGAACAACCCCAGCTCCCTCAGTCATTCCTCACAGGGCTCGTCCTCCAAGCCCCTCACCAGCCTCGTTGCCCTCCTCACCTCATCGCCTCAAAATTTTCCACAAAGATTGGAAGTTCACTCTTGGGTGTTCCTCAGGCTATTGGCAGATGGAGACACTGTGAGTGAGGCCAGCTGCAGAGATGACACTACTGACCTCCTTTGCAGCCCAAAGATGGTGTGATGTTGGGCTCAGCTACAAATTTGGTGGTGTTTGGTGACATTTGGGCCCATTGGCAGCATGCTGTAGGAGCTGTGAGTAGCTTTGCTGCTCAGACATCTCCTCCACTCTCTGACAGTGCAGGTCATCTGGATGGAGCTCCATGAGTCTCAGGGCATCCTCCAACCAAGAGAGATTGCACAAAGCCAAACTGCAAAGCAGATGGGAATGAAATTTCCAAACACAGATATCCAGATGCCTCAGGACTACCCAGAACACCTCTAAGGGGCTGGCAGATTGAAGTTGTGACCTCAGGTTGCAGCCCAGCTGTGCTCCACGCAAGTGTGGTGACTGAGTCAAACTGGGGGGGAACTCTGGAACACAAAATCAGTGGGAAGCTATCTTTAAGAAACCCAAAGCAAGAGTAAATAACTCCCTAGGTTCCTACCTAAAAAGCAGAGCAGTCCATAAGTTTATCCTTACAAGATGTTTCCCAGGAGCAGTGCACTTTTGGTAAGCACAAAGGCTTTGTCATACTGATTGCAA
>VWYO01016797.1:0-15746 GCA_013400275.1 Rhadina sibilatrix
TTTTCATGTAAAATTTGACGGCAAAAACTTTTGGGTTATTGACAGAAACCCACGGGGCCGTGATCAGGGAAAATGGTGAATTTCCCTGTTGTTGGATGAAGTCTTTGAAAGGTTATGGATTTGTTGCACTGGGATCCTCTGCACAGCTGGGACTCGCTCTAATCTTATTTCCTTGCATGTCACAGACCAGTCATGTATTGATTAATTCCGTTTAAGCCAGAGACAGTGACCCATCTCCTCCACAGACTAACAAAGGCGCTGATTTGGGTACGGAGTCACACTCTCTGCTCAGACAGCTTCAACTTTGTGTTTGGTTTTCAGCCTGTGCCTTGGGCCTGACACGCAGCCTCAGCCAGCTGTAATACAGATATTTCAGGCATTGCACGGAAGTTGTTTGTAATCCCAAACTGGTGATAAACTTGCATTAGTTTAGAAATGGATAATATTCACTGATGTTTCTTTGGTTTCTTGCTAGTAAAAATCAAAGTAATCCACCCACTTCCTAGCGGTACAATGTGAGAGAGTGGGAATTTCAGGACTGACTTGGGAAAATGCACCTACAGCTCCCTGCCAGGAGGGGACAGCCGGGGGGGTCGGGCTCTGCTCCCAGGGCACAGGGACAGGAGGAGAGGGAACGGCCCCAGGCTGGGCCAGGGCAGGCTCAGGGTGGGCAGCAGCAGGAATTTCCCCATGGAAAGGGAGCTCAGGCCTTGGCACTGCCCAGGGAGGTTTGCAGTGCCCATCCCTGACTGTGTCACCTGGAGGTGGCACTCAGTGCCCTGGGCTGGGGACAGGGTGGGGATGGGGCACAGCTGGGACTTCCTGGGCTGGGAGGGATTTTCCAGCCCAACTGATTTGGTGATTCTGTGGCTTTTCAAAGGCTCAAACGCCTGAAATCAGAGCACTCCCTGTCTCTATCCCACCCAAGCGTTGGTCACTAACCTCCCAGGCTGCCTCTGGAAATCGAAGCCTGCGTGTATTTTATGCTGGGCATTTCTTGGAATAAGGTTCATCATTAAGCACCCAGCTGCTGCTGCTTGCCCAGGCTGTTGACGTGGGACAGTGCAAGGTGTCCCTGCCCACAGCAGGGGTGGGACAGGATGAGCCTCAGGGTCCCTTGCAGCCCAAACCCTTCTGTGATTTCTGCTTCTCTGATTCCGTTCCATTTGGAGAGCTGACAGAGAAGCCTTGTGTGTGGTGTGGGGGCTGTGCTGGGTGTCCCGGGCCGTGTCTGTCATGTTCCTCAGCAATCCCCACACACCTGGGGCCGTTTCTGGGGTGGCTGCACAGGGGGATTGATCCCTGCCTGGCCTGAGCTCGGTGTCACAGGGAGCTCAGAACCGTGTGCTGGCACAGCTGGACAGGGCACAGAGCAGGGCTTGAACCAAACCCAGAGTGCTGCTGGTTTGCTTTTCGCTCTACGGTGGAAGAGACCGACCACTCCCAGTGTGAATCGGAAAAGCAGAGCACGAAAATTCTCCCAGCTCTTCTTTCATTACTAACTTCAAGACTTTAAAGTCCATTCCCATTTTTTGTACAGCTCAGCCCCAGGGAAGCTGCCAGAGGAATGCTTCTCCTGAACACTTGCCAGCTGAAAAACAAACCCCAATTTGTTTGAGTGATGCAAACCACTGCTGGGCTCTTGCTGTGGCTCTTGCTTACAACACTGCCTGCGACGTGACTTGTTTTGTTTGCAAACTCCCTCAAAGTGTTGCAATTCAGCTCTAAAAATAGAAAACGGTTTTATTTATCCCGGAGCTGTTGTTGTCCCAGCTCTCAGAGCCACAGCCAGTCCTCTTGTCTCCAAGTGCCACTACATGTCCCTTTGGCAAAGGATAATTGAGCCAGCAAGCAGGGAATGGGCAGGAGGAACTGATCCACAAAAACAGGAGCAAGTTTCTGAGGAATCTGGTTAGCAGTCACGTGTTTCTTGTCCTGCACAGATGCAGGGAAAATGAAGACTTTCAATGGAAAGTTCCAGATACTTAGCTATTGTTTAAGGGGAAAAAAAAAAAAACCACCAAAACAAACAGACCCTCCTTTCTAAAACTGAATCTGTACTTCCCAGCCCTGCACTCAGATCACTCTGTCATTCCTGTCAGCAGTTCATGGATATCCAATGGGAAGTTCCCAGTCTTCACTTGTTTCTCATGTCAGGAAGACACAAAATCAAACAAGTATGCCCTATATCCTATTTGCTTGTGGAGAACTTCGTGGTGTGGGACTGTTAGAAGTATCTTGTACCCAAATGCATTTACTTTTTGTGCATTTCTGATTCGTTTCTGAGGGAAAGGGGAATTTTCAGTGGGCAAGTGGATGTTGACAATGGACATTTCCTCAGGTATGAGGAGCAGTGGGATACAGCACACTGAGGGTTACAGGCCTACTTTATATTCATGTGTTTTAGTCCTCAAATTCCAGGGCCTTGGAACAACACCTGCCTTTTCCCACCTTCCCAGCACTCCCACCTGTCTCCAGAGCACACTGGTACCCAGGGATGCCATTCTTGTGAGATATACACCCCCAATGCCTGCCCCTGCACTTCCACAGCTGTGGGTTTCCATAGAACATGGACCTGCTGGAGTGAGTCCAGAGGAGCAGCTCTGGATCCAGGCTGGGACAACTGGGGGTGCTCACCTGGAGAGGAGAAGCTCCAGGGAGAGCTCAGAGCCCCTGCCAGGGCCTGAAGGGGCTCCAGGGGAGCTGGAGAGGGACTGGGGACAAGGGCTGGAGGGACAGGACACAGGAAATGGCTCCCACTGCCAGAGGGCAGGGCTGGATGGGATGTGGCACAGGAATTGTTCCCTGGCAGGGTGGGCAGGGCTGGCACAGGGTGCCCAGAGCAGCTGTGGCTGCCCCTGGATCCCTGGCAGTGCCCAAGGCCAGGCTGGACACTGGGGCTGGGAGTAGCCTGGAACAGTCCTTGCCATGGCAGGAGGGTGGACTCTATGGGATTTAAGGTCCGTTCCAGCCCAGAGGAGCCTGTGATCCCATGATGCTATAACTTGACCCCATCCCCTTTGCTAGGAGCTAGTGCAAAGCCTGGTAGCTGTTTCTAAATCCAAATATCCTTCAATCCCCCCCTGCCCTTTTCAGCAATGCAGCCCTGCTCGAGGAGCAGCTCTGTGCAGGTCCCAGCTGTGCTGGATCTGGAGCTTTGGCTTCCTCAGGAAGCTGGAAATGGATGGAAATGCTGACCCTGGCAGGCACAGCACCCTGAGCGCCAGGGGAGCTCTGGCAGCATCCTCAGTGGGCTGGGAAGGGAGAGCTCTGGAGCCCAGGATGGTGCTGATCTCGGGAAGGGAGAGCTCTGGAGCCCAGGNNAGGAGAGCTCTGGGAGCCCGGGCCGGGCCGGGGCTGGGAAGGGAGAGCTCTGGAGCCCAGGGCGGGCTGATCTCGGGAAGGGAGAGCTCTGGAGCCCAGGATGGTGCTGATCTCGGGAAGGGAGGGCTCTGGAGCCCCGGACGGCGCTGATCTCGGGAAGGGAGGGCTCTGGAGCCCCGGACGGCGCTGACGTGCAGCCGGAGCTGCAGTGACTCCGCAATGGCTGAGGCTGCCGGCGCTGAGCTCATCCCGCCGCCCCGGAGCGCCCGGAGCCCGCAGCCTGCCGGGGAAACCTGTCCTTAGCTCCTCCGACTGCTCGGATCCGCGCTCGGGAGGTACGTGGTGAGCACATTTTACTGTACGCGGGGGGGATTTTTAGTATTTTTTTATTTTGTTTTCCTTCTCTGTCCTCTCGGCGCTTCCCTGGACCAATCGATGCATCACTCCTCATCTGATCCCGCTGGTTAGAGGACAGAGAAGGAACACAGAAGTATAGGCAGCAGGGATGGATTATTTTTTTTATAGCCTTTTGCAGTGTGAATCGTAAAAATGGTTTTAAATGTGCCTGCTGGAGCAGCCTACAGGTTTTATCTGAGGTGCACTGCAGGCAGGGACTCCCGCGGTGTGCGGCATCAGGGAGTGAGGCTTCTGCCTACCTGTGCTCCTTAATTAGCGTCTGCCTGTGCTCGCTAATGAGTGCCTACCTATGCTCCTTAATTAGCGCCTGCCTGTGTAACGTGTGCTTATTAACCAGTGCTTACCTGTGTAATGTATCTGTAAATATGGACATAACATGGCAGACAGACAGACAGACAGACAGACAGAGGTGCTGCCTGTGACCCATCTGCTGCCTAAAGGCTTTGCAGGCTCCATTTTCAGATGTCTGGTTGGGAATTCTGCGTTCCAGGTTCTTTCCCCCGTCCTCCCTTCGGGGTGGTTGTAACCATGGCTGTGATTTGCAGAGCTTTGCTCTCGGGTGCCAGGAAGGGGATGGCTCTGCCTGGCACCGGGGCCCAGCTGCGCCTTCCTGCTCTGTCTGTTCCTCAGGATTTTATGGAGCCTGGGTGGTGTGTGATGCAGCTGAGATGCCAGGGTCAGAGATTGCTGCTGGATCTCCTCTGCAGCTGTAGATGTTGGTGTTTGGGGTAATGCACGCCCTGATGAGCTGCTGTGACAAATAATCTGTGTCAGTGCTCACCGAGGAACTGATTCGGGCGTTTCCTGTTTGCTGAACTCCGTGCACTGCGTGTCTCAGATCTGCTTCCCATGGCAGCCCTGTCCTCCTTGGGAAATCACCCTGGCAGTGCCCAGGCACAGGCTGGGCACGGGGCTTGGAGCAGCCTGGGACAGTGGCAGGTGTCCCTGTCCATGGTGGGGCTGCAATGGAATGAGCTCTAAGGTCCCTCACAACCCAAACCACTCTGGGCTTTTGATTCTATTCTGTGCTATTTAACCTAAAAAAAAGGGAAGTTCTTTTCTTTTTCTTTCCCAGCTGCTTGCTCCCTCAGTCATTTTAAGTGTGATTTATCTCATCCAGATTCCTTTTCCTTTCAGTTCATGGGATGCCTCTACTGACACTGCTAAAAACAGAGACTGAAATTAGAAAACACATTGGAGTCGGGTTGACTTTTGCCTGTTATTTCACACGTCGTGGTGCAGCCAGAGAAATGTGTGTAGTACAAAATAATCATTTCCTGGCAAGAAAGACTCACAGCTGTCAGCCTGGCCTCTCAGCTGACATGCAGCATCCCTAACCTGCCACGTCTCTGCACTTGTGCTCCTCTCTCTGTGTAAAGGCTTGCAGGGTGCCTGATAGATGCTCAGAATCTGCAAGTGTCTCAGGGACTGGAGGATTACTTTACTTTGCAGGGGAATTTCTGCCTGGTTTGTGTTGGCTCATTGGCAGCTTCCTGATTCATAACCCCTTGTTCTTCACCTGCAAGTCTCAGGCTAGTAGGAATTCTTGGGCTTGCAGTGGTGATTAAAATCCAATGGCAGCAGTAGGAGGCCACAAGGATGGCCTGAGCAGAGCAAAGTGCATTTGTCACCAGGGCCCTGATGGAGAAAATAACACCCCACTTGAAGAAGGCTTTAAAGAATGTGCTGAAGGCTCATGGGTTGTCTTGACAAATACCAGTCTGGGGTGTATTTGTGGAACTGTGTGCCTGTAAATCCTTCCCTTGGTATATGCTCAGTTGTCAACACCTCCCACGTGGTGAAGTTTCACCAAGATTCCCAGTGCACTGTCAGTTTACATGAAGAGTAAAACTTTGCTTCACTTTTTTTTTTCTTTTTTTCCCCCTAAAATGCTTCTCTAAAATATTACTTTTTATTGCAGATGGCTTGAACTCAAAGTAGCACCAGCAAGTGAATGTTAACAAGTGAAGGCCTTTAAAAAATGATCTTTAACATTTTCCCTTAAAACCTGTGTTCTCAGCTTGTCACGTTCTGTGCTGCAGCTCTTCATGTATGATCAGGAACAGAGGCTCAGCTTAAATGGAAGAATAATTTAAAAAGCAAGTCCTGGAAACTTTACTGTAGGATTCAACCCCATCCAACCACTCTGGGAGCGAGACTCTAACAGCACTGAACAATTTTAAGACACATAACAGCTTTTGTACAAATCTATTTTATGGTAAAAGCAGATGAATATTGGCCAATACTTCAGAAATCCAAATGAAACCACCCGTGGGATCCTGTCTTTATTTGCCCACAGCAGGCCAGGAGCAAGTACCTGCATGCAAAGGAGAAGAGAGCTTCCTTCTCCCAGAGCATCGAGTGCTGGCTGCTGGAGTGGCAAAATGCTAATCCCTGCCTAGCAATCGTTTCTCCTGGAAAGGCAATTCCTGCTTTTCCTTTGCACTCGCAGCCAAACACACCATGCCCACATAAACCCCCTAAGGTCTCAGGAGCTGAACAGAATTCTGTAGGAATGACTCTAATGGAGGGTGACATCGTGGCAGAGGTTTGAAAATCCCTTCATTGCTGCACAGACCCGCAGTTCTTCCCAGGCACACGTGATCAGGGAGTTGTTGTTCACTGCTGGTGCAGGATCGAGATGAGGGTTCAATGGATTTCATCTGTGGAGCACAGACAGTGCCTGAGGAGACACAGTTGGGAAAGGCTTGACAGAATGTCTGGAGGGTAAATGGATTTCCTCAAACACGCAGGCCAGCAGCAGGGTGTGGAGTCTTGGCTTTCCCTAAATCCAGTAGAGATCCTGGGTTGGAGCTATGGCACTGGTGCTGTGGCCATTCGACCTTGGCAAGGTCATGTGCCATCAGGGACTCTTTGAAAGGGTCACTTCAGGCTGCAGAAAGTGTCTTTTCCATCCCCTCACCTCATGTCCCTGCCTCTGTTTTCCCTGTTGGTGGTGCCAGCTCAGCTCACCCAGCCTGGAGGCATCACTGCCCAGGGAGGGGCTTCCACTGCAGGCTGGGCTTCCACCCCACTCTCCCTGGGATGGGATCATGGAATCGTGGGAGGGTCCTCAGAGCTCATCCCATTCCTGGGACCACCCAAGTTCCACCCAGCACGAGGCACAAAGGGCTGAGGTAGCACAGGATTTGCCCAGGGTGTGTTAAATGTGTCATTTCCCAGGTCAGGGCAGCAGGCAGTGCCACAGTGATGATTTGTTTGCTCTCAGGGCTGTTGTGCCTGTTCTCAGTGTCACTGGTGATGGTCCCTGTTGTGCTGGCTGTCCCCTCTGAGCACTGGGCTCAGATACCCTTGTGCTGGGTTTGTGGCACCTGTTTGTGGTACAATGGAATGGTCTTGAAGGAGCATTTATTTGCAGTATAAAAAGCAGCTGGCAAACACTCGGTGGTCAAGATTTACCCTTTCTATCCCAGATAATGCCTGCAGTTAGTTAAAAGCCTTTTCTCTCCAATCCAAATGCCTTTGGGGATTTCTACTGTGGCTACTAATGACTAATTAAAAACTTGCTGTACTGGTAGATCCCAACTTTTCCCTGCCTGAGCTCTCCACGCTCCCAGCAGCCACTGGAGGAGGCAGGATGGATTTGGGGTTTGTAAGGCAGCCCCAGTGCCTCCCAGAGCTGATGGGAGCATCTGCAGGGCTGGCCCTGGGGCTGGGCAGCCTTGTCACCACTGGGAGCCCTTGATTGTCTGTGCTGCCTCTGGAAGGGCTCCTCACACAGTTTGGCACCTCCACCTTTGGCTTTGCCTGCTCTGTGCTGGGTGCTTGGTGTGAGGCCCCTGCAGCTGCTGTGGGGGAGCTGGCAGGGCTGGCAGGGCTCTGGCAGCCCCAGCCCCACCACACCCCGCTGCTCTGCCTCTGCCCCCTCACCTCTGGGGAGGGAAAGGGGCTCAGCCCGGGGAGAAGGAGGCTCAGGGTGTGGGAGCCGGGGGGACAGTGATGGTGATGAGAGATCTCTGGAGTCAGGGCTGCTCTTGGAGCGTGGGGTTTATTGCACAGGGCCTGGGTGAAGGGGCTCTGCTGAGAGCTGCCAGCTGCAGCTCAGAGCAGAGAGAGAGAGAGAGGTAAGAGCAGCAAGAGTAAGAAAGAGTAAGAGTAAGAGTAAGAGTAAGAGTAAGAGTAAGAGTAAGAGTAGAAGTAAGAGAGCGAAGTTCCTCTTACAATACATTAAATTTTCTTCTCTACTGAATATTCTAACTGACACCAACCAATCTAATACAAGATATAAATCCTATAGCATTTACATACAGCTTATAAGAATTATTACATTACTATATTGTGTTATATTTTAAACCCTAAAAACAACTCTTTGGACCCCTCCTGCCAAGCTGGTGGGGTCTGCTCTGACCCTAGAACTTTCGGTGAGGAGAAGGGCATTGTTTAATCCAAAGGGGATTAATTACCTTCAGCCAGCCACACTGTTGTTCTCCAGCTGTCCAGTAACTAAAGCTCTAAACATTGAAACTTGCTTTCAATTCTATTTCACCCATAAGTTTCATATTCTGAAAACCTAAGCAATCATATTGATAAGGTTTTCCTTTTTCATCTTCCCCAACACAGGGGACCCTGCTGGTCAGGCTCTGCTCTAGGGAACATGGACAGGAGGAGAGGGAATGGCCAGGGGAGGCTCAGGTGGGATATTGGGAAAAAATATTTCATGGAAAGGTTTGTCCAGCCCTGCCAGAGGCTGGCCAGGAGGTGTTCAAACGGCGTGTTGATGTGGCACCTGGGGACATGGTTACTGTGGCCTTGGCTGGGCTGGGCTGGCATCTGAACCCAGTGATCTGAACCCAGGGGTCTTTTCCAGCCATAACAACTCCCTGATTTAGCAGCACAGTCAGAGACAAATCAAAACAAGCCTTTGGAAACAAAGGGTGGTCTTTGGCTTTAGTTTGCTCTCCATGCCTGACCTGAATACACAGCTGGTTCCTGCATTTGCCCATGCAGGAGTTCCAGTCCCACAGATTGCCAATCCCAGTGTGCAGGCACAAAACCAGCACTGCCAAAGCTCTGGACTTTGCTGGTTTGCAAAGTTGCAGTGGAAGGGAACCTCGTGAGGCTCTGTTCCCCTGGGATACACTCAGGCATAGCAGGAGTTAAAGGAGCTGTTGCTTGGCAGGTGCCCCTTGTTACCTGTCAGTCACCCAGCAGGCCCAGGCCCTGACCTGCTTCCAGGCTAAGGGAGCTCTGCCAGGCAACTCTTCCTAAACAAACAGAAATTTTTGCTTTCTTTGGTCTGGATTTTTTTTTTTTTAATTCCCCTCTTACTAAAATATCACTGTGTGTGTCCTAGGACTGACATGGTTCTGGCCTGATGAGGTCTTACAACCACAGATCAAGTGAAAAAACAGAGTGGAGAAACAAGCAATGCAGGATATATCATGGCTATGAAGAGGAATGGAAAAGACAGGAATGCTTAAAGCCTTCCTAGAGCTGTCCTGCAGGAAATCAGAGGTGGCTGTGGATGCTGAGACAGTAAAAGCAGAGGCTCAGGGATGGGGGGTCACTAAGGCTGGTGTCAGAGTTAGCATCAAGAGCAGGAGCAGACAAATATAAGCATGGTCTTTTCCCCTCAAAGCTGTTTTTTGGTGTTTTGGGTGTTTGGGGAGGGGAGGAGATTTGGGTGGTTTTTGTTATTACTTTGTTTATTCAAAGGGAAAATATGAAATGGAGTGTGTGAGATGAGTTTCTTCAGCAGTACCCAGTGACCAGCAGGACCCCAGACTGGTTTGGGTGGGAAGGGACCTTAAAGCTCATCTGATTCCACCTCCTGCCATGGCAGGGACACATGGCAGGGACACTTTCCACTGCTCCAGGTCGCTGCCAGCCCTGCCCAGCCTGGCCTGGGGTGGCAGGAGGGGTCAGACTTAGTCTGGTATTGTCAGAGGGGGCACTTCCCAGCCCCCAGGAGAGCAGGGACCTGAGCAAACCCCTGAGCACCAGCAGGAGCTCTGCTGCTGTGCAACACAAAGCTGACTTGCTTAAGTTTGGGAGGGAAGTCTTAGTGTGAAGCTTTCTTCTCCTCCTTTCCTTGCCATTATGGTGTGAGGGCTCTTTTTCCTTCCAAGAGCTGAGCTGAGGTCTGGATGTTTTACTGTAAGAGCAGTTACAGTTCCGCGAGGGGAACAAGTTGTTGGTTAACTCGTTCTGCACAAACACATGAAACTAAAGAGAAATAAATGCTCTGCTAAAAATATCGTTGCTGTCATTTAAAAATAAGCCAGTCACCAAGTGAATTGGAGACTGAAGGGTATTACACAGGCACAAATGTTTCCTTTTCTGCTTCTCTTTCTGTGCCAGTCGGCACGGGGGCATGAGGGAGCGTTAGTGAGCTGGGAGCAGACGTAGCTCCCGGGAAGGAATGTCTGCACGGGCAGGGATGTGCTCCTGCAGCCCCAGACTGGGAATTGTTCCTGCCCCTGGCCAGAACACCTCAGCTGCCCATTTCCTCAACATCCCTCAGCCCTTGGTCATTTCTTGACATTCCCTGTGTTCCAGGCATGCTGGCAGTGGCTCTGGGTGGGAAGGGAGAGCCCTGGTGTCTGTTCAGCATCCCCTGCTGCCGTGTCCCAGCCCTGCCTGTGCTGCAGCTCAGGGCTCTGGGTGTCACAGCAGGCCCAGGGCAGGGGCACTGCCTTGGTTATGTCAGGATATATAAACATGCACCAAAGCTCCCTCAGCAGTGACCCCAGTGCCCCCAGTGCTGGGCTTTGCCCCTCGTGCTGGTGCAGGAACTCCCTGCCAGCTGGTGGGGAAGCTGCTGCTCAGCTGATAGCTGCTGGGCTCTGCTCTCCTGGGAAGGGGCTGGAGCCCCAGGAGGGGCTGAGGGAGCTGGGAAGGGGCTGAGCCTGGAGCAAAGGAGGCTCAGGGGGGCCCTTGTGGCTCTGCACAGCTCCTGCCAGGAGGGGACAGCCGGGGGGGTCGGGCTCTGCTCCCAGGGCACAGGGACAGGAGGAGAGGGAACGGCCCCAGGCTGGGCCAGGGCAGGCTCAGGGTGGATTTTGGGAAAATCCCTTCCTGCAAAGGATGCCCAGCCCTGGCACAGCTGCCCAGCGGGGAGTCCCCATCCCTGGGGGGATTTAACAGCCCTGAGGATGTGGCAGCTGGGGACAGGGGGCAGTGGTGGCCTGGGCAGTGCTTGGACTGGATGGGCTCTGAGAGCTTTTCCAGCCTGGCCAATTCCCTGATTGTTGCTGTCAGGGACACACAGGGCTGCTGTGAGCATGGCCCTGCTGTGCAGGTGGGACACAGGTGCCTGCAGGTGTGCTCCTGCCTCAGGTGAGCCTTGCTGCTGTGGGCCCAGCACAGTGAGGGCTGAGCATGGAGCTCTTTAATTAAGGAGTGAAGTGTGAACAGGTATTTATGGGTATTTCACGTTCTGGGTCAGGACCTGCTCCTGGCTGTGCAAACAAAGGCAGGAGCAGCCTACAGGCATCGTTCCTGGGGTACCAGGCAGGATTTTGCCCTTGAGGATCTGGTCAAGGTCATCTGCAGTGCTGGGATGGTGCACTGAGGTGTGCAGTGCTGGCTGTGACCAGGGACTTCCAGGTGCCCTGAGGGCTGCTGCACTTACAGCTTTAGGAACTGTAGGTATTGCATGCCTGCTTAGTTCATATTCATGAGACTCATCTATTTAAAGTCACATGTGTGCAAGCTGAGGTCCTGCCAGCTTCCCTGCAGTCCTGAATTCCAAATTGCTTCGCTCACATAGAGTAAAAATGTTGAGATTTTGGGTTTTTTTTCACATTCTTTATCAGCCAAATCAGTTTTGTTTTATCTGAATTGAGGCCATCAGCCATGCAGGACTGGTAGCAGTCATTTGTTACACCAGTTGTTATTTCATTGCTGTTGTGTTTTCATGCTCACACCCATTTCTGGGCCTGCCTTGTGTCCTGCCCACTGCTGACAGTAAAGCTGAATTGAACTTGAGAATTGTGAAGTGAAAACCTGACGGGGCCAAGCTTTCCCCTGGAGATCAGAATCTTGTGTCATTGCCTCTGCAGCCCCCAAGAGGTGCAGGTCAGTGGTTCCCACACTTGCCTTAGTGCAGGGAGTGCTGAGCACCCGGGGTCAGCCTGCTCCCAGAAATGTGTCACTGTCTCACTTGTTGTCTCCTCGTCAGCAGAGGCTGGGAGGGAGCTCAGAGAGAAAAGCTCTGTGTGAAATGTCACATTTGGCAGCCTTGCAGCACCTCCTCAGAACGTTTCGTTTGGATCCTGAAATATTTGTAATATTCTTGCTGGGATATAGGATTTGTTTTGGTTTAAAAAAAAAAAAATTGCAACACATTGACTTTGAAGATGAAGCATAAAAATTATTTTTAGCATTTGCTGCTAAGTCATCAGAGATGATAAAGGAGAAAGAACATTTATAGCTCCCTTCTCTTTGGCAACAGCAGAAAAACCTCATCCTCCTTCCTGGCTGAGTAAGGAGCTTTCCTCAAAGTTGACCTCAAATCCCACCCAGTGCCAGCCCTGCCATGGCAGGGACACCTCCCACTGCCCCAGGCTGCTCCCAGCCCCAGTGTCCAGCCTGGCCTTGGGTACTGCCAGGGATCCAGGGGCAGCCACAGCTGCTCTGGGCACCCTGTGCCAGCCCTGCCCACCCTGCCAGGGAACAATTCCTGCCCAAGATCCCACCCAGCCCTGCCCTGGGCCGTGGGAGCCATTCCCTGTGTCCTGTCCCTCCATCCCTTGTCCCCAGCCCCTCTGCAGCTCTCCTGGAGCCCCTTCAGGCCCTGCCAGGAGCTCTGAGCTCTCCCTGGAGCTTCTCCTCTCCAGGTGAGCACCCCCAGGTGTCCCAGCCTGGCTCCAGGGCAGAGGGGCTACAGTTTCAAAACAGGGCTTTAAAATTCTTGATTTTAATTAAACATAAGTGCTTCTAAAAATTCAAATGCCGTTCTAAAACATTTCGGTTTCATTTTTGACAGCATCTCAATTTTTCATCTTACTGTTTTGACTAAAATGATGGAGAAATAAATCCATCATCAAAAAAATGCACCAGGCAGGAAAGTTCTCCTCAGCAGCTGTGTGAGGTTTGCAGTGCCCATCCCTGGAGGTGTCACCTGGAGGTGGCACTCAGTGCCCTGGGCTGGGGACAGGCTGGGGATGGGGCACAGGGGGACTCCCTGGGCTTGGACTGAACGGTTCTGTGGTCCTGTGTCAGACCTTGGCCGGTGCCTGCAGGCTGTCAGGGCTGGCTGTGAATCTCAGGGACTGCTCTGCAGCACTTACTGCCCTTTTTGGAAAAAAGGAAAGGCAGGAGAGCAGCGGGTTTGGCCTCCATGGCAACGGCGGGGCTGGCAGGCTGCTGCCGGGGAAGGTGCTCCGGTGTGTTTGTAGCATGGCTCTGGCTGCCAGCCCGATTGCCAGTCGAGATCTGCCCCCTGGTCCGGGCAGGAGAGAGATGGGCGGGCAGCCAGCAGCGCTCCGGGCCCCGCGGGGGATGCTGAGAGCCCCGGGGAGAGAGGGGGCTTGTCCTGGGCAGGGGGNGGACAGGGTGGGACAGTGCACACCTGGGGCACTGAAAACCTCTCCTCAGCTCAGAGCAGGGAATTCCATTTCCATTCCCTCGGGTTTATCTCCTGCTCTGCTGGAAGGTTCCCAGCCCGGGGTGTGGGTTGGAAGTGCCCCAGGCCAGGCTGGGCACTGGGAACAGCCTGGCACAGTGGGAGGTGTCCCTGCCATGGCTGGGGGGGATGAGAGCAGCTTTCAGTTCCTTTCCTACCCAAACCAACCTGGGCTTTTAAGGGTACAGCAAAGTCAGGCTGCTGAAAGAACTGGCCATCTGAGATGGGGAGGTGACCCCTCCCCTGGGCTCTGTGCCCCTCCCAGAGCTGTTGCTGGGGTGTAATTAGGGGCAGGCTGGTGCATCCTGTCCTTGGGGGCTCTGGGCTGCTGCCCCCTTCCCTTTGAAGGCAGGCCAGTGCACAGAGCTCTGGCAGCAGGAGCACAGCAGCCGTGCTCTCCTGGGCCTTTGGAGGCTCTTTGAAATTGGCATTCTCTAATGCTTCAGGCTAATATTGATTTTTTTTTCCTGCTTTTATTATTTTTTATTCAAGTATTCACCTCATGTCCCCTGCGTGACATGAAATGAAAATTTCATTCTTCTTCTTTCTTACTCACTCCACTCATCGAATCCATCCTAAAACTCTCAGCTGCACCTTGTATTTATCTTTTTAAAGATGTTCATTGGTTCACACCTGAAAACTGTACACCTGATGGTCTCTGATGTTTTAGTGGTTGGAACAGATCTATGTCTGCAGAGATGTCAGAATTCTGTATGTATCTCTTTTATAGGGATGTCTTGGTATCTCTCCTGCACCAACTTTTGGTTGCTGCTGGAGCACCCTGTGTCTCAAAACCTGATAGTCAGAAGCTTTGTAACCTTGAGGACTTTGTTAAATGCGTGGAAATTTGCAGGATGTGTTTGGGATTCTGTGGTGCCAGCACAGGAAGGAAAGCAAGGCAGTCCTTTTGTGTAAATGGCATCTGCATTCTTGCTTGTAATTAAAAAATCGAAGGGAAAAGCTTTCTGTAATTAAAGGACGTGTTTGCTAATTTGTCACAGCCTGGATTCTGGAGCACTGCTGGCTGGATCCTGCTGGCAGTAACCTCCAGCTCTCCACAGGAGCAGGCTGACCCTTCACCCTTCTCCTGGTGACAGATGCCAGGGGCAGGGCAGGGGGAGCAGGGACAGACGGTGTCCGTGTGTCCCACCCGGCTTGCTGGGCCTGCAGCGGTGGCTGTGGCACTTCTGGAGACACCTGCACAGGTGTGGGTGTGCCAGAGCCTGGGCTGGGCTTTACAGCCTGCAGGGCTGTACCTGTGCTTGTGCCCAGCAGTCTGGCACAGCCTGGCACACGGGGCTCTCACCTGAGACCCCCTCGGGGCTCCCCTGGGCTGCTCCTCCGTGCTGTGGGCACTGCAGGGCCCAGGGAGGTGCGGGGCTCAGGGCTGTGCTTGGGGTCAGGAGCTCTTTCCCTGCCTGACCCTGGCCAGGGGGATCCTGCAGCCTGGGGAAAGGCTGGAGGGATCCTCCCGGAGCCACCCTGGCTCCTGGGGCACCTGCCATCCCTGCCAGCCTGGCTCCTGGGGCAGGGGCTGCTCAGTCAGGGGCTCCTGGGGCACCTGCCATCCCTGCCAGCCTGGCTCCTGGGGCAGGGGCTGCTCGGAAAGGGGCTCCTGGGGCTCCTGGGGCTGCTGGACCAGGGGCTGCTCGGGCTGCTCAGTCAGGGGCTGCTGCTCCCGCTCCCGCTCCCATTCCCGCTCCCGTTCCCGTTGCAGCCCATCAGGGGCACCCGCGGCTCCCGGGATGTGCTGTCCGAGCCCCAGGCTGGCACTGAGACGCCACCTCTGCTTTTCCATCCGCCGCAGGTAGAGGCTGGCGGTCTCTCCTTCCTCTCCCAGCCCTCTTCCCGTGCAGGCTTTGCATTTGATTTGATTTTTTTTCCCCCCACCCCGAGAAAGCTTTTCCTGTTGTCGTAACGTAACCAGATGGGGAGGGTTCAGTGGAAATACCTCGGGAGAGGCTGGCAGAGCCGTGGATCCAGGAAGCAGATCCTCCCCGTAATATTGGCACGCTTTGGTAAGTTCCATCTGAAAAATCCGAAGCTGCTCCCTTTGCTGAGTCACAGCCCCTCGGAGCCGGGGCCGTGACGGGCCGGGAGCGGCCGCGCCGCTGGAGCCGGAGCCCAGGGGAGCCCCGCATCCTGCCCAGGCGCTCTTCTCGCCCGAGGTGCTTTTTAAATCCCATTAAAGCGCTCTGTAAGTTGAATTGCGTCGGTGGGGATGTGCAGCGGCGCTGGTGGCCGGCACAGGCAGGGCGGGGGTGGCAGGGCTGTGCCGAGCAGCTGCGGGGCGCATCCCGGGAGCCGGGGCTCGCAGCGGCTGCGGGCGGTGCCGGCGGCTCGGGACGCGTGTCCCGGGCGGGACCGAGCCCTGCGCCGGGCGGGCAGCGCACGGTCTGGCCCTGCCGGCGCCGGG
>VWYO01016828.1:0-13959 GCA_013400275.1 Rhadina sibilatrix
CACTGCGCCTCGTTTCTAATAACCTTCCAACCTCACAAACAAATCTTGAAGAAAAAAACATTTTATGCCTAGGCTAGATCAAATAGAAATTATTTTTTATTTAATAAAAACCCAACAACAATGCCATAGGATGGACAGATGTTGTTATTTCTTACTACAAGTCATTAAGTAGTATGCCTTGCCTGTGGCAATACTCCCAGTTCAGGTAAGAATGAATGTAATTGACCTGCAAAACACATCCTGATATCAATCCAATCATCAGTCCTTGCCTGCCTTCATTGTATTATGAGATACAATGCAAGCAAATAATAGATTCTCCTCTTATTTCATTCCTCCTATATGTCTGACACTCTGCATTGATATACAGGGTTTATTGTATATGTGAGGCATGTTTTATTATGGAAGTTCATTTTAGAAATATTGCTAGAACCTCTTTATTCTGTGGTCTAATACAACCACTACTAAAGTAGTGTTTGCACTATTTCAAGAGGCTACAAGCCCCTAAAAAGGGGAATGGGGAAAGTGGACCACATTCTCGGAATACAGTATAACATCATAATCTTTAGCAGATTCCTTGTCTTATAGTATCAAGCACTGTCTTTAGCTACAACCACATAGTTAAAGACACACAGAATCTGGCCTAAACCTACAAGCTTCTGAAATTCCACTTTAGAGCAAACATACAGAAAACTTCACAGAAGAATTTCCCCATCAGAAAAGGAGGACTTAGTGGGTAGACTTAGGTCAGAACAGTGGCTGTTTCTTAACTTCCTCCTTATGGATAAAAAGACTTATGCCAGGAACAGACTCAGAAAGCCACTCTCTACAGCTAGATGGGGGACGGAAAACACTCATCATCAATGGATTCAATAGTGAATGGGAAGAAATCTGAAGGTACAAATACCTCTTCTATTGAAACGAAAATCCTTTGCAAAATCTTCTAAAGCGAGGAAGTCAATGTTCTTCAGTATCTTTAATCAAGGATAGGATTTTTCTTCCTACATAGAGTATTCCCAAATTTTGCTAGTATTTCAGACAAGTCTTTATCCTGTGTTGTAATACCTAGGAATCCCTGCTATTCTCTTCTTGACTCGACTTCATTTTCTACAGAACTGAGCTCTGGATTTCTTCCCAATTCTTATCCTTTTTTACAGTGTACCTTTTTAGGCTTTGCTAAGTATATATTAATAATGTAACACATTTGCCCTGTTCAAAATTTCAGAAACCTCTGACAATTACACCTGGATTAAGTTCACCTGTAGCTAGTGGCTAAAATGAAAATACATTCATTGTCTCTATCTCCAGCAAGAACTAACTCAATGACTGTATAGAAAAAAAAGGAAACCTCTGCATAATCTTTATCTTTTGCACACTTTTCTTCGAATACCAACCTCCCAAATATCTAAATCAATTCTCTTGATTCTCATCCTGTCGTTAGAAGTCTGATTAGCTCATTTGGCCTAAGCTCTAATTGTCAGACACACCAATGCCTCAGAGTTTGTAAATGTGCTTGCAAGCTGCATATTGTAAATAGGCTCTTACTTACTAAAATACAGTTCATTATTGGACAGATCAAAATTATCTGAAATGAACAGAAACCTTTAATCTATATTTTTCTCTCTCAAACCTGCAAGTTGCCCTCAGGCTTTGCCACCATGCCTGGCAGTTCGGCATGCTCCCTGTGAATTTAAGATGACAAGGAACTGAATAGAAGTGCAGATCTATAACAAAGCTTGAAGAGGTAGAAAATTTAAATTAAAAAATAGAAACTGAGGGAGTCCCACATATAACTTTAGGAAAATGTTCCTATCTAGACAAGATAATGGGCAGTCTAAGAAAACAAATTTTTGTAAAATTTGCTGGGAAATTAATTTAGAGACTGATGGGTGAGTTCAAAACTACATATAGTATGTATGCTAGTAACTACCCTAAATACAAAAACTGAACTGTTACACTTAATTTCAAATTTTAATATACTGCAAAGACTAATTTAACCCCTAAGCAGAAAGTTATCCCTTTAACACTGATGCAGAATAAGTAAACAACATTTATTTTTAGTGACAAACGTAAGATTTTTTAAGTACACATTAAAAAAATCAGATAATTTTATAAAGCTTGACCAGTTAAAAAATAGATGAGTGTTCTTCTCTTAAAGAAGTGTGCAATATTCCTTTTGTGAACAATTTTTCAAGGACCACTTGAATACCAAAGTATCAATAACTCATTCTGTAAGATACCCAGTGAAGATCTGGCCTCAGGACATCTGCACGCAGAAATTAATTGATTACCAAAAAAAAAAAAACAAAACAAAACAACAAAAAAGAAAAACTGCTAGAATAGGTATGCAAGACCAGACTGCATGCAACTCATTCCCTGAGAGGAGAGAAATGACAATAGTGTGCCAAGAAAGACTGCCCTGAAATGCCTCCTCTTTAGGCATGAAACTCATTCACGGATGAGAATCATGAGATCCCATCTCATCTCCCTGAGCAGCAAAACCTCTCTACTTGCTTTGCGCAGCACAGCAGAAGAACTAAAGGGATAAACATTGGTTTAAACTAGTTTTGTACAAGCCCTCTAGCTTATGAATTAAGCTATGTCCCAGCTTGAAGAACAATGAAAAAATTATGGAAAAGACCAAAATGCAGAAGAGAGGAAAAGGTAATGTGTTCCCACTAAGGGCAAAAATAGTCACTGGCTGGGATCTCCAGATCAGATGTAAACAACAGAAAGGGAAATCATGAAAAAAGGCAAAATGAATGTGGAGATCTACAAAACAGTACTGGTTTTGTTATTTTCTCTGATCTTGGGATGACAGATGTCTGATATATTTATGATGGTTTGTGACATGAAGATGTCAGATTAATCTTCTGTGTGCTACTCTGATTGCTTGATTAATTCTTGGTAAGCCAGTTAGAGCTGGGCTTACAGGTATTCAGGTATTACAAAAACCAGACAGACCTAGAAGTGTTATCCATTAGTCCGTTATGTCCATTTGCTTTGACAATTTCAAAAGGAAATGAATAAAAAATGCTTATGTGCTTTTAAAATTCCACTCTACACTTTTCATTAAATTCTTTAGAAGTGTCGCATAAATACCTTTGGTATATAAAGACATAATACCTCCTCATATTAATGATCCACTGCAAGGACAGATCCATGACTATAGCAACAGCCCTGAACAGGGGCCTTATAAAACATTTAGTTCAAGAGAGGTCAGCAAAAGGAAGGCTGGATGCTGCTTTTTCAAAGAGCAATTTATAAAAATCATATGCATCAAAAAGCCTGTGTGGTGCCAGAAGGGTATTCACTGGCATTGCCTATTGTATAAATTGCACAAATATTTGGTTTTAAGAATGATCTATGCATACATTTCCTTTTATTTTGAAAAGCTTATTCTGCTGCAGTAGAATTTTCCAGTTTCTAGCGATAACTCCTTCTCACAAACACCATTTTGTCAAGTCTATAGAACCGATCTATCAGAGTGCTTCAGCAGGGCTACAAAGATCCCAAGCTGGAAACTGCCACTTCCACAGCTTTTCCAGCTTCAGTGTCAGCTCTAAGAGCAGAAGTCAATACAGTTCATCCTAGTTAGGGATCTAGTACAATGAACTATAGAAATCCTAATAATTGCTTATATAAAAATCAAGTTTTCAGTTTTCATACATCACTGTTCTGTTGATTTCAGCCAAGCTATTACAACTCATAGAAGCTGATGATTTTTCTCTTGTTTCTGGCTTTAAAATAGCTTAAACCCCCTCTGAAATATGTTTCAGCAGAACTTAATCGCCTTTTTTTTTTTTTGTAAAAGAATGTGAAATAATATAGAGCCATCTTAACTGAAGCACTTCAACTGAAAGAAAAAAATAGTATTAAATAATAATCTGGGCCAATTTTAAAAGTTTATATAAATGTATTATGATGCGCTGCAAAATACATGATTTAGATTTCTTTGGATGTGAGTAACACAGTAAACATCAGATCATTCAGAAGGGACCGTGAAGTGAACATGCATGGTCTTGCAGTATGTGCAGTTAGTGTTGTAAACACCGGTTCCTCATCTTATTTAGTGTGAACAGGCTCACAAATATTACCCAATAGGGACTTTTCACACTGAGGTACCTTGTTATCATGCCAGGTAAACATGACCAGAGTGGCCTGTTCCTTCTGATGAACAGAATTACTGCTGTAACCAGTAATCTCCTTGTTTTTAGATACCTTCTGCAGAGGCCAGTCATTACTGCCAGTCCTTTTCTGAGGACAGCTCTTTTGATACTGAATCTCCATGGATGGTCTGTATAGAACCTGCCTTACCAATAACATCCTTCAAATAAGCCCTGCAGGCTGACCTCTCTTTTCTCTTGTCCCTCTCTTCTCTACTGGAAGGGAATAGAACTAACATACACTAGACATTAGACAAATTAATTTCTTAATATTTCCCTGGCATCTGATTGCTGGTATGGAGAACATCTGGTGTGAAATCACGTGAAAGAGCTACAAGTGACTAAGAAGCACAGAAAATGTACAGAAATACTGTATGTAGACACTAGAAGCCTTTCTCAAGAATCTGTATACTTTTGTCTTAGTGATAGAATGTGAAATTGTTGTATAAAAAATTCCAGTGTTCAAAAAGCACAGAACATATAGAGAAAGATGGCACATTAGAAACCACACAAGCTACTGGCAACAATTATTCTGCTCTCTCTCAACAGTACTGTCATTCTGATTGAAGTGCAATTCTTCAAAGTGTCACTGATTACCTTAAAAATTATCAATACAGAAATAATTGTAGGAGGACGCTTGTGCACACTGTCTCTTTCACACACAAGTATTTATTGAGCCACTGTGGATGTCAGATCCAGTGCTGAGCATGACATGCCAGATAATACTCACAGAAACTGCCTCCAGGATTTGTTTGACAGCATCAGCAGCATCTCGTTCACTGTAGTACCCCTTTTCCACAATCCTACAGAAAAAAGCAACACAATTATGCATTAAGGTGAATAAACAGTGAAGGTAGATGCATCTTCTCAAAAATGAGACAGCAAGAAATCAAATTTAAATATGACAGGACATTGGAGTGTCCCAAAGAGACTAGTAAACAACCCATTTGCAATTTAAGTTACCTTTGATTTCCAGTTAAATAAAAGCCAGGAGGTAAAATATCAACTGGATAAGATGCTCATAATATACATACATATTCAGCTCAAAATATGTGACACTCAAGGAATCTGAATTACTGAAAGATAAAACTATTCAACATTTAGGAACTGATTTTTCACTTTTATATTTCACTTTTATAACTCCTCCCCAGTTACATAGATAGATAGATAGATAGATAGATAGATAGATAGATAGATAGAAAACTAAACCACTATGCTATGTACACACAGATCTGTATGATTCAAGAGAAAAAGTTGGTGTAAAAATTTACTAGTTTCAAATTATCCCTGAAGTGTGATGGGCTGAACAACTTTTTCCTCTCACCAGTAGAAAACTGTATGCAAAGAAACACAGTTTTTTTACAACTAAAGCTAATTTTTTTCTTTCAGAAAACTTAATTTTTCTTACAGAGTCAGCAGAAGACACAGATTTGCACAATGACATACAAGCAGTTAATAAAAGAAGGATCTATAATTAAGATATTCTAATACTCTTTTTAAGACACTAAACAGTCTTTTAACTAATGTTTTTAACTAATCATATATTTGTGAACTACAATAATTCTCCTTTGGAGAATTACCTTAAAGGTCAGATTTTTTGATCTAAAATCCTGATTTTTTTACTGTATTAATTTTTCAAAGCCTAAGAAAACATAAGATAGATGTTGTCTAGAAGCAGAATCTGTGGTGCCTAATTACATTTTATATAATAATGTTCTGAAAGCAGACAAGCCAGTTTTATAAAACAATATCCTGAAATCCCCATGAAGCAGTACAGGAGCCTTTAATATCTGAAGTCACTAGAAAGACCTTCTGCCCCAGGGTTCATAAAAAGGCTCTGCTGGTGGCAGGAAGGCTATCCTTCTGTCTCCCCACTGCTCCTGCTTTGCAAGAACTTTTTATTGCTTCCTTTTACTGAAATAACAGTTGCATGTTGAGTTACTATCAGTGCAGCTCCTCACAGCTTGACAAAACTGACAGGAAAGGTGTGACTACCATACATATGACAAGCATTACTTTATACTCATTAGAGGAGCAAGTGATTAGAAGTAAAAAACAATGCAACACTCCTCTAGAAACAGACGTGACAAGCCTGTGGAAAGCAGTCTACCCAGGGATATTTCCAATCAGCTGCATTTACTTTTCATTTATGATCCTTGCTTTCACAGAGAACTGAGTCTATTTATGTGGCAGCAAGTAATCCCTCTCAAGCAGCTCTTCTATGTCATCATTATTTCTTTGCTGCATAATTACTTGAAGCAGTATTCTAGAAATTATTTCTAGAAGCTTGTTTGGTTTGGGTTCTTTGGATTTTTTGGCAACCCTTTAGCTGTCATGCCACATGCTTTAACACCTTTGTGGGGGTTTTTTTTGGTTTGTTTGGGTTTTTTGTTTTGTTTTTTGTTTTTGTTTGTTTGTTTGGGTTTTTTGTTTTGTTTTGGTTTGGTTTGGTTTGGTTTGGTTTGGTTTGCTTTGTTTTGTTTTGTACCTTCAGCCCTTCTCTTGTTCTGGTCATCTGTTTACACTATTAGGGAGAGCTTTACTGGAACTTATCACCGTAAGGGGGAAACAAAGAAAATCTTACTCACTGAGACATATTAGGCTTTTAGGCTGAAGTACAGGAAAGAGGTTACAAAACCCTAAAAATTACACAATAAAATACTACATTTTGCTTGAAGGCAAGGTTACTCCTTAGCCATTTCAGGCTGAATTATCCTCTTCTGTTGGATTACATTGTGAGACCTGAGCCCCAGTGATGCTCTTAGTTCCCCTAATTATACTGGCTTTGCTTCCTCCTCCTTTTTAATGCAAATGAAGGAATTAGCTTCAGCCAGATGTACCTGTCTGTAGCGTGCACCCTGCCCCACACACTGAGTCCATCACGACAACCTTGTGCACCAGACCTCAGAAATGCATGAGGCAGATTATAAGGCTTAAAGAGTATTTAGAATACTCTGATTTTCCAACATACCTCAGACTACGATCAGAGAAATACGAAGTAATGCAACTACAATTCAATTTATATTTTTCCCTTAATCTAAAAAAAAACTCTTTTTTTTTAGTGTGGTAACTCAGTCCTTGTTCTATCTTTCTCAAGCACATAAACCAGGAAGAAGAAAAAAAAAAAAAGAAAAAAACCCATAAACCAAAAACAACAACAACAACAACAACAACAACAACAACAAAAACACTTAAAGGCAGTCTACAGCTTTGTATTTTCCTCCACTCATCAAAATCAAAGAAAAGAGAAGCTTCCTGTAAATGTCCAGCCAATGCTAATTACCTGACCACTGGAAACAAGGGAAAAATCAAGGAGACACTCGAGACTGCCCTCTTGATCTCAAGAGTCCATGCTGACTTATAAGGATAGCATGCTGCTCTCATTATTTAAATTAAACACATAGCAGAAGAAACATAGACCTTGTAGATGAAACCTTGTAATTTACACTTTAAAATAAATAAATGTAATGAGGTGTGGGCCCATATTTCTGGAGAGCAATAAAAAACCGCTGTAGAAATATTGTGCAATGCACTGGACCCATCTGCTAATGCTAATACTGTATGTGACTAACATGCACTGGCAAGCCAATAACAGATTATGTCATATACAGTTAACTTTCCAGTTTTCCAGAAGTCTAGAATTCAGACTTATTGAAAACAGAAAACTTACTCTTAATCAATAATAATCTAGCAAATAGAAAACCTAATATTCTGTGACAGCAATAAATGAAAAGAGACATATCCCTTTCTAAAGATGAACATTTATTTCTAAGGGTATTCTGCTTTAGAACTAAAACCTGGCTGTTGGCAATAAGGAGGAGTATTGAAAGCTTATCCTGTAGTTTAGGTCATATAGTAGTGCTGGGGGATCATTTGCATAATTTTTTTTTGCCTCCTCCTTGTGATAGTTTACCCAAGACAAATGGTAGGTGTGCCAGCAAGACTCCTACCTGAGGCCAAGGAGTCTTCTTTCAAAGCATTTTTCAAATTCAACCTGCAGATTAACAATGTCTCATTTCCCTTTTTTCTATAATGGGGAGAAAACCTGGGAATATCTTATTTCACTATTATTGAAGCAAACCCCAGCTATTTATATTTAGTTTACAGGATGATCTTTGACAAAACCATGGGTGAAGGATGATTAAGCCTTTGCTGAGAAGACAGAAAGATAGGAACAGCAGCAATAAGGAAGTAATTAAATATTCTCTTTGATATGCAAATGAACAAGCAAGGTAGGCCAAGAGAATGCTGGAGAGAAAAACTGTGAGGAAGAGAGCAGGGAATCCAAAACTGTTTGAAACCAGAAAAAGTGCTTGAAAAAACACTTATTTTGGTGCTGCAAGCATCCAGAAAATTTAAGATGCAACTTCAAAATGATGACATTCTAGACTGAGCAAAAATGCAATGTAATTTGCGTAGGAGCCCCTTTCCATGATTATGCATACACATTTATTGAAATATGCTGATGTAATTATTTACACTTATATATGTCAAGACACACATTTAGCAGAATGTCTACTAGATGGACAGCAAGCCAGAGCTCTCCCAAAGCATCACCTGACTCAATCTTGTCTTTCCAAGCACTTCATCATGTTTGAGGCAAATCTGCCTCCTTCTGCATAGAGGAGCAGGGAGATACTTCCCACATCCCCTACTCACTGCCCTCTCCCAGTGTCAGCAGAGATGGAGATTCCGTTTGGGAACAGCCCCAGTCCCATAGTGCTGAGAGACATCCCTACCTGCCTGCAGGGCCTGGGCACCCCACAGAAACCTATGTTATCGTGCCCCCTCAGCTGCTGCTGCTGCCCAGAGGTGGAAGAGCCTTGCCAGGTAATGGGACTATAACAGATTTAGCAGTGAGCAAGACCACCCTTAGGATCACAGTCCCCAGCAAACATGTGGAAATGGCATAATGTCTTTCTGGGGACGCATGCTCTCCTACAGTTGATATTTTGGCAGTTTCCATCACCAAACACATGTATGTGTTCAAGTGTTTCTTAATTTGCTGTAATCCTTGCCAGATTCCAACTGGCCTTTCCAGTGTTTGTTCCTTTTGAGCACTGGAAGTTTTCTTGCCTTTAGTTTTGCAGGTGGTTTTCAGTGTAGCCTCTGTACCGCAGAATTGCAGCTCCTGTTACTTTTTTTTATATTTCCATGTTGCACATCTTCATCAGAGTCTACATCTGCAGATGCATAAACTCTTACCAGAATCCACCACACCCCTGTAGCCTCTAGTGCAATTTGGGAAGAGCATGTAATGGATTTTACTCCTTTGGGGCATTCTTCCTGGTATTATGCTTTAATTCACTGTATTCGTGTGAAGCCATGGAAAGCAGTGGGCCATCTCAGTAAAGGGAGGGAGGTGATTTCTGCTCTGCAGAAACTTTATTGCTGGTAGGGGAAAAAAAAAGAAGAGTACAGTCCTGCTAAGGACATGGAACATGAGAATCAATGAAGAAAGAGATGGGGAATCCCAATGCATAATTTTAGAATCGATTTTCAGAGGAGTATAAAAAATTATATTGATACACAATTTCACACTTGACTAGAACACGTTTCTGGGGATTAACGATGAGCATAACAGGCAAGTGAAAATAATCAGTCTCCTACAAGAACAAACAAGTGAATATTTCACCAGAGACAGAAAGGAGTAGGTTTGCTGTTTGATTTTTCAAAGAGTAACAAAACAGGAGGGCAGCTCTTCCTGAGCCCAGCAAGAGAAACAGAGCTTGCACAGCTGCACTGATAGAAGAAATCAAAATCAGCCAGGAACCTGCTTTGAGCCAGGAGAGGATTCATCCAGTGCCAAAGGACGTTAGACTGGGCTAGTCACTGATAACACACACCTCTTCGTGCAAGGTTGACAGTGCCCTAAATTCCCAGTCAGCATTTGCTACTGCTGTTACAGGACAGCTCTCAGCTAAGAGGGTGGAAGGGTTAACACCCTTCTCCCCTCCACAGAACCACTCTGGGCCTCACTGTGGCAGTGCCTGAAACTTTCAGTTGAGACCAGTGACCCTGATAACCAAAGCCCCTCTTTTATTTTTCATTAGTATTGAAATTGGTATCAGTATAATAAATATTCCTGCATTTTTAAATTCAGCACATACTCACAACTACTGCTGATCAAGAAAATTTGAAATCTTACCACTTCAACAAACTGACTTTTTCCTCCTCCATGCTTTACATGCATTAGTTCTCCTATTCTTAGCTTTTCTTCTCTGATTCCCTCCCACGTAGGCCACTCTACCCATCCTCCAATCTTGCTTGAAATGTGAGCAGGTAAAGTCTGCTGCTTTCCTGCCTTAACTCATATTAGCAAATGCATTTAGTTTTATTCTAGTTAATCTAAACAGTTACTTTAAAATTTGCAATATTTAGCAATCATTTAACGTTGCTGCTATAAGTACTATTTCTCCACAATGTAGAGTTGGTAGCATTTGAGTATTAGCTGAATTTAGAAACGTATCATGTAGCTTGCGAAGTCCTCCTAAATCAACTTGGCCATCTAAGACAATAAAAATTGTACTTTATCAGTTCCCAACATTGTTTTGCTTTCTTTAAGCACTGTCTGTATTTGCTTTGCAGACCATCCTTTATAACTACTGTGACATTAAAATAAGCCATCACTCTTTTTAGGGTCATTTTCATTCTGCCTCT
Organism: Rhadina sibilatrix; assembly: GCA_013400275.1. Classification (NCBI taxonomy): domain Eukaryota; kingdom Metazoa; phylum Chordata; class Aves; order Passeriformes; family Phylloscopidae; genus Rhadina; species Rhadina sibilatrix. The sequence goes on from VWYO01016828.1 coordinate 10,824, forward strand.
AGCTGGCTTTTACCTGAAACCCTTGCACCACATCTTAGGTGTGGACTGTCATGCTACTTTTCATGTACTTCATGTACAGGCAAGACACTGTCTGAGATACATAAAAGTTCTGTTCCAATGCCAGTATGTGCTACCAATTTTAAAAATTGTTTGGTTCTATATAATAAATGCTAATTTATCTAAAATGCTTTGGTTGTCATGGAGATTTTTTCTGAAGCTACTCAATTCTTATGCAAATTCTTATATTCAATTAAAATGAAATTAGGAGATTTCTACAGGCTAAAGTGAGACTAAAAACTAGCAGAAACAGGAAAAGAAAATTACATCACCCTATTCAATAGCAAAATGGTTTCCAGAAGGGATACTTTATCAATGAATGATTCACAGATCTATTGATTCTTGTCTGTATTGAGATGATCACAATTCCTGGTTGCTCTGATGCATTTGTTTAGTTAAAAAAAAAAGAATTAAAAAATAATAAATATTTTTAAAAGTAGCTCTGATTCATAATCTCCCTTATTCCACAACCACTTTCATTCCAGAGCAGACTAGCTATAACTGTCTCTAATGACTCAAACTGCCTGTCTGTGATCTGAAAAAAAGATAATGGAAAATACTGACCAGAATTTGGATATGACTCCCTGTGAAACAAACTAGAAGTTTTTCTTCAATACAGTGCTCAGAAATGAAATTCAGCACTGCAGTCATTCAGGAAAACTGATTTCCCTTCATTATTACTAAGCAAGACGCATTCTCTGATAAATGTGGCATGCAGGAGAATTTAGAGAAAGATTACATATTTCTTATAGCTCATACTAGAATTTTTTCCCTCCTTTTTAACTTTCAACTTCCAACTCAGCATTACTATAGCAGCCACAGAATTAGACAAGTTCACCTTTCAGGAGCTTGATTGCAGAAGATATTTTAAAAAACAATAGTCTTTGCTTCTAGAGGTTGTGAAGCCACTGTGCTCTGGAACTGGCTGCAAGCTTCCCTCTCAAAAGTTTCTGTGTAACTGGCTATGTGAGGCAGTGCAACAAACTGAATTACTGAAGCATGTGACAACTCCTGCCTGCTGAGAGGGGGCAAAGAGAAGAATCCCTGAAAGCTTGAAAAAGAGGCAGTAGCCTGGGAAGGGGAAAAGAGCAGCATTGAAGGCACCAATGAAGCTGCCCTGACCACAACTGCTGAGGTTTTAATTGGATTCCTCTGCTTAGCTAAGGGCCCCATGATATGGGAAAGACGTGGGAATCTGGAGGAAGCTCAGTAGAGAGTAACTGACATGTAGAAAACATAATAGGGGACAAAAGATTGCGGGGGCAAAGAAAATAGAGTCTTTCACAATCCTCTGCTGCAAGAGAGTTTGCTATAAAATTTGCTTTAAAGAATAAAGTAATCACCTTCTCTCTACCTGCTGGGGACAAGGCAAAAAAATACTGGCCAAATCTACAGAAAAAATTATTTTCCTAATATTGACACTGAATATAATTATCAGTCTGGAGAGTCCTTGGAATAGCTTACACATAAGACTACAGAGGTATTTAAGAAACAAAAGCCAAAACCATGGATGCCCAAGGATGGTGGAAAGATCCTACCTGAGTTCAGGTGACCCACTTGCCCATGCCACCCCTCCATGCCAAGCCAGTGCAGTTCTAGTTGCCATGACATTTTAAAAACATTATCCTGGAGCTCACTCTGGCAAATCACCTACTTCGTAGCAAGAGTGAACAACTGACCATCAAACACTGGAAATGGGCACAGCTTGCATGACTCAGATTGTGCTTATATTCCTCTATGTCACAATGCCCAAAAGCATTCACATTACCATTATTTGGTTGAGGATTATTTCAGGTCCACTTCTTCCAGACCTTCTTTTGTGGCCTTGACGCCTCTTACAGTGCACAAGTCTGTGACATATTCCTTACAACTGTGACTAAAGGTTAACATTGAACTGAGAAGTACATTACCTAAAACATATTTGCTTTTCAGGCTTTCATTAAAAAAATCTCCTTAATTATCATCTAGGAAAAACATTTCAGTGTTCTGAATAGCTAGGAAAACTGTACTTCTTCCTAAAACATTTTGACTTCACTTTACACTCTGGTCATAATGTACATAGCAAAAAAACAATTAAATTCAAAATGTACAAAGTACACATGTCCTAAGTGACTTTATGATTTCAGGAGAGGTGTTGGATCAATGCATAGAAGACATCATTAGCACTTGGGTCAGTCAGGGACTTTCTGTATATACATATATGTGGAGTAGAGTTATATAGGCTGTACTCCACATATATATTTCAACAGCTGTCAAAACCTCTGCATTTCAATAAAATAAGAAGTAAAAATTTGTTAATAATTAAGGAATTCAGCTGAGCTTTAATCAACCTTCTAATTAACTTAACAGGGTAATTTAACTCTCCTAGTTTGTCTGCCATACAGATTATGTATATCTACATTACAATGCTGAGGCTGTGGTAGAAAACTGAGAATACATCTGTCAGAGGAGCTGACACAAGAATACCAGAAGCTGCTGTATTAAAAATATCTAATAAACTAAAGAGCTTCACAGATGTGCAAAACTTACAAAAGATTTTCCAGTTCCCAGAGTGACGGAAAAAAAGGCACTGACCACCAAAAAAAAAAAAAAAAAGTGAAAAGGCACTATTACAACTCTGTAGGAGAACGAACTACCCAATTACATTGGAAAGACTACAAATGAGCATTAATGCACGTTTTTATTCTGAAGTTACTCGGTTTTATCATTACTGAAGATAAATTCAAGAGAAACCAAATGAGCTACTAAGATATCAAAGAGATCTTTTATCAGAGCTCTGTGTCTTGACTTCCAACTTCAGAGAATAGGCTTAGTTCATATAGTCAAGCCACCAACCTCTTTTTATTTTTGCCAGTCCTAAGTGTGGGATCTGTAACATGGTTTCATGAAGCAGGGAGTACAAAAAACTTCTCCGACCCCTGTTCAGAAGATAGACAGACTGCCATGTGTCTTGGGTTATGGAACCAAAAATGTGTATTCTATTTCATCTGCTGAAAGCAGTTGGGAAGATGTTTTTCTTTATCTCTTGTAACACTGGGCGGAGGGGGGCAGATGCTTTCTGTTAATGGGCCAACTGTTA
>VWYO01016876.1:19211-30212 GCA_013400275.1 Rhadina sibilatrix
ATAATTGGGTAAAAAAAAAAAAAAAAAAAAAAAAGAAAAAAAAGAAAAAAAAAGAAGATAGGCTCACCTATCTAATCGCAGCGGAGAGCAGGAGGAGGTCGTTTATTTAGCTCGGATTTCTGGGGATGCTCTAAAGGAACTCCAGAATCCCGGCAGGATTTCCAGAGGGCAGTTTGCAGCCTGCCAGGCAGAGGTGGAGAGGCTCAGTCTGTCTGTCTGTCTGTCTGTCCCCATTGTACCTAAAGTACGTCGGGACACGCATACACCCAGATATACACCCCCACCACCCGCTTCTAAAAAATTGTTTTTTTGTTAGGATGCTTGAAAGGGGATGAAAAAAAAAAAAAACAAAACCCCGACCCAGCTGTGTTTTTAACAGGCTCTTTGGGAGAGTGAATGCCATCCCTTTATATTGCCACACAGCACAATCTTAGTGTAATTTTCCATTGAACTTGTAACCTGGTTAATACCTCAATGCGCTTTGTGTGAGGGTTGTTAGTGTGGGCGTGGGTGGAGAGCTGCATGTCAAGGAATAATGAGAGAAGACAAATCAACAGGCAACAACAATGCAAGCTGGGACTGGCTAGTGAAAGCTAAAGGCCTTTAGTCACTGGCAGGGAAATCTAAACATTCCCATATCTATGAAGCTGGCTCATTGTGCTGCAGTTGTTACTCTGGATGCCGCGCTTGAAAAAAAAAGGGATCTCGTGATTAAAAAGCCAAATGCGCGGGGAGTTTTGAGTCAAAGCACAGGCATCACCAGCGGCCTTTTGTAAAGCAAAGATACCATCGAGGCTGGTTATGTTTTCCTTTTTGGCGTTGTTTGTCACTGCAGACAGCACCTCGCTGGAGAGCCGGGGTAGCGGGGCTGTGCTGCTGTGGGGGTTGCGGTGCTGCAGATGAGATTTAAATGCACGTGAACTCCCAATCCTTTGGGGAGAGAAAGAGCAGCTTCGCTCGAAGCATGAGATGATAAAATGAAGAGCCTCAAGCGAGCAAAAAATGAGCTTTGATTTTGATACTGGTCAGGTTGAAGTATATTTGTTGTCCCAGCATAACGCGGTTTTAATTACCTGGAAGGCGTCCACTCGCAAATGTCAAAGGAGCATCATTTTTTCATGTTTTCAGTGTGTATTTTTTTGTAAGAAAGGGCTAGATTGCATTAAACACCACAACAGGCAGGTCCCTCCTCACACAGCTAACTTGATGCCGGGAACAATTAACTACAGGTACAAACCCAGCCGTTTCTCTAGCTAATCGTCGCGTTTATACCTACGAACGTGTCGTTTGTTACGGAAATGCCAACTTCTGCTCAACCAGGAACGGAGGAGAGCATCCCATCCCTTCCTCCCCGGACAACTTCTGCTCGCTGGCTGCTGTTTCTGCAGATGGGCGGGCAGAGGCAGCTCTTCCCGTGCCCTTCCCGGCTTTTCCCGGCCTCGCAGCTGCACCGCCCGTGCTCCAGCCGCCGGTGGCCTCCGTGCTGCTGTCGCCGGCCCCTCCGAAGGCTTCCCCGGGCAGGCTGCGCCTCCCTCCTCGGCCGTGCCACAAAGCCGTGCCCGCTCGGATGGACCTTGGGATCATTCCAGGGACAGGCTGGCGGGCCGTGGATTGGAGAGGAGACGTTTCTGGCTCGCTGGCTCCTTATCTCGCCCTACGGAAGGAGCTCCGGGGCGGGGAGCAGCCCCCGGCTGGCTGCACACCGGGGATGAGCCGGGGCGCTGGGTGCCCGCAGCGCTGCCGCAGCCGCCGCCGGGGGTTCTGCGGCTCCCGGGCAGCCCTGGCGTCCCCAGCCCGGCCAAGGGGCATCTCCCCGGCTGGGCTGGGCTGTGGAACCCCCGCCCGTTCCCTTCGGGCCCTTCCCGGGAGCGCCGCTGTGAGCGGGCAGGGGCACGGCGTGTGCGGCTGCCCGGGGATGCGCTGCCTCGCCGGGCAGCGCAAAGCAGCAGCAGCAGTGGGGGATGAAAATCCTCAGCGTCCTCCGAACAGCCTCTAATACCCATTTTCACCCTTTTTTTTTTTTTTTTTTTTTTTTTTTTTTTTTTTTTTTTTTTTTTTTTTTTCCCCTTTTTCCAGAGCTGTATTACTCGCGAAGACTGAAATCTTGCTGCGACGCATTTGCTCAGCGTTAACGCAGCGATTTTCCAAGGGTCTTCTCTTTTCACCGCTGAAATTAGTGGGAGTTCTGCTATTGATTTCAATAGGAACGAGACATCCCTGTGCATTTGGTTAAAACGTATTTCATAATAACACCTTATACTTTATTTATAAGCCCCTCCTGAGGCATCTCACAAATTACAGTCGCGCAAGAATTGATGTGTGTGAGCGCCGTCTTAATAACACTGTGTTTTGTGCTTCAAACGCTGTGTTCTAGATACAATATTTACATTTCCGAGTGAAAAGGCTGCTAACCTAACAGTTATCGCTCAGAGCAGACAGATGACGAGCCACGCGGGCTGATGGCGAAGCAGACGCGCAGGGGTGACACAAGCGCCGCAGCTTTTGAAAGGTAAGCGCCAGCCAGCCTGTGCCCTGCCGCAGGAGGCAGGGAGAGCCGCTGGCTCACCCAGGATGGAGCACTGAAATTGGCTTTCCCCTCTTCTTGTTAGTTAAGCTCTTTTTTTTTTTTTTTTATTTCCAAAGCGAGCAAAACGCTGGTTCACTTTAGGCAGCCTCGCACGGGATTTGTCTGTGGGGGCAAGATTAGGGTAGCAGACAACGATAACTAGCAGGGCTGATAACATATTGCCTCCCCCAGGCTTTCCAGCCATTGGAAGTCCCATTTCCTTCACTTTCAAATGGCCGAAGGTGTCTGGCTTTTCTTTTTTTTTTTTTTTTAATTGATTTTTTTTTTCCTGGTATTACTGACTGAAATGTATTGCCTCCCTTTCTCTGGGTAATACGTGCACTTCCGAGTTATGCTAAAGATTGCATTTGTTCCGCTTTTCCACGGTAAAAACAGCACTACAAAAACTGAAAATACGTGGGTTCTTTCAAATTTTTATATTGTTTTTTTCTCCCCCCCCAGTTAATTTCCGTTGCCCTCACTTTCAGCAGTTGAGCTTTGTGCCACGTGCAGCTGATAAGGCTCCTCCTCTCTGGGAAAGGTGTGGGATCTTCCTTTAAAGCAACCCCTCTTTGCAGCCCTGTGTGTAACCAGAGTGTGATGGGCACCCAGAACATTCTCACCCAGTGAGAAACAGGTTAAGTGTGAGCTCTGGGTGTGAGAGGGGAGTCTGGGGTGGCTCCTTGGTCTCCTTCAGAGAGGGAGCCCCGTCCTGTTTCCCCATCCTGTTTCCCCATCCTGTTTCCCCGTCTTGTTTCCCCGTCCTGTTTCCCTGCCCTGTTTCCCTGTCTTGTTTCCCTGTCTTGTTTCCCTGTCTTGTTTCCCTGTCCTGTTTCCCTGCCCTGTTTCCCCGTCCTGTTTCCCCGTCCTGTTTCCCCGTCCTGTTTCCCCGTCCTGTTTCCCCGCCCTGTTTCCCCGTCCTGTTTCCCCGTCCTGTTTCCCCGTCCTGTTTCCCCGTCCTGTTTCCCCGCCCTGTTTCCCCGTCCTGTTTCCCCGCCCTGTTTCCCTGTCTTGTTTCCCTGTCCTGTTTCCCTGCCCTGTTTCCCCGTCCTGTTTCCCCGTCCTGTTTCCCCGTCCTGTTTCCCCGTCCTGTTTCCCCGCCCTGTTTCCCCGTCCTGTTTCCCCGTCCTGTTTCCCCGTCCTGTTTCCCCGTCCTGTTTCCCCGCCCTGTTTCCCCGTCCTGTTTCCCCGCCCTGTTTCCCTGTCTTGTTTCCCTGTCCTGTTTCCCTGCCCTGTTTCCCCGTCCTGTTTCCCCGTCCTGTTTCCCCGTCCTGTTTCCCCGTCCTGTTTCCCCGCCCTGTTTCCCCGTCCTGTTTCCCCGTCCTGTTTCCCCGTCCTGTTTCCCCGTCCTGTTTCCCCGCCCTGTTTCCCCGTCCTGTTTCCCCGCCCTGTTTCCCTGTCTTGTTTCCCTGTCCTGTTTCCCTGCCCTGTTTCCCTGCCCTGTTTCCCTGTCCTGATTCCCTGTCTTGTTTCCCTGTCCTGTTTCCCTGTCCTGTTTCCCTGCCCTGTTTCCCTGCCCTGTTTCCCTGTCTTGTTTCCCTGTCTTGTTTCCCTGTCCTGTTTCCCTGTCCTGTTTCCCTCTCTTGTTTCCCTGTCCTGTTTCCCTCTCTTGCCGTGCAGAGAGGGCAGTGTGGGAGTGTTTTCCTGGCTGAAGAGTGCAGGCACCTGATACTGTTAAAGACCACAATGACACAGACTCTGACTTCAGAAGGCTGACAATGACTCTGTTTATTTCTGGGAATCTCTTCCCTTTTATATTATTCTACAGAGAACAACTCAATTGGTGAAAGAAAGACAAACTTCTTCAATCACATTGGTCAGAGCAGAGGGACATCAAGAAGTCCCTCCTAGGGAAAGGAATGTAAACAAAGGTCACAGTCAGGAAAACGTGTCTCTTGTTGACAGAAAACTCTCTGGGAAAAGAGTTTCAGAGAAACCAAAACATCCCAGGCACCAACCAGGGCTGCAGGAACCCCTAAAGCCACGGTAGAGCCATGTTCCTGCTCTTTAGGTGGGAAACAAAGCGTGGAACAGAGCTCCTTTGGGAGTGATGCTGGAGAGTGGAGTTAGGGAAGTCTCTCACGTACGTTCCCATTCAGGATTTCTTTGAGAAAAGAGAGGCTGGAGGAACCTGCACAAGATGCACAGTAGTAAAGATGATTTGGATAGGAGCCAGGTTGGCAAGTTCTTGCTTCAGAGTGCAGCTGAAATTAATTCCTCCCCCAACATTCTCCTAGCTGTGAAGAAAGAAAACCCCAGTGTATCAGCAGACAGTGAGGGTAGCTCACCCTGGCTGGTCCACTATCCTAAGGTACTTTGCAAAAGCAGGCATGTGGAAGGTGGAGGTGTTCTCATAGGGTCTGCAGAAATGAAACCTCAAAGCAATGAAGCCATTGGACCAGTCTGTTAAAATGTACTGCTGATGTGGTGTTGTAGATCTCCATGAAACCTCCAGCTGCCAGAACCCCTGCTGTTCTTTGGAGGGTGGAAGTCTCCTTTCTCTCCTTTGGAGAGAAGTCTCCACGAAACCTGCTTTCCTTCGAGTTCTGCTCTGGACCTCTGATGTTTCAGCACACTGAGAATTTCAGGGCCTTCTGTGCTGTTCCCTTTCCCCTTCCTGGTTATATCCCTGGTGGGAGGATGGTGATGTTGAAAGCCTGATGCTGGTGGGCTCTGTGCTGGAGCTGCTTTTCCCCTACAAAGGACTGTCATAGTGTTTCTGTTGGGCTGGGAGAGGTCTCTGCTGCTGGAGCCTCACCGCCTACGTTGAATTGCAGGTGGGTCAGACGGTGAGCAGAGGTTTTGTGAGTGACCCAGGAGGATTCTTGTTACCTTCAGGTGCCTGACAGGAGCTGTAAGTTGCCTGGAATCCTCCAGCAGAGGTTGCAATTGCCTCCAGGCAGCTGACAGACCTCACGTACTCCCTGGCAGCTAAAATTGGTGAGGGTTGCAAATTGCAGCTCCTCCTCTCCTGGGACATACAAGCTTTTCCAGCTGCACCAGAGAACTTTGTAGATTCACAGATAACCTCCTTCAGGTCAGGCCTACACCAATGGATTTTGAGCAGCTTAGGAACAGTTATTCCACACAAATTACCTACAGGGCAACAGAAGGGCTCTGATTTACATGGAACTGCATGCAGCAGATGAACGTGTTCATCTTGTTACAACAAACACGTTGATTTATAATGAGTGAAGAAAATCTCTGTTTCTCTCTGTAACTGTTTACGTTTTTACCCTTGAGATTTTACTTGGCAAAGTTGGATTTATACTCAGTCTGCATTCTGCAGCTTTGTGTTTCAAATACTGCAAGGGGGAGGGTTTATTTATTTTTAAAACTCCTCCTGTCAGACTAGATTAAGTAAAGACCTTGCCATTTAAATTTTATATTTTTTTTTTTTTTTGGCTTTTAAAGAAGCAAGTTGTCCACTTTGATTTCTCTGCATTTAAGTCAACACTGCTACTTTGCAAACTACACATCCAAACCCTTAGATTCTTATTTAAACTGAGTTTTGTGTTGGTTCTGACGATTTTCTGAGTTATGATTCAATTGCTCTGCGTGAACTGCTGTTGGTTTTACACCTGTTTGGGCCAGGGTGTATTTAAAACTTCGCTGAGACTTACACAGTCAAGGACTGCAAAATAACTGCCCTGAAGTAATTGTGGCTCCCTCCACTCTGCCTGTGCTTCCTGCCCCTTTCCCTCTGTGTTGTTGGGACAAGCTCTATTTGCTTGTCTGAAGCTGGAGAATCGATGATGTCTGAAGCTCCTCAGCCATGAACCTTCCAGTTGGGATGAACCCCCTGGTTTTGAGGCAGCTCCTGGGAAGACTCCCACACAATCTCCCACACAGATGGACTCACTACTCCACTGTCTTCATGAGCGTGCTGTCAAAATCTTTCTCGTGCTGTCAAAATCCTTCTCACTCAAGTAATTTTCCAAAATTGCTGAACCATCCTGGACGTAGGCTGGGAAGAACCATAAACGGAGATTTCACCATGCTGGAGAATTCTTCCAAATGCTTTCCTCTCTCTGTCACTCCCTATCTGGTCTTGGCTGAGTTGTTTTATTTATCAGTGCTGTGCCCTGCTCTCTGGGCTCCTCAGGACAAGAGAGACAAGGAGCAGATGCAGTGGAGGGTAACAAAGATGATGAAGGGACTGGAGCATCTCTTATGAGGAGGGACTGAGGGAGCCAGACCTGCTCAGCCTCCAGAGGAGATGACTGAGAGGGGACCCTGCTGATGTCTGCCAGCATCTGAAGGGAGGTGTTTTCCATGGTGCCAAGCACACGAGGCAATGGGCAGAAACTGATGTACCTGAGAGCCAGGAAAAGCCTCCTTCCCACATGGGTGATGGAACAGGCTGCCCAGAGAGGCTGTGGAGTTGCTCCTCACTGAGATACCCCAAAACCACCCGGACACAGTCCAGTGCCATGTGCTCCGGGGTGGCCCGGCCTGAGCAGGGAGGATGGAGCAGATGGCTCCCTGTGGTCCCTTCCAGCCTGTCCCAGCCTGTGTTTCTGGGATTAGTTCACCTTTTCCAAGAGCAAGGCCATGCTGCTGGCAGGAGCTCCACGACACAGACGGAGAGCTGAGATACCTTAGTGCCTGACAAGTTCATCTGCTCCACCCACAGAGATGTTGAATGTGCCCAGGAAGGAAAGGGATACACTGGAACCTCCCTGGTCAGGAATGAAGTGCTTGCAGCTGCAGTTCCCAGCTGTGGCTGCCAGCTGGAGGCAGTGGATCTGGTTCCAGCCCTGCTAGGATGATCCCTGTCCTACTGATTTAAAACAGGACAGGGAACCAAACTTGTTTTGTAGCTGTGCGAGTTCCAGGCCAAGAATGATGCCCTGCACAAAGTCCTGGCCTGTGAGTAGAAGCTCTGACTTACTTGGTATTAAATAAGTGCATTCTAAGAACTGCTGAAAAGTTTCACTCCAGCAATGTATTTTAAGCAGGTTTACAGCTCTTTCTCCACACAGTAAACTAGCTCAAAATACAGGCACTGAAAGCTGCTTGATTTCATACCTAAATCCCATCCATTCATCCTTTCTGTTCCTCTCTAAACCCAGCCCCGTGAAATTCCAGCAAGAGCCTTCTTTAGTGCATCTGCTTCAACCTGACTTCAAAAGTGTCTGAAAGTGCACCAAAATTCACCCATTTCAAGACTTTTTAAAGAGCATACCTCTGACCCTCTGCTGAGAACATTTTGAGGGTATGAACATTAAGACTCAAACTCTGCCAGCATAAACATCTTTTAAAAAAAAATTTCTTGCTATATTTTGGGTTTGACATTTATCTTCAATGCCAGAAGACATTAAAATACATCTTAATTTCATATATAGAGGAATACACAGTTAAAAAATCTCTAGATCTGTTAAATTGTAAAAGATCCTCTGGACCTTACCCTACCAGGTTGCTCCTGGTCTAAACTATCACTGACTTCTCCGGAAAACTTTTCAAATTAAGTTCTGCAGGTCCAGAAAATCCTCATGCAATAAAATGCTGAAAACACAGAAGGTGTCTTTGTTTTGATATGAACAGGAGGTCTGTAAATTAGTTTGATGTGCCTGATGACTTCTGAAATTGTTTAAAGGCAGAGTTTAAATAAGCAGCCAAGTTTTTGGCAGATGCTTCAGGATTCCTGGGATGCCCAACAATCCTGAAAGATTCATCTACTCAGATACTGAAATACAGGTGGGTTTTGTCTGTTTGTTTGTTTTTTTCTTTCTCATTTTTCTGGGAAAAGGAATCTAACATATGCTTGTATTAAATAGAACCTGAAAAAAGAAAAAGAGTGGTGGAATTTTTGTTTTCTTACCCTGCCCCCCACCACGTGAGATGCCTTTCCCCCCTAAGATGAAGAGGATTTACTTTCATTCTTTTCTTCTACACAGGTACATTTATTATTGAATAAGCACTAGCATGTGCTCAGTGTGATTGAAAAAAGAAATGTAGGCAGGTCTTGCCCTCCTGTAGTTCCCAAGAGGAAACAGAAATCCCAAGAGATGCCATGGGGGATACAACTTGCTTCCACCATCTCTTAGAGGCATAAAAGCACCTTCTTTCCTATTTCTGGTGTGCTCTGTAGTTATGATGTTTCTCCAGCACAGGCAAAAGAAGAAGAAAACTTCAACTAAATTTCTAATATATGATCCTGGAGAAATTCTTGTTTAATACATGTGAGTGTGTGTGAGTTTGGTTCTTGTAGTACAGCCACATTTTTAATGGGACGTGTTACAACCTCGTGGTTTCAGAGAAACTTGATCAGCACCTCACCTTCCCAATACTGGCATGGTGAAAGATTATTTCAAGTTAGGCTTCTGCCCTTTCCCAAAAGCTGTGTTTGGAACAGCATCACTACTTAATATTACATTTAAATATTAAACCAGTTGTGTACTACCACAGGTATCAAATCTGGAGTAGCTGCATGCCCATTTCCAGATGCTTGTAGCTACTGTTACAGAAAATTGAATTCAGCTGCATCCAGGAAATTGCTTTTGAAATGTCTTTACAAACAGAGAAAAAGACTTTATCTGCGATAATATTCTTCTCAGGCTCCAAATCCTTATATTTTGAAAACCTCAACACAGCAGAAATTATATAAAGAATTCTTATTTGACACATTAAAGGCACAACGTTTGAAATTTCATTACTGCTTTCTTGACTGTGTGTCACAATTTCTGTGGAGATCAGGCTCTCGTGTGCTGAATTGGGAACGTCTTCACTGGGATGAATCCATTGTTCCCCTGCTGAGTTTGGTGGTTTCAGTTTGGAGCCTGCTAAAAAAAGCAGGGAAGTTCTGCTTCAAACAAATTGCAACAAACAAAACCCCTCTCATTCTGCAGTCTCTGCGGGGAGGAGCCCCCTGAGCAGGAGTGAGGATGGCACAGACTTTCCATCCCAGGCAGCAAGGGGCCCCTGGAGGTGCCAAGAGGAGCTGGTAGCACGTTGCCACAGCCTGTCAGGAGAGCCTGTGCCCATTCTTCGATTACCTGGGCTGCTCCCCTTAGTCAAATATTTGCCTTCAGGTCAAGGGAAGGCAGAGCTGAAGAAGGATGTTTTGCACACAGGAGCTCGACAGGCACAGAGTGGCTGTGGGGAAAAGGCACAGGAGGATCACCAGGTAAACATTTTCCCTGGATTCCCAAGTCGAGAGTGCTGCTGGTGCAAGGACTGAAATCCACACTTTATCCACACTCTATCCACACTGTAGCTACACCTTACCTGCCCTCTCTCTGCCCTACCTTTACCTGCTGGCAGCTTGCACATCCAAAGCTCTGTCTCACCTATCAGCCAAGCCACTGTCCCGTGTGGTTGTAACTGATAAAGAGATTTTGGAAGAGAAGAGGAGAACTTTTGCTCCATGCCTTTGCCTTAGGTACCACCTGCATTCTCCAACACTTTACAAAGCACGTTTAGTGACTCAGAAAAAAACCAAAAAAACAAAACAACAACCCAAAATAATGTAGATTTGTAGAAGGAGTTCCTTTTATGACTCAAAATCTTTGTCAGCTTTAAGATGAGCCTGCTGAAGTTTTGGAAACTGAGGCCTTTCAGATGCACGGGGCACACATAGAGACAGATTCACACGTGGGAGGCACATGCTGCTCACTAACAATTTTCAGGCAATATCCCAACCAGAAATGGGCCTGTGACTTTCATGGTATTTTCTCCTCTGTATGTTAAGTCAATGACCTATTTAAATGTGTTGGCAGCAATTTTATATGTCTTGTGACTTTATATTCCACAAAGAAATACTGTGTTTTGTGTTATTTACATTAAAAAGACATACTATGTAAAACTTCACCTTTGTTAAAAATCACTTTATCCTAAGTATTTAAATTACTTCACGCTTTCAAAAGGCACAATTATGTATCTAATGAGAACTTCCATTCAGTGTTACACATAATACAAAAAGAGAAAAAAAAATGTTTGAGACATCAATGATAATATTTTAAGTATGTTGGCACAGGAAAGTAGATGTCTTTTTTCTTCACTAAACTGACAGTTCGGTTCTGAAACTTTATTTTGAAAAGATTGAAAAAGGATTTGTGTCTTTAGAAATAAAAAATATAACAGGCATATCTAAAAAATATAGAAGAGAAAACCTGATTGTTACTACTAATGAAATAGCTGATGACAAAATAGTAGTCTTTTTGATTTTGATCACAAAAAATAAACTGGTAGTGACAGGATATGATGGATAGATTTGACATCCTGGCAAATCACTGTCATTGATTCAATTATTCTAATTCAGAATAAAAGCTGTATACAGTATGTGTTTATGCTACAGTGGAGTTTTTTAAGTGATTGACATTCATCATATTAGTTAGACAGTTTTAAAAGCTATGTCTTTGTTTTACACAGCGTTGTCAAGGAAAAAAAAATAAAGTAGAACCTGGATTGCAGGAAGAAGAAGAAAAAAAAAA
>VWYO01016876.1:30236-42765 GCA_013400275.1 Rhadina sibilatrix
AAAAAAAAAAAAAGCAAACCACTTCCCCAAGCCTTGGTTCCAAACCCATCAAAATATGTTACCATTATTGCATCCCATTAACACGCTCTTTGAAGACTCAATTTCACTCCAGCCATGTAATACACTATTATAAAGACTTAAATTTTTGAAACTGTAATGCAATCTTACAGCTGGGTGGCTTGGAAGTTCTGCAGAGAAGGAGATATTACCTTTCAAAATGGAAGTCAGCCTCAGAAGAAAGAATGCAAAAACCACTTTAATTCCCAGGTCAGCTTTGCTTCAGTGCTCCTTTGTTTGATGAGAGAGACACGGGGACACACAGAGAACAGTTAGAAGTTCACAAATGGTGTGTCTGAGGGTACAAAAGGCTGGGCTGCTCGTGTGCTGTGCCCTGCTTTAGACCAGCTCCTTCCCCGAGCTCCAAGGCACTGCTCTGGTTTTCCCAGCATTAATGTAAGCTGTCGGTTTGAATTTCAATCTTGGCTTCTGTCTGTTGACATAATTTCATAGTGCTGACTTCAATTGTTTGGGATTACTGTTTTTGAACGGCGTAAGGAAATCAATTCTTTCCTCTCTGCTCAGGAAATTCCATTCAAGTGCATTTTAATGCATGTAAGTAAGCCATAAGGCAATGTAATTATCTATAATATATTCTGATTTAATGCTCCCCACCCCATCCTCAGTTACTGGCATATTAGAATAAAAATTATCTTATATATGATAAATCTGTTATTCCATATTTAATAAAACAGTGTAGAGATTTCCTGAAATTTAAGAATGGTATTTCAATGACAAAAAATGAACATTTTTAAAAGTGTGTAGCTTGCTGTTTGAATAACACATGACAACACATTGCTTAGTTCCATTCCTTTATTTCAATACACTCATCATTCATACAAAATATTATAAAAAATTCTTTTGGGAAAAAAAAATCCCCTTTATTTTTAATGTAAAAAAAAAAAAAAAAAGAAGAAATAGAAATGAAAGAGTAATTGCAATTTTTGTATTTTAAGGCAAAGAACAAAACACTACCTGTTTCCAACGGAGCAGGACCCAACATCACAGAAGGTTTAACAAAACAAAAAAAAAAAAAAAAAAGCAAAATCCAAACAAGACCAAAATCACTACTAAGAAACCAGAACATTAAAAACAAAACANAAAAAACCAAAAACACAAAAAAAAAACCAAAAAATTAAAAACAAAAAAAAAAAAAAAACCAACCCCAAAAAAAAAAAAAAAAAAAAAAAAAAAAAAAAAAGCAAGGCACGCTACGACAACACGTATTTTTAAAGACTGCTGGGTCAAATCATTAAGCAAAAAAATATTTATATAAGCCATTAACACTGGTAATTAGAGTGTCAGATGAATGTGAGGGGAGCTGCTAAGTAGGAATCACTAGAAGTCCAGGTGCTTCTTGCCCGTGGCCACGGCGCCACATCCTGAGCTCAGCAGTTTGGCGGATCCTGCCAGCTCCTGTTTGCTCGCACGGCTCACTGTGTCTGACAAGTCTGGAGGCAAATGCAGCCGCTGTGGCAGGAGATTTGCAGGAGGGAGAGGCAGGGAAGGGAGAGAGAGAGGGAGAGGAAGAAACACGGAGGAAAGGAAAGAGGAAAAAAAAAAAGAAAACAATGAATGCGGCGGGATTGATTTCGCGCGTTTCAAAAACGCAGCCTCCTCTCCTGGCTGGGCTGTGTTTGCTCACAGAAATAAAGCACTGCCCAGGCACTCTTCTAGGCTGACCTGGCAACAGTTCTGTGTGTTTTCAGTATGTTGGGTTCAATTGGAACAGGCTTTCTCCTTATGAAAATTTTCTAAACGAAATACAGTTTTTTGCTCGAGGCGTTTAATTGTATCTACGGGCATTTTCCCTTTAAAAACCAGTGTTTTGTCTGTGTGTCAACCTCTACATCAAATAATCAAATAATCAAATAAATAACGTGATTTCTACAGCACTACAATGCAAGTACAGCTTCATTTTAAATATGCACGCACATGGTGACAAAGAGTCTGAAAAGAAATGCTGTGATGGTCAAAAGATGGAGAGGGCTCACCCTGGTCGCACATTATTCTGCTACATGTTTCCCCTTCATATTCTACTGATAGTGGCTAATAAAACCCAAGAGTGACAGTAGTTGCATTTCTATAAGGCAATCATACATGTTAATCAAAGCCTGCCCTCCCCAGTGAGTTGTAGGAACATTAAATCCAGTTTACAGATGGGGAAAACAGAGACAGAGGTTACATGACTGCCCACAAGCACATGGTCCTTGCACAATAAACCTTATTTTTCAACTATGACAAAAAAATATTTCCACCCTCCTCTCCCCTCTGAGGGTCTTTTACACTGGAGATATATAAAAGACATGACATTACCATTTAGCTTGTGTAAAGTAAGGTGAAAATGAATGTAAAACTGAGGCTTTACTTGCTTTATTACTGGGCTTGCTTTTGGACCCAGCGAGGCACTGAAAGCTGGTCAGATGAGACAGCTGAGCATCTCCTGCACAGTGCAATAATTCATGAAACTGGTATGGTGGAAGGAGCGTATTTCTTGAAAGATTTAGTAGGCAAGGGCTAAACTGGGTGGTTCCTCTAAAATGCACACGCTTCTGAAGGGAACAGGAGAACAGCAGTGGCTGCAAAGCTGTATCAGGAGGCTGCCTGGACTCTCCTTACTCTCAGCTTTTGCTACATTTCTGCTTTTATCACATGTAAACACAGAATCCTTTTCTTTGATACTTTTGGAACTTCTGTGCCCTAACGGTTCGATTAAAAAGCACAGGAAATCTTTGCATTTTCAAGGAGTTGACTGTTGAATTCCTTGCTGGTTCTGAGCTTGAGAGATGCTCCCGAGGGCTTCCTACCACTGGCCACTGCTGGCTGTGGGCAGCACTGGGAGAAGAGCTGTGTTGTTATTTTCTCCAGGGGAAGGGAATGCATGAGGTAACGCACGAGGAGTAGGGAAGCCTGCATCCAGGGTGAGATGCCCTACCCCAGTGCTGAAACAGGAGAAAGGTGTGCATTTATTGACAGCATTTTGCCTGTGAAGCACAACCCACACACCAACCCCCACTCCCCGTAAATGCCACGTGATAGTTTAGGGTTTAGATTTGTGCCACCTAAAATAGGTATGAAAATATAATGATTTTGGAGCAATATACAGTATTTAGATTTAGGGTGACGTAACTCTGCAGCTCTGACATTTCACTGGATTAAAGCAGTGCTGCGTGGAGAATCCTTCACTCACAGCTCTCCCCTCACTCCAAGGAAGGTTAAGCCTGGCTGTGGCTGTGGGCTGCAGCCCCTGATGCCTCATTTCTGCCTCCACACAACCCAAACAGGGCAGCAGCCTTTCTCCCCTGGCTGCCAAAGCAAAAGCTGTGCTGGGGAGGGCCAGTGTGCAAGGTGCCCTGCGTGGGAGAGGCTGCAGCCACTGAGGAGCAGAGAAGGAGAAGCTGGGAAGTACCAGGGGAGCACCTGGCAGATCTTTCAATCCCCTCTTCTTCCTAAAAACCTGGTGCTTTGCTGGCAGGGTGGGTGTGGGAGGTGGAGAGACAAGAGGACCAAGCCAACCTCCCCCCACTGCTGGCACCTCTGTGCCCTCAGCAGGAGCAGGGGAGGCAGGTTCCTCTAGGGAACAGCAGTAACACTGCCTTCCTCCTGCAACCACTGACCCTCTGCCAAGTCTGCCAAACGCATTCTGAGCAAGGTGATGAAGAGCAAACAGAACCAGGACTCAGCAAACTCATCTTAAGCAGGGACTGACTAAATATCACAGACAGGGAAAAGCTGCCAACCCTGCCACACCGCCCTGGACTTAAAGGCGTGGCCAGAAAACAACATCAACAACAACAGCAAAAAAAATCTTTCATGTCAACGCTGTGTTCTTTTGCTAATATTTATTCCAAACAGAAAGCAGACAGAAGAATGTCTATAAATTTGCCAAGATTTAGACAGGAGAAGTGAAAAATTAAAGATCCTGCTATTGGATGCTGGAAGTGAGTTAGGCTTTCCCAGATGTGTTTGTTGTGATACAGAATTTCACTATGCAGGCATATACTCCCCTTCCTCATCTCCCTCAGTGAAGAAGATGCACAGTGCTCATTTAGTGACTGGCTATTCCTGTAGTGACTGGCTATTCAGTGTTTTATTTTCTTGTCACTGTTTACTCTGAACTTTTCTGACATATTTATTGTACACTATTCAGACCTTGTTCTGCAGACAGAATGGCTTTTCAATAGCACATGTCACTATATAGCACTTGAATGCTTCACAAATACCAACTGTGCTGTTTTCCTAATATTCTTGTGAGAGAAGGCAGCCAAGTTACCTCCACTTTAGAGACAGGGAATTGAGGCAATAAAGCACACAGCAAAAGGTATCTACTGATTTCAGAAACAGAAGCTGAGGCAGTTAGGACTCGCTTTTCCAGAATGTTCAGCATTTTACAGAATTTCACATGTTCAGATGCTAACTCCATTTGCAGCTGAGTGCTTAGCATTTCGTCAAGAACTCCCAAGTCAGGCACTCAGGAAGCAAGAGACACAAAAGAAGAGTGTTGAAACAAAAATGCTGTGTTGAAGCAACACGATCACAAAGAAGTTCAGTGGTATTGGCAGAGACACACATCATGCCTTGCATGATATCCTTCCACATCTTAATTATGAGACCATTCCTCCTGCAGTCCTCTCCTCTACAATCCCAACCTTCAAACATTATTGCTGGTTCTCCAGCAAGCACATTTCTCTGGATATACCACATTCATCCTTCGACCAGATGTATTCTGAACAACAAACCACACCAGAATCCTCTGGAAACAGCTGAGTGTTATCCTGTCATTAAGATCTGAATCACTGGACACACACATTGCTCACTGTGAACAAAGCCTGCACAGGTATTTCAAAATATCATTCCTTACATTTTCTGTGTGGAGAAATTTTCTGTGTGGGAATTTTTTCTGTCTGCCCATACACAGGGCTGAAAACATCAATCCTAATGAATATTTTAACACCATTTAAAAAGACTCTAAATGTTAAGCCACAAAAAAACCAACCCAGGAAATTCATTGCATGGCATTATACAGACATCTACAGGTTAAGCAACTGGCCTTTATTTTTGGCACAATAGGGACATTGTGGTCACTTGAACTAAGGCAGTAAGTGATGGTATGAACAGGCTGTGATCCTTCTGGAACACCAGCACCACAGAGCAGACATTTTCACAGATACTTGCTGACCACAGAGAAACAAGCACATTTGAAGTCCCAGTTAAGCACAGCAATGTTTTCTGGTGGACAGACTTCTCTGCTGTTTCCAAGGCTCTGACCTCCATCCCTTCCAAGCTCTCTTGCTCTAATCAGTCTGGTAAGGATCAGGAGGATTCTGCTCACACTGGCAATCCCAGTCATCCAGGCCTTCAATCCCATGACTTCATTTCATGACAAAAATGTCTCTTCTCTGGCTATCTTCTCAGCTTTCTGCATCCAGGCTCTCCATTCTTGCCCCTGACAGTGTCCTGCATTCATCCTGACTCTCATTCCACCTCCTGCTCCTGTTCCTAAAGCTCAGGTTCAAATTCAGCACCAGGCTACCCTTCCTTGCCTAGACCCCTTGTGCTCCTCATCCCTTAGTTTGTTCTTCTCCTCTTCTCACCCATTCTTGATGTGTCCTCCTTTCCCCTGCTGGCACTGCTTCCCCTTCCTGCTTTCTGCCCTTCTCCCCACCCCAAACTGTGGGNTCTCACCCATTCTTGATGCTGGCACTGCTTCCCCTTCTTCTCCCCACCCCAAACTGTGGGCACACACCCCTGGCCCTAAAAGCAGGTAAATGCCTGGAGAAGAGTCAGGCTGAATGCACTGAGTGTGCCAAACAGGTGGCTTCTCACAGGACAGCAAAAGCTCACCCCTGGCACAAATGCTAGACACAAAATTATTTGAAATAATTTAACGTTTTCACTAAAACCTTCCAGAAAAACAATACTTTTCTTTTGTCAGAGAGCAAGCTGGCAGGGCAAAAAAAAAAAAAAATGGTTATAACGTGGCAAAAGTCAACATGCAAGTGAAAACAGGATCCTGTAATCACCCTCCTTCTTGAAAATATATCAGGGGAAGGTAAAGTTTATCAGTGAAAAACTAGAGAATGCTAGAGTGCACTTCCTTTGTGTGAAGTTAATTGTGGATCTGCATCCTTGGAGTGTGTTTAATGACACGATCACACAATATTTTTAACATTTTTAATATTTTAATGACAATATTTTCACCCAGGGAGGCTGTCAGGAAGGTTTCAACTCAGCATCTGCAGAACCAGACTCACTGGCTGAGGAAACGAGTGGCTCTGGAAGAAAGATCTCATGGAAGAGGGCAGAGGTGTGAGCTGGATGTGAGCTGTGGTGCTCTGTTTGGGGCAGGCCGGAAAGGCTTTGCAGGGCAAGGAACAATTACACTGAACCCAGCTAAGCACACAGCTTTAGGGCATGCATTACCAAAGGAAAAACAGTTTAGGCAAAACTTATTACATACTTTGTGTCTGCTCCTCCCTCTGCCTGAAGAAAACTTCTAATTACTTTATTTGTTCTCAACGGGGAGAGGAAAAAAAAAAAAANAAAACGGGGAAAAAAAAAAAAAAAAAAAAAAAAAAAAAAAAAGGGCAGAAGTGGAAGCTGAGGTTATGTAAAAGGACAGCTCAGAAGGGACACAGAGCAATCAGTGAGTCCGACCCCAGCACAGAGGACCAAATGCTCACTGATGGTTTTCTGGGATGTAAAGATCCACATCATGGCTATTCCAGGAACTCCCAGTGGGCTCCTACGTTTGGCTTGGGTCAATTTATAGTTTTAAAAATCCTACCATACAAAAACACTGAAAGCAAGTGCTTTCCTCAGTGTATCTTACTGCATCAAGGGGATTGTTTTAGAGAGGGCTTCAAAAATCACATATTCTGTAAAATGCTTTAAGCCATAAAGAATATACAACATTTTTTAGCAACAATGTGATAAGCAGATATATGTATATTGGCACAAATCTAAACCCTAAGTTTAAATCTAAATCCTGTATGTATGCTCCAAAATCATTATTATATTTTCATACCTATTTTAGGTGGCACAAATCTAAACCCTAACCCTAAATCTAAATACTGTATATTGCTCCAAAATCATTATTATATTTTCATACCTATTTTAGGTGGCACAAATCTAAACCCTAACCCTAAATCTAAATCCTGTATATTGCTCCAAAATCATAATTATACTTTCATACCTATTTTAGCTGGCACAAATCTAAACCCTAACTCTAAATACTGTATATTGCTCCAAAATCATTATTACACTTCCATACCTATTGTAAGTGTAATACTGTAGCAAAAAATACTAAAAAGTACTAAAATAATAACAAGAGTGTTGCAAAATCACTGAACCCCATTAAAAATGAGGTGATAGTTTGCTCCTAATTTGATTCCTACAAAGTCATTGCACTGAAGTCAACCTTGTGACTCTGTTAACATGTTACATGAAGCTTTAACAAATGGGCCCAAACTTCCCAAAAAATTTTACAATTCATTTATTTGGATCTTTGACCCAAAAAAAAAAAAAAAAAAAAAAAAAAAAAAAAAAAAAAAAAAAAAAGAAGAAGAAGAAGAAAAAAAAAAAGCTTATTAGTCAACTATGGCTGCAGCCCTGCCTTGGGGCAGGGAGATGGGTTAATGACCTCTCTAGATCCCTTCTACTTCCATTTGCTACAACTCCATGAAGACTGAAGTCACCAAAGCCGAAGGGATTTGGTTTAGGGGGAAGAGGGGGGTGGGCAGGGGGGGGAAGAATTTTAGGAATGCTGGGAAAATGAAAGATGAAGACTCTTAGTTGGGGAGCTTTACATCCTACTGGCTTCTCTTTGAAGCAGAAGCTCTCCCCATTCCATAAAACCCCCACAAGACAGAGAGGGAGCAGGCTGTGGCAGAAAGGCTGAGCTCCTGTCACTGATTCCTCTTGCTTTTGCTGCTCACCACTTGCATGATGTTTTCCCTTTTATGGCTTTTTATTATCACCTAACTTTCAGTTACCAGTAGTAATTTCTACCTTTGGGCTTAATATAAACACAAAGGTGTGCAGGTACAGAACTGAATTTCTTCTAGAGGGAAAGGTTTTTCTCACATATTTGACAGGGAGGTTACTACAAGTTTTGGCTTCTTCTCTTGCCAAGCTCACCAGTTGGGGGGCACCAGATATTTCTATTCTGATGAAATTGATTCTCTTTTATAGGCTATGTAGTCTACTGCAGTGACACATCACTTATATTGACATAACTTTGTAATTAATCACATACTAAAATATTGTAATGAAAATACGCAAAAAAAAATTATTACTGCCACGCAGTAATAAAACTTTGAGTTAATACAAGCATCTACCATATGCATGCAAAAATAAGCACTTGGCCACTGAAGACATTATTAGCTCTCTCAGCAAGGAACAGAAAAGTCATTCCAACTGGCCTGTGTCAGGCAGAAATCATAAGGTTGTTGTGAAATTTGGTTCCCAAATAATGATGGTGTTTCACAGTCGACAATATTTATCTTGTGGAGACAGTGGAGCCAAACAATTCTCTCATAGCTGCATTTCAGTCTTACACAAACTCTTCTTAAACCATTCACTAAGAATCTTTGACATTCCTGTTCATGTTACAATTTGCTCAGTATTTTAAAAGATCCAGGAGATAAAACACTTGGTAACTATTCTTCTGTAGAATGGACAAGAACTCAGTTTCCTCTTGTTCTGCTATATTCATTGACATTACATCACCATTTTTTAAGGAATCACAGGAATAGATACATTTTCTAAACTGGTCATAAAGAACAAAAGACTTTTTACAAGAGCATTCTAAAATTTTCTACGTTTCAGGTAACTGTGATTGACTTACAAGAAACTACAGCTACATCAACTCTTGTTAAAATGCATCTACCATATGCATGCAAATCTCTTTTTTTTGTTTTTTTTCTTAAGTTGAAGCATAACTCAAGCCATCATGATGTTAACTATTGCTACCACCAGGTGTTAAAAGAAGGCTTCCAGTAAGGATAACTGAGGAATAAACTTCTACCTACAGAAGTCTGTCTGCTAAAGAATAGATAATATTACTGAGACTAGATAATATTACTGAGAATATTGAACACAATTCTAAAACTCTTATTTTCCATCACTTAGAGAATGTAAAATAAAGCCAGGGCAATTCTCACCCTCACCTCATTGTGGGTTTCCAATAGTACACACAGGTTATTTAAACAACCTTTTTAAGGACACATGCCAAAATTAAGAACCATTAATAAACCTACTTCCTTTTATGAGAGACCTTGCAAAATTCCTTTTCCATTTCAGAACACTGAGCTTTTCAGTGTATCTGCTTTACAGAAGGGATAGGATAATATCCAGGAGAATTCAATCTGAACTCTGCTGATCTGTTTGGATGTGCCACATGGTACTGTTCCTGCTTTCTGACCAGAAATCTGGATCCCTGAGTCTGAATTTAAAGCTGAGTTTTATAACACTGGCTTGTTGTTCAGAGATGTTTGCTTGTCCCAACACAACTCAATCCTGTAGGTGTTTGTGTAAAATGCATCCCTGGGGTGCTCTGGGTGGCTGAAGAAGGTCCAGTTTCAGACTGAGTAGAGATGGGTGGGTTTATGGATGTGCAGCTCCAGTCATTATTTTCAGTGACAGGAAAGGAAACTACAGACAATTGTCCAAACAAACTCGTTCCAAAGAAAAAAATTCCAAGATGTGGATTTATTACATGTGAAGGGACTCAACTGAAAGTTAAAAACACCTGGAAGATTTGCCTTCTCTGACACCTGAGAACTGTCAGTGTTTGGCACCATGAGGTGCCCTTAATCACACATCCAAGGAATGTTCTGGCTGTAGCCTCTGGATAATGAAGAAGCTCCCTGTCTTCTAAAAAGGGCTGGATACTTCAAGTAATGGTCACAGGCTGCCCAAGGACTGCAGGTGTTCTACTGCTTGTCTAATCCAAAATTCAGAGAAACCCGTGGTGATCCTCTGAGCAGAACTGGACTAAATACTTACACAGCACACTGCAGTAATGCTGAAACAGCTCTCATCAGGCACAAACTGAAAGGCTGTCTCAGTCTTGAAGAGTTTATGGTCTGAGTACACAAAGTGGGTAAAAAGGAAAAGGACAAAGAATCAAGGCAGAAGGAAAAATGTCATGATATATTGATGCCAGAGCTTTTTTTTATCCCCTTCTAACTGAAAGTTCAGAAAGGTGAGAGAAAGAGAACAGCCATAGGGAAAGAAATTAGGTGACAAAGGGCTGAAAAAAAGATGGAGTGAAGAAAGGGAAAGATGGAGGCCAGGAAGAGATATATCCACCTAGGCATGTTATAGCTGAGACTGGAATATTCTGTCTAAATCCTGAAGGGAAATAGTGTTCTCCATCCAAGCAGTAGTTCAGGAGCCTGATGCTATCATCTGTGTCCAAAGCAAGGACATGTCTCCTGTGGATCTGTTCTTTCTGCTGAAAATCTCGTCCCTGAGCTTACGTAAGAGGAGTGTGGGCCCCGTGATGCAAGTCTGAGTAATTCCAGGGCTCTCAGGACAGCCCGGGTGGATGCTGATGTTCATGTCACATTCTCTTCCCTGACGGATTCATTCAGCCTAATTGCAGCTGCCTGCAAGTCAGCCCTTCAGTCTAACCTACATTATCTACTCAGGGTGGGGTGAACCCTCCTTGCGAGTGCTTGTCCAGAGCTGCTGATCATTCAGGAAAGCTGAGTGACTAGCTGAAATCAAATACATCTGAGGGAGCCTAAAAGGTCAAGGGGAGGAATTCAGTCCTACAACTCTGTGGAGCTTCTCATTGAATCAGTGCCTGCACTGTGCCTGCTGCCTTCTTTGAATGACATTGCAACATGCCACGGAGTACAGATTTCCTGTCAAACCACAGATGGCTCACTGGAAATGCTCCAGAGCTGCTGGTGGTGGTGCCCACGATGCTCCACAACAACTTGAGTCTCTCTACTGGGAAGCTTGAGGAGTGTTCAAGGCACTGTGTGTACAAACAAAAGCTGTGTATGTGAGGGGGAGGGAGAAACGGCACTCAGAGCAGAAGCATCTGTTCCAGGATTACAGTGTTACTGTCACCCTCTAAAATTTCAGCTAAATTGAAAACCCAAACAAACCTTTGAGTTTGCATCCCAAACTGCCTGCTAAAGTTCACTGCAATTTATCAGGCTCCTGTCACATCTGAGAAAACTCATTAATACCCTTCCTTTAAAACCCACTACAGAGGGTGTGCGAGGGCAGGGAATAACTGAGACAACGTACTCTGCCTCCTGATCAAATTGTCCAGATAGATTTCAGCACCTCACAGGAAGGTTCTGCTCCAAGACAGTTAACTCACACTGGCAAGCCTCCATCACAAGTGCATTTCAACCATGGTTTGCCAACTCCAAAAGCAAATGTTACCTGGGGCTGGGGCTGGGGGGAAGGAGGGGGGTTATTGTTCCATACCAGGAACAGCCCAGTTACTCTGTATGTACTTTTGAAAGTCAGCTGGGGTTAGAAGATTTCCATTGCTAGGCATTCCAGCAGAGCTGTGGAGCATTTCTGGGCGTTCAGAGCTGCAGCATGTGCTGCCCACAGGGAAGATTCACTGCCCCTGCTGCACAGCCCACCCTCCAGGGCTTGGGCAACAGGGAGCTGCCTCTGCTTGGTGCAGGAACACATCCCACCACCAGGACACAACAATTACAACCTTTGGGGACAGGAACAGCTTTTTGAAGCAGACTAATTTTCTGGAGCTTCTTATCTTTTTTAATTTTTTTATTATTATTATTATTATTATTTTTGCTTTTCATGCATGGACAAGCTCTTCTTTGCTACAGGTATTTTCTGCTTTGCGGGATTATGATGTGTGAAGGAACACAAATTATTCAATCCCTTTCAAACAGTGTGAGAGGAGTGAAAAAGGGGCTGTGTAAGTGCAAACTGCTGCTGCCAACCTCTGTTTCAAAGGCAAGTCTCATTTAGATAGGCAAATGTATTGCTGGTTCACAAAACTCTGCACATTTACAAACCAGGGCTGCTAAACAGGTGACCAGTTTATTTTTGCAGCTTTTCCTAAGCTAGAAACTTCAGCTCTGCAGTGGCAAGTGCCACTGGGAGAGATCTCATGCTAAGGCAAAAGAAGCAGGCCAGAAGAATAAAAAAAAAAATTGTATTTCTGCTATCATTGTCTTCTCCTCCTGAAACTGGCACTGATGTAGGAAGTCTGTTCAGTTCCTGTAACTCCCAGGTAAGGATGCAGACATTACATAACTCATATTCTAATATCTCCTCAGCACTAATCCCCCCTGACTCGAGGCTACAGTTTAAAACTCCAGGTAACAAAGCCTCTTGTAGTGCTCCTTCCAAATAACCTTTAGACTTCAGAAATCCCTGAAGTGTAATTTAATATCTGTAGTATTGGCTTAACCTGTTTTGGTACGAAAACTCATGGTGGAGTTGTGGTTTTTTGTGGTTTTTTTTT
>VWYO01016878.1:331-17599 GCA_013400275.1 Rhadina sibilatrix
CCTTTGAGGCCCCCCAGGCCTTCTGGGCCGCTCAGTCTCCAGCCAGTCTGTTATTCTCAGGCGTCCCATCAGCCCAGCCCGGGCACAGAGCAACATGTTCACTTCATCACACGGCTCTGCTCGGCACAGCCAGACCTTTTGATCTCCGTCTCTGCTGTGTTTATACGTGACAGTGCAAGAAATGTATTTACAGTACACGGGGCTCTGTTAGACACTGCCTGCCTTCATTTGAACATTAATATTGGCAGCAGGGGAGGGGAGGGGAGGGGAGGGAGGGAGCAGCTCTCCTTTAATTCCCCCCTCATTTATTAAAATGTTTATTTGGAAATCCGCAGGCCCATTTATCTGCTTATTACTCGGAGCAGGATCAAATAATAACTCAGGTTCTCTGTGTCACACAAGACAAACCAAATATACGCTGGGTGAGGGCTTTCAATGGCCCCTGGATCCATCCTCATCCTGGCACTCTGCCGGCCGCAGGGCCCTGGGTGGGCTCCCTGGACCTGTCATGCAGCTTTTCACCCCCAGTTCCACAGGCTCAGACCCAGCCCCATCCAGCTGCTGCTGCTGGAGGTGCCCCCCAAAGCCCCCTGAGAGCAAGGGGGTGCCCCACTGGTCAAGGGGGATTCCAGCAGAGCTTCTCCCCAGCTCTGCCCGGCCCGGGCTCTGCTTTTCCAGCTGTCTCGTTCCATCTCCATCACCCTTCCCGGGGGGAGATGGGTGTGCAGGACCAAGCCACCTCAGCACCAGCAGCTCACTCCTTGAAAGCAGCCAGAGAACGCAGAGCCACCACGAAGATCCTGTTCTTAGACCCAAACCCTGGGGTGTTTTGGGCTCAGTCTGGGAGTTCTGCTCTCCTTCCTCTCTGGCTGCCCCATCATCTCCTTCCAACGCTCGCTCCCCATCTCATCCTCTACTTCACTTTGGGTTTGCCAGCCACAGTGAGCCCTATTCTGAAAAATACCGCTTTCAAGCTCTCAGCAGGTGGCATGCAGAGGGTGTGAGGACCCCAGGCACATTTCTGGTGACCAGATCTTGGCCTTTGGAGGCTCAGAAAACATTGAAGCCACTTCAAAGTGGAGCTGGGTGGGCATTTTTGAGCAGACAGCCTTTGGGGTTGAACTGGGGTAGGGAAGGTGAGCGTGGCTCGTTTCAGGTGATCACAGAGGGCTGGAGAGCCAGCAGAGCTGGGCAGGAGCGCTCCCCACACGGCTCCAGGAGAGAGGCTGGAGGTGCCAACCTGCAAAACTCTTGGGAAAACATCGGTGCTTGAGGAAAGGAGTAATTCCAGACACTGCCTGGGGCAAGGAAGGGTAAATTCAGTAAATGAGAGCGGACACGTGGGATCTTTGCATTTCACATCCCTCTCACTCTGGGCTGCAGAGGTTGAGCAAACATCAAATCCCAGCTCTTCTCAGCATTGTGAAGGGCTTCCCATCAGCAGCTGCTTGCAAATTTGGGGTAAAAAATTCCGAATTTGTGCTCTGAGGGCTTCTGCATCCCACCCACCGCCTGATCCCCAGCTCTTTCTGGGGTCTTTGGAGGTATTAGAGGTGGTTTGTCCCATCCTTGGAAGTGTCCCAGGCCAGGCTGGACGGGGCTTGGAGCAGCCTGGTCTAGCAGAAGGTGTCCCTGCCATGGCAGGACATGGAATGAGATGGTTTTAAAAGCCCCTTTAAATCCAAACAGTTCTGTGATCCTGTGGTTTAACCACGAGGTGACTCTGCCTGGGTGGGTCCCAAGTGCTCCCAGTGCAGGGTGACCCCAGCAGGAGCTTCCAAACACAAACATCCACGGGGTTCACCCCATCTGCACCTCCCAGTGCCTCTGGGAGCTGGGCTCACCCCATCCTGGAGTGGGATACTTTGGAATAAGGCACTGCCACCCGCAGCATGCCAAGCCCTGAGCCCTTCGGAGTCATCCCTGCCCCAGAGCCATCCCCGGTGCTCCTCAGGCTTCACAGACCTTCCTTTTCAGTGCCTCCTTTCCCCACCCGTGGATTTAAGATGCCCAGGATGAGGTGCCACAAAAACCTCTGACAAGCCAGGAAACCCCAAGCTGCTGCTCACCCTCTCTCCTGACACCATTTGGAGACCTGGCTTGGGGAAATCCCGGGATTCTGGGACAGAAGGCACTGGTGGCAGGAGCACAGAGCCACTGTCACCTCCTGGGAGCCTTCAGAGCCCTGGGCTACCCCAGGCACTTCAGGTCAAATGATATAAACTGGGGGGGAAAATGGCTTTAAAAAAAAAAAATGCACGTTCACATTTTCAGGGTGAATATCTGGGTTTCAGCTTAACACGTCCTTTGTGTCGGAGAGTGGGTTTGTTTTAGTTACTTGGATTTGTAGTTATGTATTTTTCCCTTAGATATGGATTTATTTAGTTATTTATACAGTTATTGCAGGGAGGGAAAAGGCAGTTTCGTTTCCAAGCATTTGCTACACGAGTTTATCTACATTATACTCAAGCACAGTATTTTGGCCATATATTAAATTATTACCATGACTTCCCCTTTCCTGCCTTATCCTTTGCTAAAAAAAAACACTTTGAATTTTGGCTTTTCATTTACAACAATTTTATTTCTTCCAACCTCCTCTTTCCAAGACCAACCACTCATTTTGTAGCCCTTGCTACCGAAATCTTTTAGTGCTTTTAATCCTTCTCACACCCAAATCTCCCTGATACAGAGGCTCAGAAAAAAAACTCAGTAACTGACCGCTTGAAAAACGTTTATTTTTATTTTTATTACTTTTTTTTTTTTTTTTTCCCCACTCCTAACTCTGCAAAGAAGGGGTGAGTCACAGCTTTGAAATCTGCACGGGATGCCAGCTGAAAACAGAGGCTTTACACGATCAAATTGACAGATGATTCCAAGGCAGCCCCGCTCCAAACAGACCCATCCATATTCCCAGTTAAAAGAAATATTGCGTTTTTAAGGGTAAAGAAACATATTTAAGAGATAAAGGAAAAAGAAAAGTTTGCTGGTCATCAATTATCATAATAAAACAGAGGAGTGGTGGAGGGGAGGGGGATGAAATTCACTTTAAAGACATGGTAAAGCCCCCTAATCTTCAAAGAGATAAAGGCTGCCCCTAAGAGAGAGAGCCACTTGGACAGGAGGCAGCCACGGGCCTGGCCTCAGGGGAGGCTGCTCCAGCTCCAAAATAAACTTGGGATCAACTTGAACCGAGTGTGGTCGGGTTCAGGGGGTGGCGGAGAAGGAGCAGAAGGGGCACGGAAGGACACGGGGAGGCCAGGGCTGGCTGGTGGCCCTGGGGACAGCCCTGCGCTTCGGGCTGGCAGCAGGGGACACCGAGGCACCCCTCGTGGTGTTCCTCTCCCTCCAAGCCCTGCTGGTCCTGCCAGGCAACTCTCAAAATCCGACACAAATCCCGACTGGCAAAGCCTGCAGGGACGGAGCTCACCCTCAGTGCTCCCCGCCTGAGTCTGGATCCATCCCTCAGGAATTTCCTTGGCTGGGGAAGGCTGGGATGAGCCAGGTGAGCTGAGCTGGGACTTGTCCAGCACGCTTCTGAGCACAGAATGGGCGTGCAAAGCCCACGGTTGTGTCAGAGATTGGGAGGGGACTCTGGTGTCCTTGGTGGGAAAGGCCAAGGCCCAGCCTGGGCTCTTCCCCTGTGACCACTCACAGGAGATGTGGCAGGGCAGAAGATCCTGCCCTTCCCAAGCTTTGGAAATTCAAACTCCACCCTGTAAGCACAAAGGCTTCAGCTTATCCAGCAAAGGGGAGGCTCCGTCTGCAAACTGCATTTCACCAGGTGGAAGAGGCTTTTATGCAGCTCTAAGTCGTTTCTCATCAGAAAACATTTATTTTTAAACAATTTGAGAAAGCAAAGTTCAAAAAAATCTAGCAGGAAAAAAAAAATCACCAGAAAGATGAAAAGTGGCAAGGCCAGGGGAGCAGGGATTTCTTGGTGAAGGTAAAGGTGGAAAGGTGGACGTGGATGACAGCCTTTAAAAAGCAAAAAATCGACCATGGAAGCAAAAATGAGACTGAGTGTTGCTAGGTTTTGACCACTGTGGAAGAGTTAGGATTTGGGTCCATATGTTGGGGTAAAGGTTTGGAGAGGAAGGATCCCAAACCTTGGTGAAAGGAGCGTCCCACTCAGAGCCAAGCAGCAGGAATCATCGGGGGCAGAAAGGACCACCAGGAAATAAAAACCTGGATCCAGAAAAGGGAGGAAATTCCAGCTCTTTGGAGAGCCCTGCTGAGTTCTGAAGTGGAGGGAGCTGAGCACATCCAGGTGCTCACTCCTCCCTGTGCCATCAGAGGGACTCTCTGGGCACAGAATGCTCCAGAAAAATGGGGATCTGCTGCAGCATGCATGGCTTAGGGATCATGCATTGGAACTGCATTATTGGATCATTCACACTAACACAGAACTGCTCCCCATCCATCCATCCCTCCATCCATCCCTCCATCCATCCATCCATCCCTCCATCCATCCATCCCTCCATCATCCATCCCTCCATCCATCCAAACTGAGTACAGCTTCTCAGTTTTTTCTTCCCCCAGCCAGAAGAAACCTGGCCCAGCTCCACCCAGGAGCCCTCCAGACCCACGTCAAACCTTGGCAAAATCACAGCCAGGTTCTCTCCGGCCCCTGCAGCTCTGGCACAGTCAGAGCACGAAGCTCATTTTATACCCACGAGCTCCAGCAGGGATCTGAGAGCAAAGCTGGGAAGGAACCCGCCAAGGACACGTGGTGGGTGAGCTGCCACCAGGTGTGGAGCAGCCCCAAAGCATCACAGTGAGATCTGGCACTCAGAGCATGGAAATAGCTGGATTCTTACAGGTTTGGCCAAGGCGCTTTGCTCCTCCAGCCTGTGGTTGGCCAGCCCCAAGGAAGAGAACGTCCAAAGCATTGGAGAGCTGGGATCCTCCAGCAGTGAGGGCTCATCCTGCCCTAAAACACACCCAGGCCTCTTATCTCAGCCCTAATGTTCACACAGCTCGTGCTGTGCCAGCCTCTCACCCTCCTGGGTCTTGGAGGCTTTAAAAAGTTGTTTCCAACCTCAGATGGAGGAGAGTTTATCGCCAAGTTCAGCACCAGACCTTTCCTGCAGCTGGCAAGCCAAAACTAACACAAACAGCAGGCTCCTCGTTCATTACTCTAATTCCAGCATAAAACATTCTCAGGCCAGCTCTGACTGAGGGTTTTAGCTGATTTACTGCCTTTTCAGCAGGCAGTGTCTGTGAGCTGGGCGAGCTCGTGGGTCAGATTTACACCGAGGAGCAGCCGCGAGGAGCTCGCCCTCAGCACAGCCCCTCCCTGCCCAGGGCAGCAGGAACACTGATGGCCTGCTGCAAAATTCCCAAAACGTTCCTGCTTCCCACCACATGGGAGTGGCTACCTCCAAGAT
Source organism: Rhadina sibilatrix (assembly GCA_013400275.1). NCBI lineage: Eukaryota > Metazoa > Chordata > Aves > Passeriformes > Phylloscopidae > Rhadina > Rhadina sibilatrix. The sequence goes on from VWYO01016878.1 coordinate 5,719, forward strand.
TTTCCTCAAAGAGAAAGGGAAAGGAGAGCACGGGGGGTTGGGAGTGTTGTTGGCTTGGGCTCGAGAGTTTGCTTTGAGGGGGGGTTAAGGAGCTTTGCCCACTGCTCATGCCATGCCTGGAAACATCCCAGCCAGGCTGGGTGGGGCTCTGAGGCTGAAGATGGCCCTGCTCATGGCAGGGGATTGGATTTAATGACCTTTAAAAGTCCCTTCCAACCTAAATTTTTGTATCCAAGACACCATGCCCGGAACAAGAGGCTCTGGCATGTGGCACTCACAGAGGACACCCATAACCTGGTGGCTCCTGGCACCACATCTGGGATCTTGGGTGACCAAGGAGGTGTCAGTGACAGCCATTCCTTGTGCCTCTGGCCACTGCAGAGAGCTGGAGCCAACACTCAGCCTGGATGTGCTCCCACAAGTCCATTGCTCCTCCTGGAGCCCCTTTTCTCTCCCTTCTGATGGAAGGAATCATTCCCAGCTTCAGCTCTGGCAGGTGTCACACATTGCTCTGAGAAGTTTCATCTGACCAGGTGACTCCAACACGTGCTTTATCAAAAAGATTCCCAGCCAGCTCTGCTTCCAGTGGCTCCAAAATCCCCTCACAAGGTCTGTCCCAGTGACTGGGGCAGCAGTGCCCTGTGTGCCCCACAGCACAGCCTGGTTTGCCTCCAGCTGGCCCCACCAGAGCCCCCCTGAGGAATGGTGCTGGCTCTGGATGCTCCTGGCTAATCCACGTCAAATAAACACAAACATATAAATAATACACAAATACACAAATATACAAATAAATATATAATTATACAAATAAATATACAAATATACAAATAGATAAATATACAAATATACAAATAGATAAATACACATATATACTAATATATAAATAAATATATAATTATTTATTTATACAAATAAATATACAAATATAAAAATATACAAATAGATAAATACACAAATATACTAATATATAAATACACAAATATATANAATATATAAATATATAAATATATAAATATATTTTTCTGTCTCAGGTTAAAACCCAGATTCCCAGTGAAGCTGGAGCATGGAGAGAGGAGTTCAGTTAAGCATGAACCCTTCGGCGTCCCGCAGCAGGTATTTTGGAGTTCTTTCAGGAATCCTTTTAAACCTTGAGATGTTCCAGTTTTAATCACTGGCCAAGCTCTCAGGTAAAGACTCCTGCAGCGTTTTCCAGGTGACATCAGCAAGGAATCCAGCAGCATTCCAAGGACACCGAGCAGCAGTGGCTGGGAGATCTCTTGGAGCCAACAGGAGCTCCCAGACCCAGCAGATCCCGGTTCAAGGCGCAGTGTGGTGATGCCTCATTGCTCTCTCAGCCCCACAACCAGCTCTGACACCAGCCTGATGCTTTTCCTTCCCCGAGCTGAGCCAGCTGAGTGAGCCACATCCCCGGGGAGTTTGGGGATTGGACAAACCCCTGCTGAAGGGACGAAGCCACTCAAGCCATGCTGCCCACGGGGCAACAGTGCAGCTCTCAGCCAGAGCATCCCTCAGATGCTCTGTGCATCCCAGCCCCGCTCCCCACGCTGTGCTGGGGACAGCTGGCAGGGCTGGTGGCTGCCTGTCACCCTGTTCTTTTCAGCCTTCTGATGATTTACTTTTCGTAATGGGGTTTCTCACGGACTTTCACATGAACAATCCATTGTTGTTGTAACTGTTCCTTTATGTTTGCATTCTTCTCACAAGGGGGAGGCTGTTGATTGGGTTGCTGGTTTGACCAGTGTGGTTGGAGAGGTGGCAACCTTCATCCTCCAATCCATGGTCGTTGTCCAAATTCTATAAATCGAGGTCAAAGGAAATAAAATTCTCCTTTTTTGGCCTTGGACATCTCAGCGTGTGAGTGTCGTTCATTTATGTTGTATTGTGAGAGCTGCCTTGTTTTCCACTGGAGGCAGCAGGAGCTGCAGATGTGTGGAGGGGAGGCAACCTGGCTTTCACATCAGGGCTGTGTGATGAGGGGATGTTGGTGTTTCAGCTCGCCTTGGCACAGGGGAAAATGTATTTCCCCTCCTTCTGTGGGCTGGACTCTTTCACAGCACTGCCATTTTCATGTTTCGCTCAGGATTTTTCTTGTTCCTGCTGCACAGAGCAAAACCAGTCTAACACTAAGACCAGGTCACATTAAGACCAAGGATTTGGGGTTTCCCTGACTCTCTGGACTACTGGAGGATGCAGCTTTCTCCAGTCATCTCCAGGCTGCTTGGGAGGAGATGCAAAGAAGAGAAGGGAAACAAAGCTTTATGTAAGTTGTTCAGTGTTGTTCAGGCTTGGCTAAAATCAAGGCTCAAGGCTTGGAGTGAGGAGTTCCTGAGGATTTAGTCAGGGGCAGCCGCACTGTCAGCTTTGTTGCTGGGGCCAGGTGTCTGCATGGTGGCTCTTCAGTTGCCCAAGGCATTTTCGCATCAGCCAAGAGCAGGACAAAAGCCTGGGGAGCCCTTTCCCCCATCCTACAGCCAGCCAGAAAACCTCCCTTCATTTGGCTCTCAGCACTCCCAAACCTTCCTCTGGCATCAAGCAGCTTTAGGGGACCTTGCCTTGTTTATCTGGCTGGGTAGCCACACTCTTCACTAAGAAAAATATTTGAGGATGACTCCTTGTAAGTCTGTGGCAACGATGGGGTGTGTTAGAGCAGGATTTGGGTTTTTCTGTCAGTTAAGGGCAAGGAGACACCTCTCTGCCAGGAGAGGACTGTTATGTACTGCTTGTACACAAAAATCCAGCTCCTCCAGCATGAGACAGGCCCTGGGTTTTCTCTGCCTTCTCCCTTATCAGAGGTGAGAGTTGCCAGCAGCTCAGCACGGTGCTCCCCCAGGAGCTCGGGGAGAGCTGCCAGCCCTGACTCCAGCCATCCTCCCAGCCCCACCAGCTCTGTGTTATACCAGTCACAGCAGAGGAATCAGCTTCTGCAGCCAGCAGAGCTGATCAAACCCCCTCCATCCCCTGCCTCTTCCCCTCCGTGCAGGGGGAAAGGGATCACGGTGAGCTCGTTAACCAGGTGACATTCAAACCCAGCAGCCTCCCCCACCTTCCCCCCCACCCCGGCACAGCCCCTGCGATTTAAATTACATGGAGGGGCAGGATTTAGAGGGCTGCTGGGAGCGGACTTGGCACCCAGGCTCCCATATCTGGAGCAGCTCTGCCCTTTGTGAATTGTGTTACGAGACAAAGGAGGAAGAAAACACCTGGAGCGCTGAGGCCGGGGTGGGGGCGGGAGGTGTGGCTGCTGGTACGATTTGGGCCAGACTTGTAGAGGTCCTCGGAGATCAGCCGCCTCTGCCAGAGGGACCTGAGCACCACGACTCGGAGAGGCAACTTCGGGTTCCAGAGGTCTGGGTCAGGATGGCCAGAAACCCTGGGCCTTCCTCCCTGGACACACACGGAGCGGCTCGGCCGCATCCCCGAGGCACCAGCCTGCTCTGGATGTCAGGCAGGGCCCAGCTCTGCCTGGGATGTGTTGGATTTGCTGCACAGGCTCGGGCAGGACCAGCTCCTTCCCCATGTGCTGACAGGGCTGTACTCAGGCACCTGAAGATGTACAGAACGTGCCAGGTGGGACGGAGCGCCAGGCCGAGCCGAACTCGCAGCTTGCACCTTCCAGAGCTGCTGCTCCCTGCACCTCTCAGCCACCACTTCATCCTCCAAAAACACTGTGGCACCCTTCTTTGAAACTCTAGCAAGGAGATCTAACAAACTCCAGTTCTCCTCCAGGCAGGGGACACCGCACAAACGCGTCCTGCCCCAGGAGAGGGATGCAGCAGCCCAGGGCTCGCAGATAAAGCCTCTCCCTCAGCTTTTCACGGGAAATCCTCCTGGCAGGTGTGAAGAGAGGCCTGAAAGGTTTGTAGGACGCTGATAACGATCTCCACGCCCTCCCTTCCCAGTCTGTGGCATGGCAGAGGGTGAAGGAGAAAGCTGGAGCTGCGGGGACACCGAGTGCCACCTCAGTGTCCCCAGAGTCTCTGGTGCATCCCTGCCAGTGTCACTGCCCGACACCCCGGCTGGGGAGCTGCAGAGAACGAGCTGCAGGGCTCAGGCTTGGCGGTGAGACACACAGCCCCTCGCTGCCTGGCGGGAGGAAGGGAAAACCCCATAAATAAATGGCAATAGGAAAGAGATTGCAGGTCCTGCAGCAGCGCCTGGAAGCCGCCTCGGAGGCTCGGCGGGGGGAGGAAAGGGAGCCTGACTGACAGCCTGATTTAAGACCTGCCTGAAAAGCAAACAAAAGCAATTGAAAACTGCATCATCTAGGAAAACTTAGTAGGTTGTATTTTCACAAGTGAGGACTGATGGTAAGACCAGCTTAATCCCCCGGTGGACTTTCCACACCTCGGCAGGGGCCAGCTGGTTTGTCTTGCAGCTGATTGCTGAAATAGGAGCTGGGGGCTGGAAGGCGATGGGCTGCGGGGAGCGACACACAGCAGAGGCCTCGGAAGAAATGTGCTTGTTTTCCAAACCCTCCTGCTCCCTGTCAGAGCCGCGGGCACCTCCTGGGCTTTGCAGCAAGGAGAGAGGATGCTCCTGGCAGAGTCTCTGCTCGCAGGCAATGGGAGAAGAATCCCTGAAGAATCTTCCTCCCTGTTCCCAGCTAGTTGGGGGGGAGCAGAAAACACAGCCAAGAGGTAAAGACATAACTTAGGGCCTTATCTTGCCTTCCCAGGGACTGAGCTGGGGACACAACGAGCTGAACATGAGCTGCAGAGCAGCACTGGAGCCACACCGGGCTCACCGAGGGCAGATACAGTGCCTGACACAGACAAGTGTTAAAAGATGACATCATGTGCAGGCAGACAGAAAACAAAACAAAACAAACCCCAATCCACAGCATTCTGAAGCCTTCCATAGATAATATTTCCTTTTAGGTTTGCCTTGAACAAAACTGCAGTTTCCTTCTGCAGATTCCAAATGAAGTCCAGAAAAAGAGGGATGAAAATGCCCCTTTGCCCAAGCCAGGTGATGTTCTGTGCCCTGATTCCCTTCTGTCCCCTCCCTGAAATGATGAACCTTCCTCTGCCAACGTCAGGCTTGTTAACAGGGCAGAAAACCACAGGCTGAACTGGCCCAACACACCCCTGAGCAGATCAGACGTGCAAGCAGCAGATGTACGAGCCCCCCCGTACTGAGCATGAGCCTTTTTGTCAGCTTGTGGTTTTCAAATCCAGACCTGAGGCTTGGAGAACAAAAAGCAAAGCAAACTCTCCTCAATCCACTCCTTTCCAAGCCATCTATTTTACCCTACAAGCTGGGAGACTGGACAGATATGTAGGAGTGGAGAAAGATAATTAAATGAAGATGGGAGGTGCCTCACCTGGGATATTGGAACATGGAGGGCTGACAGCCTAACAAGTTCCTGCAGGGGAATAAACCCCAGCCTGGCATCTGGGAGCTCAGGGGGTGTCCAGATGATTCGAAGCAGCTGAGGTAGAGTTGGTAGCTGGGTCTTAATGTCCATGAGTGTGAAGTTCTCCTCTTCAGCTTCTGGTCAGAGAAGGTTTAAATAACGCTTCATGTTTGCAGAGGGTTGTGTCCACTTGGAGATGGGTGGAAACTCCCCCAGGAGATGCAGCAGGATGCTCCAGAGGATGGAGCAGCCCTGGCTGTCCCCAGGGAGCACCCGGTGCTCTCCAGATCCGGGGGCTCTGCTGGGACTCAGCCTCCCAGGTACGGCCACACATCTGGAATCCAGACCAGGCAGAGAATCTGCTCCTGTCCTTGCCTGCAGGAGAAGATGAATGAAGCTGCCTGGCTGACCTGGGGTTGTTCAAAGGGACAGATGATATATCAAGGTCTCTCCCTGTGCCAGCAGCTGTGTAGGGGTACAGGCCTGATCTCAAGGCCATCAGTCCCCTGCTCTGTCCCCTTTCCTGCCCTCGCAGTGGCCTTTCCCTTCCTCATTATTTGGGCTGAATGACTGTTCAGAATAAGATAAATAAGATAATAAAAACCTATATTTTGCCTCAGACACTTTTGTGCTTTATGCAAACATGACATTACAGCCCAGACCACCGGATCATCTGATATTTTCAGAGCAGGAAGCTTTTTGAAATCCAGTTTCTTGGTGGTGTTTAAACTTTTAAACTCATCTCCATCTTTTCAAAGCAGGAAGGTTTTTGAAATCCAGTTTCTTGGTGGTGTTTAATCTTTTAAACTCATCTCCATCTTTGCAAAGATGTAGCTTAGCCCTTCCTGATTGAGTCAGTGCCATCTCTTCCCCCCATGCTCAGGTCTCTGTGCAGCCAGCAGTGGAAAGGGTTGGGCAGCTCTGATTTTTGGGGGGTGAAGTGAGGAGCAAGGCAAGCAAAGTCTCAAACCATCAAGGACAGGTGACCATGAGGATATAAAGGTCAGCAGTTTGGTCTCAGAGCTGGGTCACCCTCACATCCCAGATCCAGACCCCTGGCTATGTCTGCTGCCGAGTACAGCTGAACCCATCAGGCCTGACCCATCCATTTTCTGCTCCCCTGTCGCCAAACCCCCTTCACTTCCAGTGCTTTTCCCTGACCAGAGATGGATTTAACCCCTTCCCCAGCCTTTCCTCATCTCTGATCAAGCTCAGAAGCCAAACTCAGAGCAAGCACATCCTTCCAACCCTTCCTCCCCCTCGCCCTGAGCCTGAAAACCTCCAGGCCCTGCTCTGGGTCTTGCTGGTTAGGACCAACTCCGAGGCTAATGCACCTCCTTTGGGATGCAAACAGCTCAAACGTGTGACCCTGGCGACCTTCCCAGCTCCAGCCCCAGCTTCCCTGTGGATGGGGGGAGACAGGGAGAAAAGCACAAAGCCCCGGAGCCACGGGCTGTGCTGCGCTTCAGCTGCGAGCAGAGGGAACAGCAAAGCGGCTGCCTCGCTGCTCCCACGACCCTCACCTCAGACACCTGCCTGGAAAATGGAAAAGAGGAGGGAAAACAGGGGGGAAAAGCCGACCTACAGGCCCCCCTCCATGGCATTGATTTGCTGACGGAGAGGGCTGGGTTCTCAGGGGCCGTTTATTGAGCGTTCCCTGCACTGCTCCCACTTCCATCCTGCAAGGAATGGGCTGGGATGGCCCCAGCCACTTCCATCTGTACCCCCGGCCCTGCTGGGGCTTCAGGGTCGTTAATGCTGCCTTTCCCTGCAGCTCCCAGGTGCTCCTGCCCCGCTGCAGGGCCAAGCACCAAAACCGGCGGATTTCCCCCCAAGAGCGTCGGTTTTCCCCTCAGCTCCGCCGTCCGCCCGTTGGAAGCTCCTCTCATCCAGGAGCCCGAAAAGTGCATTCGTTTTTCAAATTAATTATTAATTTTCAGCTTTCCAATTAAAGGGGAAAAAAAAAAAAAAAAAGCAGAATTTTTTTTTCCTCGGTGATGGACATCAGGGAAAGGGAATTTCCCTCCCCTACCGCAGCTGTAATTGCAATGCATTCGTCCAGCTTTTCCTGGTGTTGTGAGTGCCCCAAAGCCGTTATTTTGTTCAGGTTTTCCCCAGTGTTTTCAGTGCCCCAAAGCTGTTATTTTGCCCAGTTTTCCCTGGTATTGTGAGTGTCCTGAAGCTGGTTTTTGTGTAGTTTTTCCTGGTGTTGTGAGTGCCCCAAAGCCGTTATTTTGTTCAGGTTTTCCCCAGTGTTTTCAGTGCCCCAAAGCTGTTATTTTGCCCAGTTTTTCCCAGTGTTGTGAGTGCCCCAAAGCTGTTATTTTGCCCAGTGTTGTGAGTGCCCCAAAGCTGGCATTTCCTTGTCCCCCAGTGCTAGCAAGGACCACCAGGTCCCCAGCAGCACCTCTGCCCTGGCCTTTTGAGAAAGGAAACATCCCCAGAGCCATTAACTCTCCCATTTTCTTCCAGCCAGCATCCTGCCTCCCCAGCCCCATGCTCGTAATTCCCAGACAAAAATTTTATGCTAGAGCACAGCTTTTAAGCTGGGACTCCCCTAAGGACAGCACCATTCCATTAAATGGTGGGATTTGGGCTGAGGTTATCCTGCATCAGCTCCTGCAGTCGTTCAGCTACACCTGAAGCTCCGTGGCAGAGGAGCATCCTCTCTGTGACCCATGCAGGAGGAATTCGCTTTCCTCCCAGTCCCTTTCACAGGGCAGCTATAAAACTGTTCCAGCATGCAACACAAATTCCAAGAAAATTCCCTGCAACCACTGCAATCCAGGGACCCAGGGGCAGCCACAGCTTCTCGCAGTCAATTCAGTTCCTGTGCAGCACCCGGGCTGGATCATGGATTTAGGAGTGCTTCCCATCACATCCCTGCTTGCCCCTTTGGATATTCCAGGTCTGCAGTGACTTCAGAGAGCTGCTGTGGTCCCTGAGAGCAGGAATGTTGCGAGTGAACCTCCTTTTCCCAGGGGATGTTTCCCAGCTACAGGAAAATATTCTGCTGCTGCGGAAAAATGAGCTTTTCCCTCAGCTTTTGGTGTCCCTGGCACACCTGGGAGTTCCCCAATCCTGTTCCTCCCTGGTTTGCAGCATCTCTGTCACCCACAAATACGGGAGTCCTCCTGAAAATGGTGAGAATGATATTTCTGTGCCCGAGGAGAAACAATCCTGTTCAATCCATTTTCACATCCCGGGGGCTGTTTTGTGTGGCTCAGTGTCTCCTCCCCACCTCCAGAGCAGCAGCAATTCCTCTGGCATCCCAGGAAATGGATTTCCTGGTCATGTCCCAGCGCTGGAATCCTGGAATCCGGCCACAAGTAACGACCACTGCTTCCCTTTGTTCGGGCATCTCTCCCTCGGAGCAGACTGGGCAAGAGCCACAGCAGCACTTCAAAAGGAGAGTTCATGCATGGGTAAAGGTCCTGTAAAACGGGATTAAAAATTCACATTTTCATCCTTTTTTTTTTTTTTTTTTTTTTTAAATGTTTCTAATCAAACCTATCCTGAGACAGAGAGGAGCACAGGCTGAACTCACTGTTTTTCAGTGATAAGACACAGGGAGGTTTTGGTGGGTATTTCTAACCAGCTTTTCTTTTCTTTTCTTTTCTTTTCTTTTCTTTTCTTTTCTTTTCTTTTCTTTTCTTTTCTTTTCTTTTCTTTTCTTTTCTTTTCTTTTCTTTTCTTTCCTTTCCTTTCCTTTCCTTTCCTTTCCTTTCCTTTCCTTTCCTTTCCTTTCCTTTCCTTTCCTTTCCTTTCCTTTCCTTTCCTTTCCTTTCCTTTCCTTTCCTTTCCTTTCCTTTCCTTTCCTTTCCTTTTTCTTTTCCTTTTCTTTTTCTTTTCTTTTTCTTTTCATTTCTAAAAATAAAACCCCTTCTCTCAAGCACTTATCTGAAGTCCAAAAGGTGCCATTGAAAACTTAAGAGTTTTCAACTTAAAAAATATATATATATTTAAAGATAGATGTATACACATCATTTTCTCCACGACGTTTCCCTGCCTACATTTACACCAAAGTTTTTCCGCTTCCACCAAGTCCTAACCAAAACCTGGCCAGGTTTAACACTCCAAAAAATCCCATTTTAGATCTGGCCATGATGCCCAAACCCCCTCTGCCTCCCTGCCCTGTGCATCCTTGGCTCGCTTTGCCTGCAATGGTTGTTTCCAGCAGGGTAATTCCAGCGTGGCATCCCAAGGGATTTGGTGCTCAGCAGCAGGTAAGTGCCCTTTGATCCCGCGGGGCAGCGGGGCTGCTGGATAAGGCTCCAGGGAGACAGACTCCGCAGCCATCCCTCCTTCCCTAATTCCCTTCTGAAGTGCTGGAGCCACTGTCAGCTCTCATTAAAAGAAGGGGATGCCCTTGGTTTTAATTCCCAACCAGAGCCAGCTGGATAATGATATTAACCCCGGCAGGGGGTGGCAGGAGAAGGCACCTCCTCGCTTCAAATGTTTGGACAAAAAATTTGCTCTCATTAGGGCACAAGCCCAGGAGATGTCGCCTTTGTAGGGCGGGGGACGGGGCTTTGTTGGGTTTGAATGTCCCCTCCGAGAGCGCCCCGGGCTGTAATTGGGGCCGGGCCCTGCTGGGGGAAGAGAGGGAGAGACAAAAAAAAAAAGGGGCAAGGAAAGAGTCAGAGCTGCTCTGCAATTCCATGTGCCGCTGCAAGGCGTGCTCCTGGAACGGGATCCCTGGAATCAGCAGCAGTGGGGTGACCATCAGGCCCTGGATGTCCACCCGGTGTGGTGACCATCAGGCCCTGGATGTCCACCTGGTGTGGTGACCATCAGGCCCTGCATGTCCACCTGGTGTGGTGACCATCAGGCCCTGGATGTCCACCTGGTGTGGTGACCATCAGGCCACGGGTGGCCTGGGGAAAGCTCAGATCCTGCCCCGTGCAGGGATGGTCCCACTGCTCTGGGAGCAGGGCTGAAGGAAGGCCACTCCTGAGGGCAAAGGGATTAATTCAGCTTAAAATATCAGAGCTGGAAGGGGAGAGATCCATGGGGGGGATCCAGAGGTGTCCGTGGGTCCTTTCTACCAAGAAAAGGGGAGGGAAAACCAGCCCCTAACTGAGCACAGTGTTCCTGTTTCTCCTCGGGCACAGAAATATCATTCTCACCTTTTTCAGGAGGTCTCCTCATATCTGTGGGTGACAGAGATGCTGCAAACCAGGGAGGAACAGGATTGGGGAACTCCCAGGTGTGCCAGGGACACCAAAAGCTGAGGGAAAAGCTCATTTTTCCGCAGCAGCAGAATATTTTCCTGTAGCTGGGAAACATCCCCTGGGAAAAGGAGGTTCACTCGCAACATTCCTGCTCTCAGGGACCACAGCAGCTCTCTGAAGTCACTGCAGACCTGGAATATCCAAAGGGGCAAGCAAGGATGTGATGGGAAGCACTCCTAAATCCATGATCCAGCCTGGGTGCTGCACAGGAACTGAATTGACTGCGAGAAGCTGTGGCTGCCCCTGGGTCCCTGGAAGTGTCCAAGGCCAGGTCAGACAGGGCTTGGAGCAGCCTGGGGTAATGAAAACCAGCAGAGGGTTGGAACAAGATGAGTTTTGAGGTCCCTTCCCACCCAAATTCCATCCTGGAATTCTGGGATTGACTGAATATTGCCACTCCCTGATACCACTGGCATTCTTTATTCCACAGACACCACTGCTAAAGGCAGCGTCCCAAATCTCCCTCCCAGCTCACCATGCTCGGGAAAAGAGAAGAGCTGGTGGGAAAAGAGGGAAAAGAACTGGCAAAAAACCTGCCAAAATCAAGCAGGAAATGATGGAAACCCCAACCAAGAGGGGAAAACTGTCAGCACGTCCCTTTCCTCCAGTGGGAAGCACGTTGTCAAAGGGATCTGAGCTTGGCTCGGCCTTGGGCAGGGAGGGGGTGTGTTATTCAGGTTTTTGCTGTTCTCCTCTGTCTTTTTAAGAGGTTTTTTTAAAGTTCTATTTTAGTCTTCTGTGTTTCCCTTTTGCAGTGGAGTTTCTCACAATTTTACATCAACTTTCTTGTTATTGTAACTGTTTACTTCTGTTTACATTTTTCTCATGAGGAGAAAACTGTTGATGGACTGTTGGGTTGGTCAGCGTGGTTGAAGAGGAAGATTTTCTTCCTCCAATCCACGGTCACTGCTGGAATTCTGTAAGTGTTGAAGTCTGTAAATAGACTTTGCCCTTTTTGCCTTGGACATCTCAGTGCGTGGGTGTCGTTCCTTCTGTGTCGTGCTGCGACAGGGGGAAATGAGAAGCAAGTGTTCAATTAATTCCTCATTTGTGGCCCAGTTTATTGCTGCCCTCATTCCCGACCCACTCACTGTCAGTGTGTTTGTAAACGGGCTGGAAATGAGGGTTGTCCCTGTCAGGGATCCCTTTGGAGGGTGGCCTTTCCAGGGTTTTGTTGTAATTCCAGCTGGGTGAAACCTCAGAGCCGCCCCGGCTGTTCCCATTGCTGGGAGCTGCGGAGTCAGAGCCTTCCAAGGTGTCTTGGTTTGGA
>VWYO01016879.1:0-11763 GCA_013400275.1 Rhadina sibilatrix
GGAGCAGAGGGGGCTGGCACCTGAGGCCCGCCAGGGCCTGGGCCTGTGGAGGGAGTNGCGGCCGCCGGGGCCTGGGCCTGTGGAGGGAGTGGGGCTGGTGAGAGATGAGTGAGCTGAGCTGCACCCAGGGCAAGGACTGCCTCAGTTTGCCATCTCTCTTCGAAGTGGGGAGAGGTTTTGTTGTTCCATATTATTCATTCTTTGTGCTTGCGGGCTTCTTGTTTGTTAAATAAATCGTTTTTCCCACTTTTCTCTGAGGAAGTTTCTTCCCGGACAGGCTGGGAGGAGGGGCCGTTTGGGTTTTGCTTTCCAGAGGAACCCCCTTTGGAGGTTTCCTTCCAAATTTGCCCTAAACCAGGACAAGAGCTCCAGGGCCAGCCCAGCCTGCACGAACCCTTCCAGGAGAACACGCTCAACCAGCCTGCACCATCTGGCAGCAGGGGACGGGCCCCAGCCCTGCAGAGGGGGCAGGTGCCTTACCCAGGAGGATGATGAGGATGCCTCCCAGCTGGGAGCGCCGGTACTTGGCTGCCCCAGGCTCGTGGCCCATCCGGATGCAGGGCAGCACCGTGATCAGCAGGAAGATGGCAGGAAGGCCCAGGACGGAGGCGGCGATCATCAGCGCTCGACATGCTTGGACATACCCTGTGGGCAAGGAGAGGCAGGAGGGTTTTGTTACTTGGCACAAGAAAAGGAGATTTTGGACAAAAGCTCCTGTTTGATTAGAACCCAAGGGTTGCAGGGAGGGAGGGAAATGGGTTCATCCCTGTGTAAACATTGAATCTTCACTGGGCATAAGGCAGTGAGGCTGCAGGGCGGTGGGGAGTGCGTGAGCACGGGATGTGCAGGCTCACAGCTTTGCAACAAACAAAGAGCACTGCCCAGAAAACACAAGCTCTTCCCAGACAGACACTGAGAAATCATGGAGCTGGAAAATACGGGAAGGGAAAGAAGGAGACATTTTTCTCTAGGAAGGAATTTCCCTGAGTTATCTTTTCATAGCGAAAGTTTGATTAAAGAACGAGAATTTAAAATCTCCAAAATCAAATAACAGTAATTTAAAGCCTCAAAGACTCTCCCATCATTCAGATGGCTGAATAGTTGAAGACCCATTACTGGCATTGCAGGTCCATGGGATGCTGCCAGCAGCTGCCCCGAGGCAATGAGCACTGTTGACCCGGGAGGAGGAGGAGGAGGGACACTCCTGACCCACAGCCACATCTCAGCACTGCACCCCAGGAGCTCAGCCTGGCTGTGGGGTCTCAGAGAGATCCATGGCTTGAGCTGAGGACTGGCACAAGCCTTCCTTAGGGAGAGGACTGCACCCTGCAGAGCTGTTTGAGCTGCCATGTAATTCCTCTGGATCCCTCTGGACATCACAGGATCCCCTGGCACTTCATCAGCTCCCATTCCTCTCCTACCTGTCCCTGTGCACAAGGCAACAGGAAACAGCAGGGACCAGGGGCTGTGGGGGTGCTGGGCAGGGCCATGACATTTCTGCCACTCTGGGAGGGTCATGTATCATAATATACGATTTTAAAATTGTTAATATACAATATTTACATCTAAAGTTTATAATATATATATATATTGCATGTAATGCGTATGTACTATACAAAAATTACATAGAAGTAAATGATAGCAGGTCATTACTAGCACGCAAAAGGAAAAGGACAGATGTCAGATTTGCCCCAGTGCCTGGTGACCTCCCCCAGTTTTCAGGATAGTCTTTTCAGGACATTCCACCACTGCTGAGTGTGCTGGCTCTCTGTCCGCTCTTATAAGCTGTCAGATGCAGATGTGGAATTTCAAGATGCTTCAACCAACACCAGCAAAGAGGGGCCTCGAGCACATCCCACAGACACACAGGTACCCAGGAATGAGGGTTTTACTGCTCCTGGAAATGCAGACACTGTGTGTATTGAATATTTCCTTGATTTTTTTCAAGAGGAAACTTTAAAAAAATTTACCTGAGGAGTTCAGGGCATAAAGGGAGACCCTAAACAAAGGAGATGGCTGTACCCAGTATGGGTTCTGTGCAATCAATCCCAAGTAAATGAGAGTACAAACAATTCATTTTAAAGACTTGGCTCAGACAGTGAAAGGCTCTAAATATATTTCAGCTATTGGGACACCAGGATAAATTTCCCTCTCATGCCAGGCTGTGGGTATCAAATGGGCTACAAGCAGAAACATCTTGGTTTGTGATTTGCTTCTGCTTGAGGGAAGCTTTGCACTCTGCTATAGCAAGACCCCTTCACTTCTTTATTAAGTTGCATTCACTACAATGTTTCTTTGGGGCAAAACCTTCCTCTGTCTTCCCTGCAGGATCAGATTTAACAACGGTAGCAGTAGGGAAGGCAGATCTTTTATAACTAAAATAAAAGTAAGCATACACAGAGAAAGGGAAAATGAGAGACTCAACATTGCTACGTGCTGTGTGACACAGACCAAGCCCTGTAACAGAGAGAAATTCAGGAATTATCTTTCTAAACTCTTCTAAAATTATTTTCACAACGATTTAAACCAGTAATTAAGGAAAGATGAAATAAAATGACAAGGAATGGTAATTTCTGCCCTGTCAGCTTTGAGAGAGGCACCTTTGACAAGGTAGAGGAGTTGCAATCTAAAACACAACAGAACAAAGTGCTGCAGGGTGAACAGTGATTGAAACTGGCAAGCTCACAAACTAAACTTACAGGGACCAGACCTCACAAGATTCTGGCAGGTTTAATTAGCTCAAAAGATGTATTCATGCTGATTAAACACCCTGCTTAATTTTTGCTTTGCTGTAAACTAGATGAAAGTTACTATGTCATTAAAAATAGCAAGTTAAATATAGTTACATCAGTTTGCTGTGTAAAAGTTTTGTCTTGCCTCAGAATCTGGGGAAAGCACAAGACCATCAAGACTAATGATGATCTTCTGAAAGATTAAAAGCCATAGCAGCATTAATAATAGATGCTGAGAGATTCATTATGCTCCAAATCACTTTAAGGAATCAAACCTTAACATCTGTAATACTTCACCATCCCCTTGAAATGCTCTATTACACCTCGGTGTGCTCTGTGTGCTTTGCAGTGCAATCCAGAGGCAAGATGTGAAAGGAGCAGTGAGATTTTACTAAGAGCAATGATGAAACATTGACTGGATTTTAGCAGCCACAGAAAAACACGAGACCCGGGTACGATTAAAACCAGGTGTAAATCGATGAGAATCACGTTAAGAGCTACCATTCACCTTCTTTAGTGCACTTAATGGACCATCTCCCGTGCTGATGAAGCTGAAGGAGCTTCACCATCACCTCCTGCGGCAGCAGCACCTGCACTGCTCTGGGCAAGGGGTGGGAAGGGGAGGATGGGACACACTCACCTGGCAGTATGAGGATGTCCACGAGGGGCTTGCAGTGATAGAGCCCCGTTGCCATGACACAGTCTGCCCACAGCCCCTTGGATCCCAGCTCATCCATTTTCCTGCAGGTGGTAATGGTGTAGCCGCAGGTCACCACCCAGTCGTTGGTGGCCGTGGCCACGACCACCCCGATCCACCCTACGAAACTGCAGACAAATCCAGCCAGGTGCAGGCAGGTGGCCACCATCTCTGTCCTTTGGCAGGGAGAGCTGGACGGGACAGCGCCCACGGGGGTCAGCGGAGCCGCCCGGAGCGGGAGCTGGAGCGGGAGGGATGGGGTTTGGCAGGACGAGGTCCCTGATCAGGCTCTGCTGCAAGCCCTGGGCTGCCGCTGCCCAGCTCCCTCCCTGGGAGGGGTCAGAGCTGCCTCCAGCCCCACAGCCCATGGGAGGAGCAAGTGGGGAGCCCCAACTTCTGCCAGAGCATCCGGAGCGTCCGAGGGGAAGGAGGGTGTGGAGAGGAGGAGATGCACGATCACACCCAGCCGTGCTTGAAAAACAAACCAGAGGGGTTGATTCAAATGCAAGGCAGCCCGACTATTCGAAATTTAGCACAGAGGGAGAAAAACAGAGGCAGTGTTTGTCAGCGGAACTTTAATAGTCACGCTGGACTCGTGGAGAGATAAGGGGAGAAATGTGGTGGACAGAGATACTCAAGAGGTGGAATTTGATCGCCTTCCCAAAGCCAGCAGCACAGCTGCAATACAGAGACAAAATCAGTCTTGGGTTTTTCCTGATGTTTCCAGTAATTGTAAAAAATATAAAAGTTCCACCACTGCTTTCTCTGCTGTGCCTGGGCTTTCAGAAGTATTAACCAACACTCACTGAGTCTTAAACACGTGTTCAACAGCACCATAGTCCCACTTTTGAATCTCCAAATTCAAATGAGCTGCTTTTAACTCAGACTTTCAGTCTGAGGAAATTTACTACGCGAATTTTAATACATTTGATAAAACAGGAGCAGCCCACTTCAAAACGCCAGAGGTGGAGAACACTTGACATCTTCCCGCTCTGCATCAGGAGAAAGGGGCAGGCGGGACATTTTCTTAGCTGCGCTCCGTATTTTCACAGCACGTATCTACGTTCTCGCGTGCCAACACATCCCTGAGGATATCTCACGGCTGTGCCCTCCTCCAGCGCTGCTGGTTTTGCGAAGGGAGGGCTCGGGATGAGGAGGATGCTGCGTGCCTGCAGAGACCACTAGTGGAGAGCTGTCTGCGCTGCACGGGCAGGGAAAAGGGACCAGAAAGCGACACGACAATGAATTTCATTCACTCCTAGAGCTGTCAGTGGAGAAGAAATACTGGAAACGCCACTCCGAGTTTAAAGTGCTAGGAATTGAATATATCCTGCTCCTCATCCAAGGGTATTTTTTTTTTTTTTTGTCATTCTTTAACAAATAAAAGGAAAATCACGAAGAGCATCCTAAACTTAATCTGTCTGTCACCTGCTCCTTAGATTCAAAATTCAAGGACATGAGGGTCACAGTTTTCTGTCAAAGCTTCATCTGAACACTGGAGCACTACCAATATAGTTGAAAATAATTTTTCAAGAGAAGCTTTTACAATAAATATAAATGTAATAGTTGTTTTCACATTTGTTTTATATTGTTGGTTACTCTTTGGGTTTTTTCTATAGCTGGTTAATCTGTGAAGCCAAGCTGCCCGCTGGCCTTCCATGAAATTTCCTGATGTGATTCCACCTTCCTGCATAGCTTATCCTTCTACTGCACCCACCTCAAATGGAGTGTGCTGTTACTGATAGCCAAACACAAATTTATGTAGTCTAGGGTTCAATTCTAGATGGATTTAATCTTCCCCTAAAAAATATTCCTCCCTATTTATTATTCAGGACATAAACTTGTCATCTCTTGGGTGAAAGCAGTGTTGCTCCATTTCTTGGACTGAGAAATTGCACTGGATAGATCATGTGTCACCTCCTGAATTCAAAAGAAGATGGATTTCATCCCAAAGCTACTTTTGGGATCATTTTACACAGGGATAGTGCAGACACATCCTAATGCACACTGTAAGTATTTTTAAAATGCTGCAAGGTATTCATTAGTGTATACATCCTTCTGTAATTCAGTCTCCTACATTTTTGATTTCCTTAACCACAGAAGTTTCTTAACTCCATGTTTTCCTTTACAGATGTATTTATCAGGGAGTGTGCAGGAGCAAGGAGTAAATTTGGCACTTTGGTAACCAGTGCTATTCAACAGAACTCGAGCTGGTGCCCACAGGGCACAGTGTGAATTATTTCATTAATGTCAATAAAGACAGGAGACATTTACCATTCTGTCAGTGTTATCAATCACATCACCCACAGTTAAGTGAATATAAGTTCATATGAGGCAAGTGGACAATGATTTACAAGATCAATAAAATAAGGAACAGGAACAACTTGCCAGCTAAATGCCAAATAAACTGATACACTTCGGGCAATAGTTTTAAAACCTGCCTTTTAAAAAGCAAGTGCTACACAGGCATTTATTCCAGAAACAGTGTGAGCTCCTTAAAAATCAATCTTTTTACCCTTCACTCCCAGAGTTTTTCCTTGATCCGCATTGTTCTCTCTGACAAAAGACAGGCGTTGTAATTAGTCACAGCTACCCAAGCTATCAACACCCCAGGGCTTTCTCATCCAAATGATTCACCTTGAACCTTTTCTTTACATTTTCAGCCTCATTGTTTCTTCCCTGTTTGGAAATACAGCAGTATAAAAAAAGGCAAGATGCAGAAATAAACAAGTTAAAGTGGTACAGTCAGTTCTTAATTTTGTTCTATACTGAAGGCTGAGCTCATCATTGTGATTTTCATCTTTATCCTGGTTCTTTCTCTCTTTATCTGTAAAATACATGCAAGCCCATGGTAGCATTAAGGATTTGCAATTATCTGAAACATCATCAGGATTTTCTATATGGGAGAGCAGTTCCTTAATACAAAGTATTTTTGCACTGATTTGAGGGGAAGAAGAAATACCAAAACGTGTATGAATGTGCTTTCTTACAGATCAAGAAAAACTTCCCAGTATGAATAAAACCCCCCAGAAAATCTCCAAAATATTATTTGTTGCAAAAGTTTTGTTTTACTACAATATTGTGGGTGGGGGGAGGGGGGTTAAGTGACCAACAAAATAGTTTATTATTGTAACTGGTGGAAATTCAATGTAAATGAAAGACTTGTGGAAGAACATGGGTCTTGGAGCATGGAGCTTGCTCCCTCTTTTCTCCTCCTTTGCTCCTTCCCTCTCCTCATCTGATTTTTCTGCTATTTAAGCTCCCTGATGCTACACTGAAATGTTAAGGTAATATGGTTTACAGAGACTACGAACTCCTGAGAGTCACTCACCATCAGCAGTCACTATTTTATCAGCAGAGTAAAATTCTCTTTTCTGATTTTAACTTTGTATAATCTCAGCAATTTAATCTGGCAATGCGTGTTTTTAATCTCATTTATTACTGAGCTATGGAACAGAGTTGTGAACAACTCACACATTGCTTGAGCAGTCAAGCAGCAACAAGGCTGGGCACCAGAGAACTTGCCAAGTATGCAAGGAGTTCTATTTTCAGGTACAAACACCAAATTTATGCCAAGATACATAGAAAGCTTGGTGCCAATATCTTCACAGAATCTTAAGAGCTTTAGAAAGTGGATCCTTGGGGAGGGATGGCTTTGATCTTGTAGATTTTGCTCAAAATACCTTTTAGAGAACTGGGGACCTGCTGCAGGCTGTGAGAGCTCAGTTTCAGTGTAATCAGATTTTAATTTACTGTAATCAAAGCAAGGAAGGCTCTGTCTTTAGAAAAGCACTGAGTTAAACACCTTCAAAGAGCCAAGTTTAGAAGTCAGTGTTCAAAAATACGACAGAGACGTGTTCTGACATTACAGTTCTTTATTTGTTTTTGAGTCCACGATCTATACAGGTATTTACAAGGCATGGAAATGGAGAACAGCACAAAATACAATTGAGGTATAAGCTAAGAGCACAGTATGTCATGTTTCAATAAATATAATTCAAAATTTGTAAACTAAGTGACCAGATAGATGCATCTTGTCTACTAAAACCATATAAAATATCTGTTAAATCTCACGTGAGGTAGAGGACAGTTTTGTGTGTCATGTAATGCAACCACAGCAATGCTGACAATAAGACTGTACATCATTGGCAAAGTATTAAAAATTGCTGAATGCACTGATCGTTTGTCACAGGCTTTTCCTACGGTTTCAGAATAGTCACTCAGCCTGTTGCCTTGAGCTAACAGGGACTCAGTTGTTTTGCAGCTTTCTGTTGTTTGAGAGAATTATACTGGCATGTCAACAGCAATAAATACTTTATAGAGAGTGAGGATGAAAACACAACAAATGTTCTGTCAGTCACAGAAAGCAACGCGATGGCAACGAAATATTTTAGACCAACTTTTTATTATTTCCTAGGATTTGTTTAAATACAGTACAGCTGTGCTTTCCTTTAAGTGAGGTATCTCTTAGAAGAAAAAAAAAAATTTCAATTGATATCGTTACACTTAATTAATTTTCAAATAGCAAAATTTTATACCGTGTTTGCTGTGCTTGATGAAGTGCTTAAAACTCATTTTTCAAGCATTTTCCAACTGAACCACTAACCCTGAAAAAACCAATTTGCTAAGTAATGGAGACACACTATAAAATCATCGTGCAATTTGTAAGCAATAACTGCTTTCACAAAAGCTAAAAAATGACTATTTTTTTAAATAGATATATGCAGCAAATAGAAAATTCTACAAGCTTTCTGTAAAGAAAACCAACGAACACTCACACTACAAATGTAATGAGCAAAAAGAAGATTGAAATTTGCAGCTTTCTGCTGCTTGCTATCGATGGCTTAAATAAAATTACCGAAATATTGCAAGCACAGATTAATAGGTAGGAGAAATTATGTCTTTTGTCCACTTCACCATGTTATAGAAAACTCTGTTGTGTGGATTAATTACACGAATTAAGTGCAGAAAAAATACAAAGTTGTTATCTTTACTGACAATCAAAATATATACTCTACAAACAAGTGAATTCTAGGAAGCTGACCACGACAGCATTTCAAGGCCAGCTTCCCAACTAATGCTAGGAAAGGTTTCCAAAAATTTCATAACACATTCTAGCTATCCCCTCCCCCAATACAAAACAAGAATGTATGAATAAAACATTGTGACTTCTAAAATACAGGCCAAGACTTCTTTCTTTTCAGGCCACCAGTAGCTTTATGCTCCCACCCAACTTTTTCCTACATCACTAATTGCATTATGCCTTTACTATGTACAGATGGTTTTACACCTAAGCTATCAATATATTAAATATAGAATAAAATTAGTTTAAGAATGTGAAACATAACTACATTCACCTAAATACTCAAACTGAACAATATGCTTTACAAAAACTAAAACACAGACTTAACTAAGTTTGGAGATTAAATAAAAATCTCTTTCGTTAAGGGACACTTGGTTACACTGTGATTGAAGGTGTTGCCAGACTGCCAAAATTACAAGAGTTTTACCCTCTAAGCTCTTATATTTTTTTGATTAAAGTACACAAAGCATGTTAAAATTATCTTTTTATAAAAGTATAGGAGCAAATTAGGTCTTCACCTCGAATCCTACTTATTCCAAAAGGTGCACTAGGCAACTTCCATCTTGGTGTAGGTGTTTAATAAAGCAACTTTCAAATTATACACAGTTTTAGGACTTTGTTCTACAGGCTTCATGTCACAACTACCTGGGGAAATTACTTCTTGCCTGAAAAGATCAGCAAGCAATGACTGAAGGCAAACCAAATAATAGATAAAATGAGCATGCTACGACTAAAAGCAAAGACCTAATGACTGATTTAGTCTCTACCATTAAGTGTGCACTTAAGTGAGGGCCCTCAAGTGTGCATTCCAAGTTCCTATGTCAGCCTATAAAATGAATCATTCAACAGAATTAGGATAAGGTAGCAAAAAAAAAAAAAAAAAGGTCAACATATATTTATTCTAAAACTTAAGAGCACTATTTACAATTTGCTAAAAAACTATCTTTCAGAGACTGTGAGCACACAAAGGTCTATGGCACATTTATGTATACATTATTACTTAAAATCAGTATAAAATCAAGTCTACATGTATGAAAATTGTTTATGTTACGTCAAGAGCCTGAAAGTAGTATTTAAGAATTTTAAGAGGATTACAATAATTTAAAATGCATTCTAACTTTAGATTAACTAAATGGAATATTTACAAAGCTACTTTTAAGGTCATTTAAACAAATGTTCCATTTGCTTTACCAGCCAGATGTTCAAAAACGATTAGGAGGCCTTAGCTGCAATTGGAATTGGTAAAACTTCCTGTAGCTGCTGGAGTTCTTGCAACAGTGAAAATATTGGTACAAAGGATGGCCACCAGCATCTTCAGAGCCTCCATCCAGCAGTGACCCAAGAGCTGGCTGAGGCACAGGAACCTGGGCTGCACCAGCCCTCTGCTGCCACTGCTGGGCCAAGGGGCACATCTGAGCAGGAGTCACAGACCACAGGCAAGAATGGAAACAGAATATTCACTATCCTACCAATATAATAACAGAATATTCACTATCCTACCAATATAATAATCCCAGGAGGGCTGCAAAGATCCCACAGCTAAGCTGTAAACACTGTGGTGCAGCAGTCACTGCAGCTGTGAAGGAGCTGTGGCTTCACCCACACCACAGCCCGAGCCTGCCCCACAGCTCTGAGCAGCAACACAGAGGGACTCTCTCCATCCTCCAGCAGCACTCAGGTGGAACTTTCCCATTTCCCAGCTCATCCAAGACAGGATCTGTCAGTCCCACTGGACAGCCTCAAGCTCTGCTCCCCAGCCATCACACCTCCAGCAATACCCCCCTGCCTGCTCTCCCTGTATCCACGGGGCTGCTGGCTGGACAACAAAACGTTTGTGGTGTTTTTAAAGCACACACAACCAGAACCATTTAGTCAGCACCTTTCCCTCCAAATCAAGCTGCAAAGACAGACCTTTTCCTTTTTAGTTTGTGGGCAGGTTTTTTTTTTATTGTTGTTTTGTGGTTTGTTTGTTTGTTTGTTTGTTTGTTTGTTTTTAAAGGAAAAATTTGGAGATGGGAGCTGAAGAAGGGAAAAATATAATCCCGGTCTTCTTTTCTAGAATAGGGTGGAACTACATGATCTTTAAGATCCCTTCCAACCCAAACCATTCTATGATTCTCAGCACTGACAAAGAAAATAGTTTGTTGTTTGTTTGTGTTTTTAATCTAACCTGCTTTACTTATCAGTGTAAATATGACACAGAGCTCATAAACAAAATTGTACAGTTATTAAAAAAATCACCCTATGACTCCGTGACATTTAATTTACCACCTCATTGCTCATTCAATTTAAAGATATGTGCAATTTTATCTTTCTCTGTGATATTCAGTCTTGTTATATCACTAACAGAGAAAAAAAAGAACAAGAGTTTTCAGTTTTACTAGTTGAGGGGGGAAAAAAAAATCAATGTAGGCTTCTACTAGTGGTTTTATCCAAAATTAACTGAATTATTAAGAGACTATTAAACTTAAGTACCTCAAAACCAGAAACTAAAAGCACAAGTTAAAATTATGTAGTGAAACACTAGAATTACTAAAATATTCCTATCACTGACATGATCAGCTGACATCTGCCAGCTGTATCCAATTTTTTGGAGAGAAGTGCAAAAAAAGGTTTTCTTCATCCAACTTTAGCCATGCATTTAACCCACTAGGAACCAGACTTCAGAAGTACTCAGACATTATATATATATACATAAAACAGTAATTCTGTACAATTACACATTTCCCAATGTTATAGCTTAACAAACATGCTGTATTTTCTTAATTCATGGTAACTCTACCATGCCATTCAAATACAGAGACTATCAAAATGATTTTTCAAAGTGCCATACCTCAGAATTTTATATTTTAAGATCACAATGTCAGTTAAGGCCTGTTCTATGTAATGAAGGAAAAATCCACAAGTTGGCAAGAAGCTCAAAGTGTGGAGGCTTAGGGTACTGAAGAAATTAATACATATTCCTTAATAAATATTATTTTTCTTGAAAGCATCAATATCTGAAAAACAGTTAAGTCATGCTTTCTTGGTTTCTAAAAGGAAAAACCCCACCTTTAAGCCTTCTATTAATGTTTCTTACATATATACTCTAGAGAAAAAAAACCAGAAGAAAACTTGTGAATTTTTAACTTCCCAAGATTCCACTGTAATTGCAATTTTTTTTAATTCACAAAACAAAAAAAACAAACAAAAAAACTACAAACAAACAAAAAACCCAAAAAACACAAACAAAAAAACCCACAAAAAAAAAA
>VWYO01016881.1:0-32180 GCA_013400275.1 Rhadina sibilatrix
TATATAAAATATAAAATAAAATACACTTCTTAAAAGTAAAAATAAGTCTTGTCTCCCAGACTTCTTCAGGGGAGCTGGTTCTTTTCCTGCTTACATTACCAGGCTTTGATGCTGGAGAGGAAGAAAATGACAAAACCAAAATAAAAAAAAAAACCCAGACCCCACAAACAACGAACCTAAAGGCTCACAATAGTAAAAATAAATACTGCCCTCATGCTCACTCCTCAGCTCAGAGAGAAAAATAAAAATATTGCCTCTGAGGCCTTTGTTGTTGGTTGTAACAAGAAGGCAATAACTTGTTTTTTTTCCTCCCCTATTTTTAATTTGAGTACAGCACTGTACCTTTGAAATACTTTATGAAACTAAGTCATCTACTCCACACCTATGATTTTTTCCAGAAGTATACTTCCTCTAAATTTCCCCTCTGATACATCACCACAATTTGGAGAAAGGGGAAGTCTTTGCCATAAATCAAACTAAGAGTCAGTCTTGTTCATATCATCATCCTTAATGGAACTACCTATAGGTTCACCCCAGCCTGGGATCACCACAAAGACTTTGGTGCAGCAATAAGTGTTAGAATAAGTTATGTGAGGAGATAAGAAGTTGTTAGGGGAAGGTATTACATGTCACAGTATACACAGGATAACTCTGCATGCTGCTAACCAAAAGCGTTAACCTCTTGCCTACTTCCCACAGGATAAAATGGTGCAAAAGAGCAATCACCAAACAGCAGCTGATGCACAGATTTCACATGCCAAAGTTCTCTAAGAGCATTCCCAAAAGGGTGAGTGACTTCAGCACGCCACAGACAAGTATAAGAGCTCTCCCTAGATGCGTCCATACCTTCACACAATGAGCCCAGACAATCCACCCCAAGCAAAACCTACTCATGAACAGTGTCAGAACATGCAAATTCAGGCCATGATCCTAAACAAACATCCCTAAACATCCATTCAGAGCCAACTGCCTAACTGGACGCTCAATACTGTTTTTATCAATGGCTGTCTGAATAATCCATTAACATACTTTTACAAACAAGAGGAATGCTCCCTCCTCCACTCCAGTTTTTCTCCTCAGTTGCCAAAATTTCTGGCCCCCTTGTTTAACTGGTCACCACAGATAAAAAGTGGGGGCGGGGAGACCTCTGCACGGCTGCAATAAAAAGAACAAGCCAGGAAAGCAGAATTACTGGATTAAGTGACACAGCAGAAGAACTCACACGGCAACAACTGTGGCCTTTTCAATAATGCTACATGTAGCAGCAAACTACCAGCTAGGGAAGTTTCCACAAAGTTGAGTGAAGGTTGCTGTGGAGATGTGTCTTAGGATGGGCAACCAGTCCAGGCAGAGATTGTGACTGGGATATTGGCTACATGGCCACCTCCAAAACACACCTCCACCGTATCAGTGTTACGTTTCGTATTGTATCTGTTATGTCCATGTTACATTGGTAACTACATCGGGTTTTTTATTGGCAATGCAAAGTGCAAGCACGTTATCATAACATCATTACGTATCATTACCACTACAGCTTCAGACACACCAAAAAGCAGGTGCACGTCCTGTTAAATCACTGTGTGTGTGTGTTAAACCCTCGCAGGACCAGAGGCACTGGCAGAGATCGCTTTTCACCGCTCAGGGACCAGCACAGGGAAACTTCCCTTGCAGGCCACACACAACCGGAGGCGCCTGAGCTCCCGCCCCCTGGCCTCACACCCTTTCTGCACGGCGTTAATCCACGCCAAAGGGAAAACACTGAATCCCCGACACCGGAGGGGCTTCTGCTGGCATCGCTCCCCGGCAGAGGGGCCGGGACCACGGGAAGCACGGCGGGACCGGCACCCGGGGGACACCACACCGCCCTCCGGGGCGGAAGGATAGGCACCGGGCCTCCTCCTCGTCCCGGCCCGGCAGAGCCCCGCGCCGAACCGCGGCTCCTCCCGGCGCGGGGGCGGCTGCGTGCTCCCGGCAGGCCCAGGGCGAGCGGCGGGGCCGAGCCCTACGCACCAGGCCCATCCCGGTGGGAAGCGGAGCACAGCCCGGTCCCAGCTTCCCTCCAACACTTACGCCATCGCCCTCCGCGGCTTCTTCCCCGCGGACCCGGAACCGGCGGCGGCGGCGGCGGCGGGGGCCCTCCCGCACCTCACGGTGAAGGCGTGGCCCCGCCCACGGCGCCGCCGCAACCAACCGAGAGGCGCCGCCGGCCCGCGCGACCAATGGCGGTGCCGTCCGCCCCCCGCGGGGGCGGGACCGAGGCGCCGCTCCGCCAATGGCGAGGGGCGGTGCCTGCCCCGTGTGTGTGTGTGTGCGGGGAGCCGCGCCCGCCCCTCCGCGGCGCGCGCAGGCGCGGGCACAGCTGCCGCCGCCAGATGTGCGTGTTGCGTTCAGGACCGCGGGCGTGGCTGGAGCCGGTACCTTGCGGGGCCGGCGGGCACACGGCCCCGAAAATTGGAGTTTCGCTAATGGATCCCGCCCCCGGCGCGGTTGCCTGCCCGTTACGACGGGAGAAGCAGTGCTGCTCGCCCGCCAGCGGCTGGCGGAGCGAGCGCCTGCGCGCCTGCGGCACCTGCCGCTCGCCCTTGTGTCCTCGCAGCGCTTAACTGCGAGGCACCAGAAGGGTTTGTTGGACGAGCCGGCCGGTAACGGGCTATTCGTTTACCTGCCCGTTGTCTGTGCCCTCCGAAGGAGGTGAAGAAAGCTGGCCCCCTGAAACCAGATAAAAAGTGAATTTTCAGGCATTTTTGAACACGTGTGGCCGTGACTTGACTGCCAGGTGTAGCCAGATATGATAAGTGCACACATTTCTTTAGAATCGTCCAGACATGAAAAAAACACATAGATTGCTTTAAAATCACCCAGGCGTGCATCCTCCAGCCTGCAGTAGCACACTAGAAACCGAAACAGTGGGTCTGAGTGTGTGTACATGCACCTTCTTCCATCAGATCCTGGCACACTGTCAACACTGGTGCTGAGCTCTATGTTCCCTCAATGCCCCCAAGGTTTCCAGAAGCTGCCCAACGCCATGTCTCCCGAGGGCTACCAATCCTCGGGCGCCTGGATCAGAAGGCTTGGTACCTGCAAAATAAATCCTGTGGGTGAGAAACGCAGATTGCCTAAGCCATAGTACTGCTCTCACTGGCCTGACAGCGAGCCCTGTCTGTGGGCTGTCTGGATTTGCTTGGGCCAAAGCGAAACTGAGCCCAGCTGAGCAGAAGGCTTGTGGCTCCTCTCTCTGAGCCACGTGTTCCTGCCTCCTTGGCTCATGTCTGCTCAAGCATTCTGCATGGTTTTCCCTGCAGAGCCAACTTTCAGCTGGATCAGCAAACTGCGAGCATGATCCCGCTCACTGCACAAGGGTGTGGATGCCCCTGGGGACCAGGCAAGAGCTCTTAGCCTGGCAGAGAAAGGCACTGGCAGGATTATCCCTTGAGCAGTGCCACAAACCGCAGGTGAACCCTGACCCTAGCTACCCCCAGCGCCCTGCTGGTCAGAGCTGTGCTCAGAGCAGCTCCAGGCATCTTCCACCCAGCAGATGAGCCACCATCAAAGCCACCCTTACTTAACAAGGTTTGTCCTCACTGTTTTATATTACATTCCCATCATACTAAGCATAGTAAGAAAAATATTGTTTAAGTACTCTGGTTTTCATCTTGAAATACGCCCCCCCGCCCCCCCCCCTTCCACCTTCTTCTCAGCCGTTGCTAGAGCCATGCACTCCAGCACACTCCCCTGACCTGCTGTGCTGAAGGGATGGAGTCTTGGGAGGCTCTCCCAAATGTTTTATCCACATGATGCCTGAAGGCTTTAATGAGGTCCACGCAGATAAGTCACACAAAGAAATTTTAGCTCAAAGCCATCACTAGAACTTGGGTAAGGTGGGCTTGTGCCTGCTGTAAGAGATGGAGGTGAAAGCTTTAATGCTGATACAGGCCTGGCTGGAAAACTGAAATACAGAATTAATATGAGGAAAAATATTTACCCCTCTACACCTTTGAACTTACTTGTTTTCTAAAGGACACTAATATTTACATTCTCTGTAAAAGAAATGTGCGCTTTCTTCTCACAAAAATATTTTTATGTTTGACTAGACTTATTTTTAAACTCTTATCAATACAGGGCAGAATGTGTCCCAGAACAACCAAAATAAGGCAAGGGGAGAAATTATTTCTATTCTTAGTGTAATACCACAACTTTAAGTTACCAGGTTTGAAATAGAAAAGCCAGGATAGCCAAAACTCTGGGTCTTATTCCAATTCCATGGCTGGGCAGGAAATGGAGAGGTTTTATGTCTACTTGAGCAACAGATAAAATCAAGCCCATAAGGTATTCCACACAGTATTTTTTAGCAAAAGTCAGTTTAAGTCCAAAATGGTCATCTAAAAAAATGAGCCCCTGTGCATATATGTAACATCCCTGCGATTTCACTTTGCCTTAGGACAGCCAGCAGCACTGTAGTTTGCTATGTCTTTGCTCCTTTCTTTGTTAATGCAGCAAGAATAAGAACTATATCCAAAACTGGTAACAAAGAGTAATTTTAGCAATTATTGCCAACAGTTCATATAATTTTTAGATAAAATTTGTCCTGTTTTCAGATCCCTCTAATTTTACACCTGAGAATTATTTTTTCAGCATCATTTTATTCAATTCAAGGAAATTGGTTCTTCTCAGGCTCTCACCATGTCTTGCACATGGACAACACAGAGAGTCACTGTGTCCCAGCCTGGGGCCATGTAAAATTGGTGCCAAGATTTTCTCTTTTTAGATGGGCTCTTGGTGTTATGTGCAAGTTTCTGACCCCTGAGTGCAGCTCTGTGGAAGCAGGGGTGTTGCCTGGGTGTGACAGGGACTGCAGCTAGTAGCTGCTGTAGGTTAGTGCTGACGTGAGCTTTGTGGATTCTCACAGCACCCCTGCTTGATTGCCTGCTGCTTTTTTGAAGACTGCATTTTTGGGATGTTTGCCTCTGATGCTGATTTCCATCACTAGTTTCATTCCTTCCATTGCCTCCCATGACCTTTTGGGGGAGTGTCTACAAATTAGCTCCTGATATTTTCCCCCTGCTTTCTTTTCATTCTCTCTCTTCTTAAAGGAGTTTTTCCTTCATTTTCTTTCCAATAAGGACTGATGCCAAATCACTTTTCTCAGCCCTTCCTTCTGTATGCTGATTCCAGACAATAAAATATATTTGACATTTGAAATTTATTTGTAGAAATTACTTTTAAAAGGGTAAATTAACAATCAAAGCTTCAAGATATCTTAGCCACACAAATCTAAAAGCTCATGTCATAAGAGAAATTAATCAATAATTACCTTTGTCTTCTGTAACCCAGTTGATGACTCGGATCTGAAGCACCAGGAAAGCCTCTCCTGACACATTGAGCCATTCTCAAGGCAGTTTGAGATTAACAGATGAAATATAATGCACAGCAACACAATTCCATACCTTTAAAGTGGAGTAACAAAATGACTGTAATATCTAGATTCACATTTTGTAGGGTGGGGCTAAATCAGGGCGTTCTTCCACTCCTGTCTGCTCTGTAATATACTAGAGGCTCATTTCCTTTTTGGGGGAAAACTGGCAGCTTCTGGTTTTATGGTGGTGTTATGTAGATGCACATATGGCCCAGGCTTGAATGTTGTCTCTAGGGTGTAACTTTTCTATCCTGCCCAAATTTTTCTCATGGTCTAGAAAACAGAGAATATTTCATCCTTAATTCTTCGCAGCATATGATGTTGCATCTCTAGTTATCAGCAACTGAAAAGAGATTTTATAAATGTTACATCATCATGTAGCTTTCAAGTTAAGGAACATTACATACTCTATGCTTTAACCTGTTTTACATTGCGTGGCATTCCCATTTACCTCAGTATGTTTATTTTCATGCCTGAAATTCCAAGACTTTCTTCATAAGCAAAGAGGAGTAGTTGAGTAAAAGCACTGTCTTTAAATTATTTATGCCTCTTCTGCTTTGCAGTGGAAGATGCTTCTCTGAACATTGTTCTAAAAGCTCCCAAGTCATTTAGCCCATTGCTTTATTTTTGGGTGATGCCATCCAAGGGTCAAAGACAAACTGATGTCAAGGCTGCCAGAATTTATTCAGACAGAACCAGAAGCTGCTGGGTAGTTGGCACTATTTAACAAAAGCAAAAATATGACTGTGAATATTCATAGGTTTTTTTTCTGGGACTTAAACCATTTACCTTCTTAGGGCAGCCCTGGCATTTTCCAGGGGAATGGAGCAGTTACTGCTCAGCTGACATTAAATGACATTCACAGGTATGACTCCTCTAAAAATCCTGCAACAGACCAGTAAGCAGAACCAGGCATTCAGCATTGTGGAGATGGAAGCTGATTCACTGGCATCAGTTACTTGAGGAGACAATTCATTTAATCAGGAGGCTGTAAAGAGCCCTTCCATAACCTTATCAGATGGAAAAGACCTTGTGAGGCAATCCTCTTGCAGGGAATTCTCTAAGAATACCAGGGAATTGTTTTCCTGATGCTGCATTTGGTATCAAAGGAGGCTGCAGAGTGCAGACATGGGCATCTCACACCTTTGGTGGACCAAGAGCAGCATGGTAATCAACTCAGAATTCTAAATATTTCCCTCTTGCCCCCAGCTCTGAGACGACAATTGCAAATAAATAGGAAAGAAAAAAGCACGTTGATATCACTCTGTGTATTATGAAACTTAATTCTGTTTTAAGCTCTGCTTTAGTGAGAGGTTTGGAGTTGCTGGAGCTGTGAGGATATCAATGGTTGATTTACGCTTTGTCTGAATAACATCACTATTTACTATAAGAGTTCATTCTAGATTACATTAGAAACAAACAAACAGTGAGCTCAGAGATAAAGAAATATAAATATTCCTTATGCAAAATATTCACAACACTGCAAAAACTCACTGCAACAAGCCAGAAGCTGCTGGGTCAAAACACCCACATCCTTTAACTTCAGGGCAAAATCTTAAATTCCTTGATTCTTTTCATCTGAGGATAAAATCACAGACAGTTCAGAAAACAAACAAATATTAATAATTTGTTTTAAGTACATAATTTGCCAGAAGCTGGAATTTGCTTGTTATCAATTACAGAATTAATTTATTCCATACTTGACCTTTCAGTACTCAGTGTCTTTTTAACTTCCAAAGCATATTTATTCAAGGAGTTTCATTGAACGTTGCCTGTCTTTCAAAGGAGTTCCCCACTTCATTCTCAAACAGGTTCCTTAACTGAGGAAATCATCTTTGCTCCATGAGTAATTTACTCGTGTCTGGATCTGTGCACCTAAATCTTATGTGAATATAAGAAAAATGTAGAAAGATCAAGGTATTCTTCATTCAATCCCTAAACAAAATGCAAAGGCAAATATAACTTCCCTTATATAAAGGTTATGTTCTCATATTGCTCCAAACTAAGCAATATAATTTTCACTTTGATCAGCAGTCAGAGTAGAATATGAGAATACTAACAAAACATGTTCATTTTTATTAGTTACTTCAAATTATCACTTTCATAAACTCTTTCCTTCTGGTGTAATTAATGAGTGTGACTGTAAACCAACACTAATAATAAATTCTGCATTTTAGATACAAATATTGTTTAGCCAGATTCTCAGGACTGTTCTTGTGGCTCTCATTCAGACCTGTTGGACACAGATTATCCTGTGAGGAAACAGGCATCAAACACTCAAAATTAACAGTGATTTCACCAAGCTCACGGTATAGCTTGTAGAAACTAAAAACTTGCTAAAATTCATCTATAGAAACTGTTTTCAGACAGAACTGAACATCCTATTTCTGTAAAAAGTTGGTACTTTTAATTTCAGAAAATGACAGGTGAAAACAAACAAACAGGTAGGGATTCCACAAGATCCCATTGCTGTATCTTGGCAATGCCCAAAACATACTTGAGTGTCCTTGTGTTGCACCTGCACGTTTTTTTCACAAAATCCTTCATTTATTATTTTAAAATCCCACCTTTCTACCTACCCCACATCACTTGCTGGATGTGCACACATGAAGTTTAATTGTGCTACTGCTTCCTTTTTTCAGTATGGATTTTTTTTATATGGATTATAACTTCCTTACTCTTAAGAAAATGGTTGCTGTTGTGTTTTCCTATGATCTGTTGACTGAACCCACTAAAAACCTGTGCCTGGCTTCAGGGCAATATTGGAAGCCCGTAAAAATCCAGGATATCCTCCCAGCTCCCTGACATGGCCCCAGTGCCACCGTATGCACCACAGGTGACAGCAATATCTGTCAGCATAGAGCTCTTTCTCCCCATCTTGTTTCTGGCCAGTTGCATTCTTGATTTATAGTGGATTTTATTGTGTGTGTCCAGCCCTATAAATAGTTGTCTGCAGGGTAACTAGAAGCAGCTGTGTCCATTCCTCCAGTGTTCATATCTTACATTTCACACACTGCGTTTTATGCTGTTCTGCTGTTAATTAATGGCGTCAGATGGTAGGTTAACTTCAGGCTTTAAAATTTCTCTTATTTTTAGTTATTCCGGCTCTCAAAAGAAGTGCATTATACTGAAACACACTATTATTAGACTTTTTGTGCTAGATTTATAGGCACGTAGCATAAGCCTTTTGTCTAGGAAATCTAAAACCCTTTTTGAACATATAATGAGATGTATTTACCAAGTGAAGTTTCTTTTTTAAACTGGAGATCCCATTCCTGGCACTACTAATTATCTAGAAGAATGAACTGCCACACAGCAAGTGGGTGTTACACTTTCTCTGTTGCTAGAGAAAGAGGTGCAAGCACATTCTTTTTGGTGGCTCATGACTATTTTTAACTTTAATTTCCTTTGTAATTATTTCCTTTCCTGGATTCATAAATCTGCAGTAGCCTGTTATATAAATCTCAGCTATCTCATGTTTACAAATAATTCTGGCTTATACTCCATGTTCTTTGCACTTTGGCAATTCCCACAGACTTGAAGTTTGGGTGTACAAAGACAGATCAAGGGGTATCACCCCATGTTTAATACCAGCTCTGTACAATAAGCCTTTTTTAATAGCAAATATCCACCTACATTTCTTTTAAACGTCCTCCAGCGTTTTTGTTGGAGAAGCTACTTTTCACTTGGTGTCTCAATGACTGCTGTGTGGCAGAACCCTACTGAGACTTTGTGGGAGTTTACTCCTTTCATTACTTGTTCATTTTTTGGTTTAGAAGTGAAAGGGATGGAGGAATCCAACAGTGAATTCTTCGTGCACAAATATAACATGGATTTTAAGGGGTGATATAAATGTGCCACTGCAGGAATAATGATGCTTAAGTGCAGATTTTAGGAAAATGATTTAGAGGTGAAAGAAGAGATGTAAAGGTAATAATTGTGGCACAAAAACCAGACCAAAGGCTGTCAAAATTGTGCTTGTGGAGAGCCATTAAACACAGGAAACAGTGATGGTTTATTATTGTAAATTACTGTGTAATGCAACTTACCTGTGTTCAGTGCTTGAAATGCTTGTGCCCTAAGTGACCAAGGGCTTTGGAAGTTGCCTAGGAGATCGTCTGGCACATTATACACCCCAAATGTCATCTTTTCCCAATCTTTTGTGGATAGCTGCTTGGCAGGTTTACTTTGAGGCCACAGAGGTGACCACACTCATCTAGAGCACTGCATGCTCCTGTGAGTGGGTTAAGTGACTTCTTCACAGGTATTTTTCAGGTCTCCTGTGTTTCCAGGGTAAATGGGAAAAATGCAGCATTGACAAAGCTGTAAGGACAGTGTCTTAATTCAGCGTGGATGCCTCCACTTCCAAAAGCTACAGTGTTGAATTGCAAAGATCCTGCATCTTACCTTCCAGGCTCACAACACTTCAGTGTGAGCAAGGTGACTTTAAAAATGTCACTAAAATAACAAGCAGCAAAGGAAAGAGAGCAGCAGAGGAAAGGCTTCAAGACATACTGCATCCAGGGAATGAATTAATGAGCTGACCATGGAGCTCTGGCCCACAGGGAGCTCCCAAGCCCTCAGCTTGGAGAGTGGGATCATGCCCAGGGAGAGCAGAGCAGCACAAGTGAAGCTTGCTCCTGTTCTCAGTGAAATTACTGGAAGTTTTGGCTGTGACATCCACGGAGGCAGGGTGCATGCCATTAATATTCTCCAGAGACTCAGAGGAAGTGTTGCTGACACTTTTGGAGTGTAATCACTGCAGATCCCACCTGGGTAGTGCACAAAGCAGTGCAAATAAATATATTGTTATTGGTAATAAAATATGATGATGAAAACTGGCTGGTCGTAACACTTAGCATTGCTAATACACAGCTCACAAGTTTGGAGAGATATGATTTTGGTGATTTTAACTAATAAATACTTCACTAATTATATTTACAAGGAGTAAGTAATTTATAAACAAGCAGTTTATCACATTTGCATTCATTAAACTAAGCAGCTTCCCTGATTATATTCTGACTATTCTGCCGTTTGCCAGCCTGCAAGAGTGAGGTGGTTTTTGCCTTCAAATAAAATCAGCTCTTAATTTTTCCATCTCATTGGTAGCTGGCAAATGACAGCTCAAGATCTTCTGTTTGCACAATGTGTCCTCTCTGTCTACCTGAGCCATCCTTGAAAAGAGTCAACATCAGCAGGTGCCCTTGAACTATGGGTTGAAGTTACTGAAACTGTTGCTGAAAAGAGAACACTGGTCACCATTTCTGTGCTGCCTCAAAAGCTGCTATCTGAAATCCTGGATGCTTCCTATGGCAGCGGTCAGAATGGGGAGATAGGGAACCACTATCTTCTGGCAGAAGGAGCTGCACAGTTTCCCTTTCAGCCTGCAGTTATCCCACTTCCCTGGCTCAACACATGCACAGGAAAGGGTTTGTTGATAGACTTTGAAATGTGTTTATGGAGTTTGCACTTTTATTTTTATTTAATTTACATTTGCAAGAGAAATTGGAAGGAAACCAAAAATCAAACTTAGTATGGAAATTGTTTTCAGTATTAACTGTGCAATACAAGAAACTCTGCTCCTACCAGATTTTACAAGTGAGACTTCAAAATCTTCAGAAACAGGGCTTCTGCTAAACTGACAGTATTCCTTTCACTTTGACCATATTAATCATTGCTTTTGCAGACTTAGCAAAAAAGAAATTTGCTGGGTTTAGCACCAGCATTCCCACAAAAAAGCAAGCCTACTCTCTTTTGGCCTAGTGCAATATAGATGCCAGCTTAAGTATTTCAATCTAAGAACGAGCACCTCTGTCAGTTCAGAGTCAGCCCTTCCTGGCAAAGAGCAGCCCTGGATCAAATGGTGTCCCCTAGGTGTATTTCTCTTTGTCACTGTCACCCACAGACACATTCTCTGAAAGCAAAGGGGCCAAGAGTGATGCAGCTGACTGCTGAGCAGGGAACATCATTCAAGCATCGAAATGGCTTTTGACCAGCCAAACTCCTGGAGCTGTTGCTTAATCAGCTCTTTTAATACTTTGTATTGATTACAGATCTAAACTGAAGCCCACTAAAACCAGTGAAGACAGGCTTTGTCACAGGGCTCTGACAATGATGACGAAAGTGATGGATTTAGTGTAACTATCTGCAAACACAAAATCCTCTTGAATACTGATTTATTTTTTTACTATTTGCTCTCAATTTTCTACATGTTTCCCTCTTTGACACTTGCTGCTGCATCTCCCACCTGCCCCTCCCCAGCTCCAGAACCCTGGGTGCATCCTATGCAGAGGGATGGATGAGGTTGGTGCTGACAAATTGCAAAGAGGCAGGCAGAGCAGGAGAAGGAGAAATTACACACCAGCAGAGCAGGGAACTTCTGACAGGATGACTTGGCAGCTCCTGCTCCCCTCTCCAAAGTGGATACAACTTCTACAGAAGCAAGAGGAGAGGAGAAGAGTTATGATGAGGGCAGGGAGCTCAAAAAGGGCTTAGAAATTGTACCTGGATGCTTTCCAGCTGTGTTGTTGATCTGTCTTCTGAACAAACAACCCCAGACTGGGACCTTGACATGGCCTTTTGGTGGTATTGACAGTTTTCCAGCTCCCAGGACACACAGGCCTCAGTGGGGGTCTGACAGGTACTTAAAGGTGATACCTGCTCTGCCTAGCAGGGGTATGTGCTGAAAACTTGCAGTTCTGATCTACCAGTCCCAGCTGAGGGTATCACCAGGAGTGCTGGGCTGAAAATACCCCAGTTACCCTCCCAGAAAGGCTGTGTCTGGTACACAGCTGAGATGAGGTGTGAGCACACACAGCACAGCCCTTGATCTCATAGTTGAGACCTAATCACCCTGAGAAAATGAGCATCGAGCTTCTTTCCTACTTCCCCAGTCACCTCTGATGGTCATTTCTGCCTCAGCCCAGCCCCAGCAACCACAAAGATGGAAAATCACTTTAAAACAGAGCTCTTGTGATCTGCAGCAATAATGAGTTCTTTGGGTGTTTCTGTCTGGGAAAGGTGTTTTCTTTCAGCCTGGAAAAGACAGTGATCTGAGAGTTAATATTGAGCATGATTATACTTTTAGTGAGAGAAGAGAATAAAAGCTGGTAACACCTGTAGGTAACAGCAGAATTCAATACACTCCGAAGGGCTGCTGTTTGGGGTTAGGGGTTATGGTGGGTACTTGTTTGAGGGTGTGTGCTTTGTTTACGTTTTAGGCAAGGGAGTCCACTCTTGTGTGTGCTGTTCTGTTTTTCTTGCCTGAACTGCAGTGCTGTGTACTTTAAATTCAAAAAGTGGAAACTCCAGCACATACTTCAAAAGATTATCATGTATTGTTTTACATTCTGTGCTGGACCTACAAGAAAGTATCAGCAATTCTCTGAGCTGTGGGAGTCCTTCCTCAGCTCCACTGGCCCAGCTCCAGTAACAAAATGCCTACCAGAACCTTCTGTTCAGCTAAGAACTTCCTAAAGCTCCTGATTGAACTTTATCAATGCCTTACTGTTACCCAGGTCCTGTAAAAGACAAAGACATGCACTATTGAATTAAAGATGTTTCTTTTTCTTTTTTAAAGATGTTTGCATGTGCAGTGCTAAGGGACAATTGCTCAGACAATTTTATTTACTGTTTCAGTAAGAGCTTTCATAATAAACTCCAGTACTGGTGGACCTACATTGCCTCAAACATCAGCTTTATGCTTTTATGCTTTTCAAGCTTTTAAAATGCTGCTTCTGTAAAGTCTCTGACTTTACCCAGACTGATAAGGAGCTTCTAAAGCAACTGGTATTGATTCTAGCCTGCCAAAGGTAGTACCGGCAGCAGCATTAGGTGTCCTTCAGATGATCTATGCAGAAAGTCTCTCCTATTTGTCAGCAGCAGCTGCTTGAGGGCAGTTCCATCCCCACAGTTCAGCCAGGGAACAGATTACATGAGCTCTCCTCAGCCACTCCAGTGTTAAATCAGCCAAGTTACTTCAGGCAGCCACAGCAGCAGCACAGATTAGGTGGGCTGACTTCTGCAGCGGTGTTAATGAGGAGCACTCCAGTGATCCGTTCCCCTGGATGAACTGCCAGGGTGAGTTCTGGCACAGCAGTAACAAGCAGCTCTGTGTGTCTAAAGCTGCCACCACCTTCCCAGCAACGATCGTCAGAACACAGCCTTAGTATAGGAAATGCTAAAATTATTGTTGGGATTTAAACTCAGGTATCACCTCCTCAGGAGTACATGACGTCTTCAAAGTGCACCAGAGCCTTTTCTACATGCATGTCCAAAATAGTGGGTCCTTTAAAGGGCAAAAGGTTTCAGTAGAGGACAGTGAGTGACAGGACTTACCTTAGACTCAGATGCAAACTCCTAATTAAACTGAAGAACAACCCTACAGTCCTCTGTGCATAGTCCCTAGCTCCATAATTTCTTCTGCAAAACTGACTCTTTTCTCATTAGATACAAACAGAACTGGCCCAAGTTCATTTTTTGCATAGTAACTGAAAACTTGTGATAATCTCCCAATATATTTGGCAGTATCAGTAGGTAAGCAGGTCTGCTGGCACTTTTGTGCTCCCAAGCAGCATGTGGCCCTTAGATAGGACTATCTGGAAATGAGCTTTCCTGCCGCAGTACCTACATACCACACTCCAAGCTGGCAGAATTCGCTTTCCCTTCCAGTTTCCTGGTTTGTAAATTCTTCTCACAGCTCCTGGATGGTACAGACCACCAGGTACTTTTTCTTCCATCTGTAGCTATACTTTTGTCCTTCTAACCTGGTCTGACTGCATCTTCTAAGTTCATCTCGTTCTCTTTGCAGCCTACGAAAGAGAAAAGCAAATGCAGAGTCCTTCATTCACTGTACCCTAGAACTCTGAATGTGCTGGTCTTTCATTAAACTGATCTGTTTGCAAATTCAGAAGAAATAAAAGCTACACTGACAAAAGAAGAAAAACAGTTTTTTTCACCTTTTTAAACTTCTCATAAGTTAATTATCAGTGTCAATCTATAATCAGAAAGAAGGAGGGCAAATAGTCTTTTGTTCTTATTGAACCACATACAAAGACTGAATTTTATTATGATACAAAAGGAAAGAATTTGTCATCATTAACTGTAATGTTTTCGGGAAGGAGGTTAGATAGGAGACTTAGCATCATTAAAGGTTTTTATCTAAAGATTTCCTGCCTCAAGTAATTGTTCTGAAGAAATAAACACACAGAGAGATTATGTCATTAATTCTCTTTAATGAAGTTCTGTGGTAAGTGTTGTTTTGTAGGTTCATTTGAAGAGTTTTTGAAAAAATCTCTGGGGTTTTGTTTATTTACTTATTTTGCAGATGCTTTGCAAAACTGTGACTAAATAATATATTTTGTGTTCACTGTATTGTAACTAGCTTAGTTCTTTGAAATTAAAGGGGGTAGCTGGTTATGGGAGTCCTTTCCATAATTACCAGTGGAGCCTCAGGAAGCTAACGTGGATACAGCAAATTTGGTTAAAAAGGTGATTTTTAAATTATCTTTTATAATATTAATTTCTAAGCTTAAGCATCTGGTTAAACTTCTGTATATATCTGTACAGTGCTATAATACTGTGTAATTTATACAAAATACCTGTGAAGGATCACCTTCAACATACCTTGGATTAAACATTATCAGTATTCCTTGCTTAATTATTCTGAATATTCTGTTTACTGGGCAGTTCCTAAGTTTGCAGTGTCTGCATTTCCTTTTCTGAGAGTGAATCCACATCATACACATAACCCTGATTTGGGCAATTTATACTTTCTAGGTTCCCATTGCTTGAAATACTGAAGCAGATTAGTGGAGACCAGTTCCTCGACATTTGAAATATGTATATTTACAACTTTTATGGGAGACTACAAAGAAATTTCAGTAGTTACTCTTCCTATCAGCAAATCTGCAGCACTTTTAACTTTCTCTTTTTATCTGGTAGTACAACATTCTAATTTTAAAAACAACTTTAAAGAGTTTTCCCAGAGAGATTTCTCCTCAGGTCCCTCAGTAAGATGAATCTCATGAGAACTTGTTGCCTGTTCTTGTATAGCAGGCATGGTCTATTAGAAATTAATTACAAACATTTTCCAGAATGGAGCTGCACTCTAGCAGCTATTGGTGGTGTAAGTATGCTCCATTGTGTCACCAATGAACTGTCTGATTATACAATCATTTTCCTTTAGCATAGGACCTGACCCTCTAACAAAGTTTTTACCCTTCTTAATTTGTGGGGCAGTGTAAAGCTTGTCTTTACTGACTTCATTATATTACTTCTCACCTGTAGTAACTCTTTTGGAAGCATGAATAGTGAGGGGAAATAATCTGCCATTTGCTTTCTTGTTGCACTCTTCAGTGGAATTGCTGGCAGGAAATCTGTAATGCCAAGGATTTTTCAAGTGTTCCCATCTTTTTCAAGATTTCCATGTAATGTGGGCTTTTGGGGGTTTTTTTGTCACATACGTATGCAGAAAACTGGGTAAAATCTGGTGAAGGAAATAAAATTGTGATGAAAAGAATTTTATCACTTTGGAAAATACCTGTTTGCCAGAGTGAGATTCACATGAAAATAACACCTTTCTAAACATGATGACAAACTCCAAAGAATGCTTTCTCTTTCCATACACCAGCATAAAGACTATTATTCCCCCCCACTCCCCAAACTTACACATGCCTTAAGGGAATGAATAAAAGCAAAGAATTGTTTTATTAACACGTTCTGCTCCCAAGTACGTCTGCAGGACCTGCACCATTAGCGAGGACATCATGGAAGACGCTTGAGTGAAGGAGATCAGAGGAATTGTATAGCAAATGCCACATTTTTCCTCCCTTACAGAGGCTCTAAGACTCCCTGCTCCAATTTCAATTTTCCAATTTTTCTGCTTCTTTGTTCCCAAAGGCACATTAAAGAAGAGAGAGCATTTGTTCTGCATCTGTTTCTTTCTGAATAATGAGCGACCATTTCTGTTATCTGATTAGGGCTTGCCATATTCCAAATTAATTAAAAAGTAAAGGGGAAAAAAAAAAGGAGGAAAATAATTATTTTAGCATTCTACAGTGTTGAAAACCTTGGACAACATAGCTGCTTGGCTGTGTGGTTTGGGACAATTACTCTTGGCTCTTGCAGCTGTGGGCATGTGAAGGATGCCTCAGACATGGTGGTTTGGAGTAAGCAAATTCTTAGGATAAAGCCTGAGGATTTTATCCTCCTCAGGGTGAAGTTTAGGCAGTTTTTTGGGAATCTGAGCCAAGGTACTGCAGGTCCCTGTTCTCTGAGGTAAGGCTCCTTTGGAACAGTACAATATGCTCTTTGAGGTGTTTTGTTAATAGCATCCAAGCATGCAGGTAGGACGTAGCTCTCCTCCCACAAAGCAAAATTACAGGAACAATTAATAAAAGGTCTCCAATTCAGGGGATTATTCTGCCTGTGACTTAAGCCTGAGGAGGATCATTATCACCAGCCAGCAGAGAATCTATAAATAACTCACAGAGCTAAGTTTAAAGCATTAGTTTAGCCTCTCAGGGGGAAATTCAGAGCATTGTCTAAATGTGGTTTGAGGCAAATATTATCGTAAAGCAACTTATTGTTTTACTTCACAGCAGTGAGGAAATCAGCATTTCTTATTATCAGGACAACCGACATTATTCCAGACCATCACCAAGACTTGTGGCAGAACAGGGAGAAAGAATGAGGCAAAGCTGCAATTCCCCAGAAAGCACTTTTCTCAAAGAAGGGGAGGAAAGGATACCCTAATCCTGAAAATGCTGGCTGATAGTTGTGGAAATAGGCCCAGTCTACCCCTTCATGGGCAGGTAGAGCAGGAGCAGCAGGCTGGCTCCTCTTCCACACCAGGTTCTGCAGAAATGCTGTTTTCATAAAAATTTCTTTCATGTGTTCCTATAAAGGCTGTGCACACATTCTGTCTGGCCAAGTATTTTGCATCTCCCTCAGCTGGCTGGTCAGGAGATGAGGGTTTATAAGCTTTATCAGATGGTGAAGTTATCCTATTAATTTAGCTTGTACATTCAACCCCATGCCTGGTGATGTGGTCCTCACTTTAGTGAAAAAATGTTGCACGCCTGTCAGGAAAAACAGGCAGTATTTTTCTTGCTAAAACAGTGATATTTCTGGAGAAATTTTGATAAATCCATATATAAAAGCAGAGTAGTCCAATACCATGCTGCTAGAACTATGATGCCTTAAAAATAATGCTTGAGTTAGCTAGATCTTCTATTTTTATCAATTCAACATTATTTACTTATTATTAATGGCTACGAACATTGTTTTATTATTCTTAAGAAACTGCACAACTGCTCTGTTTTATCTGTCTAAATATACTGAAGCACCCTGATACTTCCCTTACTTATGAGTTGCTGCCAAGGGATAACTGGGGAGAAGAAAAAGAGCCTTATAAATGGATGTCCCATCTCTGGAAGTGTTCAAGGCCAGGTTGGACAGGGCTTGGAGCAACCTGGTATAGTGGAAGCTCTTCCTGCCCATGGCAGGGGGTTGGAAGGAGGTGATTTTGAGGTCCCTTCCAAACCAAGCTATTCCATGATTCTCTGCAAAATACCTTTTTCTACAAGTCAAAGCTGTACCCCTCTACCTGGAAAATAGAAATATAATAGTCCATCCAGTGTGAAAATAATCTCTATATACCAGCCTATGGAAATAAGTGAATAAAGCACTCCCAGTGTGAGGCCTTTGTAGGGAAACAGTCCTTGAAGCCTATGATTTCAAAATATTGTGATATTAAGGTGCCATGGCTGCATGCAGAATAGGTCAAATTAGGTTAGAATGGTTTCAGTCAAAAAATCCATTTTTGATCTACACATCACACAATGAAATTAAAAATTAAAATAATAAGGGGAAGAGTAGGCAAGTAAGTTAGCAAGAGCCAAACCAAGTGCACCAAGAGAAAAAATTACAGAGTCCTCATTTTGTAAATTATATCTACTTTTTCATGGCAAGGGAAAAATAATTTTAAATAATTTAACTTTTTAACTAAATTTTAGCAATAAGGAGATAATTTCTAGAATTTTTGGAATCTGCATTGCTGGGGATGCCTAAGAACAGGCAATACAAATATCTGTGTTAGTTACTACACTTGATCCCAGAGAACAGAATTTATGGCTGGGATTATACACAGTCCTACATATCTGTGGTTTCACAGACCTCTCTATACTAGCAAAGCAGATTTTCATTTAAATGAGGTATCCCCTAATCAACCCCTGCCATATTACATTATTACCTTAACGGTTTTGTAGGTAGGAAAGTCTGATGCTTAATTTATAAGTTGTTCTGTACACTAGTAATGGAAGTATATGAATACACATTTCCCACAACCTG
This sequence comes from Rhadina sibilatrix, assembly GCA_013400275.1. Classification (NCBI taxonomy): domain Eukaryota; kingdom Metazoa; phylum Chordata; class Aves; order Passeriformes; family Phylloscopidae; genus Rhadina; species Rhadina sibilatrix. Next base: position 18,764 of record VWYO01016881.1, read on the forward strand.
AGTAAGAAACTCTCATTGCATTTGGCCAACCTATTGACCTTGCTATCTCAAAAGGTAGGAGAGGAAATGCACTTAAAAAGTAGCCAGACTAAGTGGAGTGACCTGTACATATTCAGTATTTCATAATCTGAAAGACCAGTTGTATTTACTGTTACTGCAATAACAACACAAAAATGTATTCCCAGAAGCATTCTTTGGAACCAGAGCACAGTGACTGCTAATATATCAGCAAGATGGCCAATCCAAATTCAGAGCAAAGGAGCTGGGCAATGACCCAAATATATTTGCTTGAGCTGTGACTTAGTGAATGAGAAATGAACATTTTGGTTGGTTGAGAACAGCTCTCACACAGAATGCTTTATTTGCCTTATCCCCAGCCTGGCCTGATTTTAGATGTATGTCAAAGTCCTTTTTTAACCCTGAAAATTAATGAAAATTGTTTAATTTCTCATGCACAGATAAAGAGGTATGCATCTTTTATATCAGCTACTATTTTTTGCTTTTTGCCAATGCTTTACTTAAAAGCTCATAATACTAATGGGTTTGTTCTAATAAAAAGGAAAGCCCTTGAGACTTCATATTCCCTGGCTGCACAGAGCTGCACAGATGAGGGCAAGTTTCTCATAAATCCCTTCAAGCTGAAAGATGTAGTAAAACTTAGGTTTTGCTCTGTTTTGGAGGCCAGAAGGCATTTGCAGGCATCTGCAGCATCAAGGGACATACCTATTTACCTCCATGCTCCAAAAAAACACGTTCAGAAAGCAGCAGGAATCATCAACCCTGAAAACATGAGAAGAAACCTCTTCATGTAACTGTCTTGGCTTATTACCCACTGTCTTCTTTGATACCTCAAATTTCAGGGATGACTTCAGTTTGTGCCCAAGCTGTCATCAGTGTGAAAAACTACTACCTGGCTCATCATTTTCCAGCTCTCACAAAATCCTGCCTGTCCTGCAACATGGAAGTTATTTGTGACAGCTTGTGCCTTTTCAGTGTCTTCTCTGGCTACTGTAAATGGAAGAAATTAACATCATCTCTTTACAGCTGCCAGCTATGACTGCTTTTGAAAGCACTTTCAAACCTTTTCTAAGGTGCAGGCAGATCATTTGGCCCTAAGTTTGTTATGAACTTAACATTTTGAGTAGTGGGTACACCATAGCAATTATTTATGTTCTTCAAGCTCCTTGGAAAAAAAAAAAATTAAGCACTCTGTAAGCATTAAACATCTGCTCATATGGCAACACGAGCGTTCCCAGGAGAGTTCTTGCACAACGCTGAAAGATATAAAATGAAAACACTTTAAGCAGAAAAGTCAGGTGTACTCAGGTCTTTTTCCTGCACTTTGCCCACAGGCCCTGCTAAGCAGTGCCCACTTGTCATGTTCACATCACTCTGACAAGTGAAGCTCCCTGGATTGGGATTACCAGGAAGGAGGAAGCTGAACACTGCAAGCTTTGAATAGAAATCCAAGGTGGCTTTGGTACTTAGGACCTTTTCACCTTCTCCCTCATGTCCTCTACCTGTGTTTTCCCTGCATCCTTCCCCAAGGAAGTGTCCAAGTCTGACAGGAATCAGAAGAAATCTTGCAGTAAGATTTAAACCCTTGTGGCATTTAAAGCCCTCCTTCCAGCAGTGGATTCTGATAGATCTGTTGTCTCAAATTTCTTACCATGCCTCTAATGTGCCTGTGATAATACAGAAAAACTTAGATAAAGCTGGTAAAGCAATCCCTTTCAGGGCTTCCCCTTTCTGACCATAATGTACCTGACCTCAGAGACCAAATGTAGGTGGCTAAACTGGAACGCCAGTTAGATTCCCTTGTTACATTCCCTAATGCAGGCATTTAGAGTGGCTCTTCGGAAGAGCTGCTGCTTTTCTCCACTATACATAAGGGAGGTAGAAAGGCTCTTAATTCATTACTTAATTTTGAAGTTGTGATAGTCTCTGCTCCTGCTATGGCTCACTGCAGGATGTTCACCTGAGCTCTGAGGTAATTTAATAATTATGATGTGAATTGGAAGGAGATGGATTTTAAAGGCTCTTTGCCTTTAATACTGCAATAGTTTTCTAGCTTGAAAAAATGACATACACAAATCCACTGTGTTGCTGCATGTAGTCCCTAGACAACAACAATAGTGTTCAGCCATGGAAAATTATTTACTTAGACAAAGATGAATGGTTCTAGAGTAGCTTTCTAACAAAGGACAAGACAGAAGCAGGTAAAACACCTAATTACTTTCAAGACAAGTCCCTTTAGATTTAGGGAGAGCATTTTGTAGCACTAATGGGCGGCCAGGCACCAGATGCCCTGCCTTACCCTTTTTCTAAGGGTGTGGACCTGCCACAAAGAGAACAGAGTGGAAGATGATGTCATTCTGAGATACTCATCCATTCCAGCCCTGTCTTTGCCTGTAAAAAGGTTTGGTGGTTTGTTAGTTTTGTGGTGGTTTTTTTGTTTGTTTGTTTTTTAAAATTTTCTTATATTTATTTCTTAATTCTGGCTTAATTCTGATAAGAGGTTTTATGGCTGTGGGCTAAGTAGGTTTGTTGCATTACACTGGCTGAAAGGATATAAAAACAGCCATCACTGAATTGTATCTCTGGTTTCCCAAGACTATTCCCTTCGTTTTACCTAGAAGTACTTCTGTCACAAGACCACCACACTTCTCAGCACCACAAATTTTAATACCTTACATCATTATAGTATAGTAATATAATTAATAACAATATTAAATGTGTCTCATAAATAAATGTGTAAATCATAGTGATGCATCAAAAAATCAAGCTACATAAAATGAATGAGTTTTAACAGAAATCATGCAGCTTGTAATTTTTTTATCTAGGGAAGGCTCAGAAGAATATATACATTTACTTTAACCCTAAATTGGTGTCTGGAACAATGCCCTCTGCCAGTCAGTTTTAATAGAAACATAGGACCTGCCATGCTCCATTAAGCCCCTGAGCCATCAAGTCCAATATTGTCCCCTCTGCTTGGCAAATGCAAGATGCTTCAAAGGAAGGCAAATTGTCTGTCATGCACTTGGCCAATTTTTCAATTTGAATAGTCCATTGTGCAAAAGCCACTCCATCCTTCATGTCAAGTCCTTGTCCCATGTGGTTGCAAATGTTAAAGTAATCAAATGGCACGAATGACCCAATGTACCGGTTTAATATTTTAATAACATTTAAGGCTGTGTTTATGCTCTGGTTGAGTCTGTTTCTCTTGAACTGTCAATTGTTTTTGTGCACAATGCTGCTCACATTCATTCTCATTACCTCTCTCATTTCTGTTTCAATTCAGCAGTTGAATAAATCAATAGTATTCACAAATCTCCACAATTCTGTGCCAGCCTTAAAAGATCACTTCTGATCTTAAATAGGCATTACAGGCTATTTCTATTAAACAGCTACAAACAGGATGCACTGATCAGAGCCTTGCAGAAGGGTTCCACTGAATTTCCTTCATTTGAATCATATTTTGTTGCTGCTGAGCTGGGTCCAGATGCCTCAGTAAAAACTACTGGTAATTACTGCTGCATTGTGTGGGGATGGCAGCAGAGGGAAAAGAGGAAAGATGAGCAAAGTAAAGGAATATAAGCAGGGAACTTGCATGAGAAGAAGAAGCAAGCTTTATGTGCCCCTTGGAACAGAAAATTTCCTGCTTATTTTTCTTCAGTCAGGTTTAACATCTCAGTATGTGACAGGGATCTTTCAGTTCCTGCAAGTCAAGGGCATCCTTGTGCCTTGTATCTGGATTTTATTTGTGGCTTCCACAAAACTGGATGCTAATTATTTAATTGGCTTAGCATATCTAATTTAATAGGGCTGCAGGGAGACACTGCTGAGGACAGTGTCTAGCAGTCCTTCCAGGATCTAATGAGCTGTGTTGTTTTAATGTCACAGGGAGAAAGGGGCAAAAATGCTGATACACTCATGTTTCCTTCCCTCTCAATATCTACCTCCTTTGTGTGGTGATGTCACCTCTGAAGATGGCTGAAACAAGCTCTTGCCTCCTCCTCAAAATATTTCAATATTTTCCTGTTTATCTTACTGGTTTGAGGACAAGTCAGTGTATCATTCTCAGCCTTTTTTAGAACTGTGCTCATGTTCACAATAATTTTCACACTCCTTTTTACAATGCAAATCTAAATGTTAAAAAGTACAGGTGTGTGAGCTCTTGAAGTTTTCTTTTTTTAATCTGATACTGCAGATTAGTTATTTTTTTGTTGATTACATGTGTAAAAGGGATTTTATTAATTTGAGAACCCAATTTTGGCCACAATGCAAATTTTTAAAATCCTTCTGTAAGTCTTGCAACATACTGGTTTTACACACAGGATGTATATTTGATGTATATTTACTCATCTGATTTTAACAAGCCCTTGAATAACCTTTGGATCTCTTCAAATGAATTCTATGCCCACATCAAAGTCCACAATGTGCAGATTCCCAGTTTTCCAAAATCTCTGACTTGCCGGGCATATATTTCTGTCAACAGCTGTTCCATCTGATAAGGAAACCGTTTGTATCATTTTTCTCTTATGGACTAATTTTGATGCTTAGGATTTCAATTTTTCAGGGCTTACTCTACCTCTGGTTATTCACATAAATTTCCTTTGAGCTCTCTATTGGTAAGAAATCCTTGTTAGCTGAACCTGGAAGCTGAGGGGGTGGGATTCCTAGACAAAGCCCTCATTGTTGCAGGCAGTTTCCACACAGCAGCTCTGGTTAATGTAATGAAAAATACTGAGGGAGATGGAAATACCTCTATTATAGGCATATAAATGCTTTCTGCATAAAAGACACTTCCTTGTGTCTGTCTGTCTTGTTATCACAAAATACTTGCTTTCTACTGAAGCTCTTCTGCTGAATAAACACCTCACGTCTTATCATCTGAGTTTTAATGGGCACTGCAGTTTACTCCTAAAACCCAGGACATGGATGTTTTAAAAATTAATGCAACATGTGAGAGTTTCCTGAGTTTTACCTTTTCTCATTAATTTGTCTGAGGTACCAGTCCAGCTGGACTTGGCTCTGCTCTGAAATCCTAGGAAAATTTCTCCCAGCTTTTCATGGGTTACTGTTTCTACTGAAAGCCAAATATATATCTCAAATGTCACTGAAAGTGACTGCAATGGGATTGATGGAATTGACCTGAACTCTCAAAAAAAAAAAAAAAAATGGACAAGATCTTTAAAGATTTTTTTGCTTTCCTTAATTTGGAAAGTGAAGTGGGAAAAGTGATCCCCATACCTCTGTGTCATCACCTGGTCACACATGCCAGGGTACCACAGGGACCAGTGAAAGACAGGAGTGCTGAAGTTCTTTTTCCTTATTTTTACCTCTACAAACCTCTTCCTTCCCAAAACACGTATTAATTCAATGGGATATGACCTGTTATTGACAACAGAAGAATTATTCTAATTTTCACAACTAAAGACTTTGTATCTTCAATATATTCTAAATTGCCTGCAGGGAACAATTTGTAATAATGTCATATCTCCCTTTTCCCACACTTTCTCATCTCTATCAGTTGCTTCCAAGATTGTTACCAGCAAGTGTAACAGGAATAGTCTGTTTCCAAACATCCTGTTTGCTTGGGGTTTTCTTCTTTTTGTTATTGAGCACCTCTCCATTGCTAGAAATGTTGGCATTTCTTCACTCCTTTTTATGAAAAGTGGCTTTTCTTACGTACAAGGCAGGAAAACTAGGGCGAAAGTAAATACATGATTTTTGTTTTCATTTCATAACACAGAATATGGCATCCCCAACCTTACAGAACACCTGAACTTGCCATGAATTAAACACGTTCTATACTATGGAAAAGCAGGGTGTTGGCACCTGTGGCTGCTTTAATCAGATTTCCGGCTTCACCATGCCTCTGATATCAATTCTAATAAATTCCCAATGAATGTCTCTGCATCTTAGTTCAGAGGTGAGATGTGGCCTCTTCATAAAAAGTTCTTTTATTTCAGAAGGCTTAAGACTTACCCACCAGTTTTGCCAATATCATCTCGTGCTCCCCTGGGAATGATGATACTCAGAGTGCTCAGCCCTTCACTCAGCACTAAACAGCATTTCAAGGGTAGGAAGTATTTGGTAGAACTGAAACATGATTTTTGCTGTACCAGATAATGAGGTCTTTTTCTTGTTGGCCCCCCAAAAAATTATTCTGGAGCTGAACAGGAGGATGTGTTCCCACTCACAGTACAGCTACAGTGCTTAGCAGGATTTTCCTTTGATCTCCTCCCCCTTGTAGCTGTCCATCCCTCTGACACAGGATGAGAAGCAGGGGTTTGGGATGACCCCCTGAGTTGCTGTCACTCAGAGAGCACATCTGGTGGAGTGATATCAGCTATTCCACAGCAGCCTATGGAAGGAGACATTACATTTTTAATCAACACTGTGCACTGTGGTATTTACTCCTCTTCCAATCAGAGTTTAATGCTCTGAGGTATGGCAAGTAGTTAGGACCAGATGAGATTTAAGGAAAGTAGGCTCTGAACTATGACAGAATCAGGCAATCTTTCAGTCAAAAGTGCCAGATACCCTCAACGAGGGAGCTTAGAATGGTGCAAACCTGGATTAAGGATTTTTTCCTCCTCAGGGAGCCATGCTTGTCAGTCAGATTTGTCTTTCATACCGGTGTGCTGCTGTTTAAAGTTCTTTCTGCTAAAGAGTCACAAATAAGAATGTCTCTACAAATTAAAATATATTACAACACAAAACTGTGGAAAAAGCCACTTGTTTCTGGGTTTAAAAATGACCATGAACTGTTTCAATTCACCACTGGACCTTTTTGCCTCTTGCTATTATTTTTATTATGTCCTGCTTTCCCGGTTCTGATCCCCACAGTGACACAAATCCCCCAATTAGAGAAAGATCAAACTGTGTCCAAAAATACTCAGAATTAATTACTTGCACAGGATGGAAATCATTGATAACTTGCTAAAATAAGAGCTACTCTGCACTCCACACATCCATTGCAGCCCTCAGCCTCATTAGTTGAAACACTGGAAATATCCATGCAATAACTCTTGCATCAACCAGCAAGGGGACAGGAAGGCACATTGCTCTCACCCACCCATTTTGAATCACTGTCAAAAAGAAAAATGATTTGTTAAAGATGTTGGCTTGTGACAGTAAATTTACTTATCATGTGGTTCCCAGCACTCAGCTGTAGGCTAAGATGCAGGTCTACATTTTCAAGGAGTATTGGCTGACACAGGGACAGGAAAACCCATCTAAGGAAAAAAATTCAGCCTTTATATATAAATGATAAGCAAATCTTAGTAAACTTTATAGAGGTTATAAGCTACATACAGTCCCTAGGGCAATGCAGAGATACGGGAATTGATTCTGCAGTCCCTTTCCAAGTGGCACTTCGGCTAACTTCTAATTTCTACTAGTAGGACTGAAAAGAGAGGAATGAAATTGAATCGGCACAGGCTCAGGAGCCTGGGGATTTGTTCAAAAGTGAATTGGATTTGTCTAAAGATGTATCTGGCTTATCTTAGGGAAAAAAGAACTAATAGGTGCAAATACGTAAATGTACATAAAGTTGTCACTTAAGGCCAAAAAAAGAAAGAGTATTTGTCCATTTTCTCTTTGAAAATGTAGCCAGTGTCTATCTAATGGTACCACTGGCACTTCCATAGCGTTCTATTATTATAAAGTAGACCACATAATACCACTGGAACGCACAGCTCTGAGGGCCTGGTTTGCAGTAGGTGATTTGACAGTAGGTGATTTTATACCCACCCACTTCACATGGGCCTGAATGGCTGCACAGGGTGCCTGAAATTACAGGCTCAAGTCCCAGGAATGTGTCTTTTCATCTCATGTAAAAAACCTTAAACCATAATATTAGTTCTGAGGTTGAGATCTGCTTACAGATCAGTGACATCACATCACTCCTTTTTCCTTCATGCTGATTTAACCTGTTTAGACTTTCATAGAAGTCCTTGATGTAGGAGGTAAATGTCCTTGAAAACACTGGGTTCTTGGCAAGTAGGCAAATTCCCAGTATGAGGCAAAGAAGGCCAATTTTGCTTTCATTACACTGTTGCTATTCCCACCAACTTCCCAATTTTTTGTGAAAGTAGTACACACACGTTAGAGAAGGGTTCAATGTACTGCACGACCTGGATTCTATTTCTAGCATTGCCATGAGTGTCTTTTTGCTTCTCTTCATCCATCACTTCAAGCAAATAAAAACGAGTTTTGTCTCTTGAGGGAAGGTAGGAAGGCACTCTTTTTTTCTGGTCTTTTTTTTTGGTTTTTTTTTTTTTTTACTAAAGCAGGAAAATAATAATTTGGCATGTAACATACAAAGTTGTTCCACAAGGGCAATTGTTACTACAAGTTTCTTGCATGTTGCTGCCTCTTAAATCTAAATCACTTGGTTTCAACAAGGAGGTCTTAGTGTCTACAACACAATTTTCAATGAACAGGTTAGATTTATCTTCAAATTAACAGTGTTAATGTACCTGTCAGAGAAGTTCTGGTAAGGGATAATTCCCTAAGGCATAATTCCCTAAGTTATCTTTTCCCCCATCACTTTTCCCAATCTTACTTAAGTGCATATCTACTCATTTAGGTTCCTCATACACCTTGCAAGGTCTTATTGCTGTGGTAGTTTATTCTGAGAACCTGAATATGCTTGCTGATATTTTGTTATAATAAATGCTAGCTGTGCTATCTATTTTCATATTTCAGATCTTCCTTCATTCAGCCTAAAGAAGCTGAAAAAGAATGAGAGAGAAAAATAGAGAACTCATGTTTCTGACAATATTTCAAGGAAATGTATTGCTATGGGTTCTTAGGAGACACTTTGTTTCACTTTAGAAAAGCTATTTCTTCCCTTCCAGTTGAAGAACATTGCCAAGGGAAATTTTGAAATCTGAATTGTATATATCTCATCATTTTGAGAAGGACACAAAAATTCTGTCAGAGAGTAATCAGTCCATAGAAACAAAGCCCCGTCCCACTCCAATTCCACCCAGTCTTGATCAAATCAGTCTGATGAAAAGAATGAGGGATTGTATTTTGACTGCAATTCCAAAGCAAACATGAAATAGTTATGGCATTAAATCCTTGTTCTAAAATAAAATGATGAATAATCTAGCACCTTTACTAATAAAATACCATACCTGTTACATTTCCCTGTTAGCTGTAACTCTTTGTGGCTTTTCTGCTCCTGCTCTGTCGCCAGGGTAGTGCTCCTTTCATTATTTCACTCCTGTCTAAGCAACTTCCAGGAAGCATTTTTCTAGATGAAAATGACATCACTTCCAACCCTGTAAATTCAAGTCAGCATTCACAAAATGTACTGGATAGGCAGCCTTTAACTGTAAAGTCTTTGCCCAGCTGAATCTACAGTCAGCACAAGTTTGCCTGCCTTGCTCTGCCTGGTATTTCAAATTTCTTCATCTTTTCTCCCTCACTTTCTTCAACTTGGCCATGTTGACATCTATTTGACACTATGATAACATTAAATATTTTTAAGAATAAGTATTTAGAACATTGGCATTAATGAAATTATAAAAGTATTCAAAAACATGAGCCATGAACTGAAACCAGAATTTTCTGGGATATTCAGGCCTGACCAGGATTTTGTAGGTACAATTTCAATACTTTTAGATTTCTCACTTGTCCTGCTGTTTCAGAAGTGCAGCTTCATGCATTTGATTTGTCTGAATCTGGCACCTGAGAGCCTCAACCATACCATCAAGGCACAACAATGATTTTTAAATTTTTACTGTCAGGTAAGTCGGTGATGGCTGAAGTTTAATCATACAAGGATTCTCACATTCCTGTTCCAATGGTAGCAGCCTGACACCTCAAACTGTGTTAAATTTTCTATAAACCATTTCACTGTGACCAAGATAACTACCCTACACATTCCAGTTAGAAATATGCATTCTTTCTAACACTATAACCCTACAAAGTACATTTGAGATTTGCAATTGATTGTTTTGTTGCCATGCTGGTTGGTTTTAGGTCAGACCTCATGGAAAGAAACAAAGGAGAATATTACACTTAATCTAAACACATATTAGGAACCGTGTATTTCATCTTGGTGGCTCTATAACAGTATGAGGAGAAAGAAAAAGGATTTGGTAAATTCTTCTTACCCTTGTCCTTCAGTACTAAGATTACTTGAGGAGTTTTCAGCTTACCCCTCAAAATGGAGAGATGTATCATGAAGGCTTCTACAAGGATGACTTCCAAGTCATCCTTCCAAGGATGTTCCAAGGTGTTATCAGTGACCTGGATAACAAAATAGTGGACACGATGTTTCATTATAGGAACAGCAAACCAATCTCTATTGCACAATACTCAAATTATGAAAAAACACAGCACACAGAACACAATTCAAATTAGTGATGGGAGATGCAATGGAGAAAGCAAGAATAAGACTTCCTTAAAACTAAGACCTAATATTAAAACAATTTTCTATTTCTGAAAAAAAAAAAAAACAAAAACAAAAACAAAAAAAACCACAAAAAAACAAACAAAAAACAAAACAAAAAACAAACAAACAAAAACAAAAACAAAAACAAAAAAACACCCAAACAAACCTTGATATGTGAAAGCCTTGATCTGAGCATGCATTTGTGAGGCAAGAACATTTCTCATTGACTTTCAGCTGTACTTTTATGTTTTATTCTCAAGGGAAATACTCAAGGCAATTGAATGTCCATTCCTGTAGCCTCCTGTAATAAGAGAGGACTTTTTTATATAAAAGGAACACAATACAGGCAGTACTATTTTTTGAGTCAAAGGATCCCTGCAAGAATACAAGGCTTGATGCAGACAGATTGCTGCATGGCTGTTTTAAAATGTATAACACTAATACAGATGAATAATTAGGTTAGACACCTAGACTGCCTTAAATTAATAACCCCAAGCACTTCAGAGTTGCAGTAGCTACACAATGTATTAGTTTCCTAGAGAGGAAAATTTGTGCTATTTTACACATAATGTCACTGAAGCTCAAAGGGCTTTTGCACGTGATGAAAGACATAAAAAACCACTTCCCTAAACAGTTCAAGATGCAAGTTAATTAAACTGATGAAAACAAAGCCCAATTCTTCCTTCAAAGTCATAGCTGAGTAAAGTATCTCTGTGAAACCCTTGGTTGGCTTTTCCTGTGCTTCATGAAGACAAACTTTGTACACACAGAAAACAACAAAGGCAAAACCAGGGATGGCACTGAAAACAGTGTAATAAGAGCTAATAAGTATTTTACTGTAAGACTACTTGATGATGCTTACAAATGAGAATTTCATCTTAGTGTTGATATGTGGATTGAAAGCACACTTTCTCTGAAGTAATTAGAAAGGTTACCTAAATTTCAATTTCAGCAGCACCTGAATGCAGATTTGGAATGCAGCTTCATGGACATTTATACCGATACTGCCCCAAAAAATTTAAAGCAAGAGAAAAATNAATGGGGGAGGTAATATGTCCCTGTACAGCAGAAATTTTTGTGACTGGGGTCTATAGAGCATAATTATTTCTGATTACATGCCATGGGCACCTCAGCATCCTCCCACTGTTTTTCAGCTTGGCATTACACAGAACTAAAGTAGTCAAGCCTAAGGCAGAGACATCTGGAACACTTCGGGGAACCTCGGCTTGCTCGGTAAGTCAGTCAAAAGCGCCTCTCTTTTACCTGAAAGTTTCAACTTCAACTGTTTCCCGTGTCGGGCTGGATATTTCTCTAAGTACCTGCCCAGCTCTGTGCGGGTTTGGCTGGGCTATTGGCCGCTTTTGGGCCCTTTTGGCGAGAATTCCCTTGCTGCTGGCAGACCCGCGCCTCACGTTGTTACCAGGGCCAAGGAGCCCGGGCTTCCTCAGNAGTCATAGCTGAGTAAAGTATCTCTGTGAAACCCTTGGTTGGCTTTTCCTGTGCTTCATGAAGACAAACTTTGTACACACAGAAAACAACAAAGGCAAAACCAGGGATGGCACTGAAAACAGTGTAATAAGAGCTAATAAGTATTTTACACTAAGACTACTTGATGATGCTTACAAATGAGAATTTCATCTTAGTGTTGATATGTGGATTGAAAGCACACTTTCTCTGAAGTAATTAGAAAGGTTACCTAAATTTCAATTTCAGCAGCACCTGAATGCAGATTTGGAATGCAGCTTCATGGACATTTATACCGATACTGCCCCAAAAAATTTAAAGCAAGAGAAAAAATGGAATCTCAGCAGCACGTAAATAAAGTAATGGCTTTATCATATATAAATTAACATGTGTACTCTATATATACCTACCGTTCTGTATGTTCTGCATACAAAAGCACATAGGCTCTGCCTTGATTTTAAAGGGCTTGCCCTCCTATCACAAAATAATTTTGACTGGGAAGTAACACACCAAATATATATANCTCTTTTACCTGAAAGTTTCAACTTCAACTGTTTCCCGTGTCGGGCTGGATATTTCTCTAAGTACCTGCCCAGCTCTGTGCGGGTTTGGCTGGGCTATTGGCCGCTTTTGGGCCCTTTTGGCGAGAATTCCCTTGCTGCTGGCAGACCCGCGCCTCACGTTGTTACCAGGGCCAAGGAGCCCGGGCTTCCTCAGCTCGGCGCCGGCTTTGCGGACGCTTCCTGAGAGCCCCCCTCACCCCCGGCTCGGCGGGAGCAGGACTCACCCCCGGCCCGCGGCAGCGGCGGGCGGCTGAGGGACATTTGTAGAGCCGCCGCCCCCTCACGCCCCCGCCTCTCCCGGGCCGTCAGGGGCGGAGGTGGGACAGGAGCATCCCCTCCTCTCCGGAGCGCCCGCTGCGGGAGGCGGGTGCGCTCTCCACGGCCCCGCTGCCTCCGTGACGATGCCGTCCTAGCGAGGGATGATGACAGGCAGAGGAGGAGGAGAAGGAGGAGGGGGGCAGAGCCGCCGCCGGGAGCCCTGTCTCTTGCTCGCCTCCCCGGCACTTCCCGGCTCCCGCTGCCGGGCTGCGCATCGCGCCGCCTTCCCGACGGGCGGCAGGGTGGCCGTGGTTTTGTGGTGAGGGGTTTGTCCTCTCCAGGTGCTCTGTCCCCCGTCAGGCAGGGCTCGTTCTCCTTCCTCCTCCTCCTGCCTCCTCCCCCGCCGCACACGCTGCCGGACGAGGCCGGCCGGGAGCGGGAGCAGCAGCAGCCGCCGCCGCCTGAGGGGACCCTGACCATGTCGAGCAAGAGCAGGAAGAGCAAGGAGCAGGGGAGAGTGACCTTCCCCCCGCAGCAGGAGGAGGAGGAGGAGGGGGCAGAGGAAGAGGAGCAGCAGCGCCGGCGCCGCGGCTGGAGAGGCGTCAATGGGGGGCCGGAGCCCCCTCCGCCGCCGCAGAGAGCTGTCAAAACGCTCCGGGAGCCCTACGGATACTACCCGCCCTCCCCTTTTGCCAGCACCGTGTAAGTGGGGCCC
>VWYO01016881.1:32200-77222 GCA_013400275.1 Rhadina sibilatrix
AGCAACTTCCCCGGAGCAGGGATGCGGCTCTCGGCGAGTTTTGGGCCCGGGGGCGCGGCTCGTCCCGGCCGGCCCCGGCAGCGCGGGCGGCAGCGAGAGCGGCACAAAGTGCCCTGAGGGCATCGTCCGGCCCTGCCTGCCCTCGGCCCCCTCCCCAGCCCCGCAGCTTCGCTTCTTCAGCGTCAGGCGGGGACAGGTGTGTGCCGGGGCAGAGAAGATTCCATCCCTTCCTTTCCCCCTTATCCCCTCTCTTTTTTCCCCCTGGATACAAGTGTAGCTGCCGAAAAATTGCCCAGTTATTGGCTCAGCTAAGGTTTAGAGAACTCGTTCCTAATGCATCTGCTATATCCTTATATATTTTTTAAATCTGTGCTGAAATCAAACCAAATTCCCCACAGAAATCTAGGACACCTGTGCAGGCAAGCCTTAGTTCTAGAGATGAACTTTATGCTGTTTGGATGTGCTCTTCCAAAATTTCTGTTTATTTTCTAAGATATAACAATAAACATCTATCTGTCTAGATATATAAAGAGATGCCCATCTAACTAGACTTACTGCAAGATAAATGCATTCAACTTTACCAGTAGGGATGTTAACTTTCTTTTCCCTGACTTGCAAAATGTAGGTTGTCCATGAATTATCCACTAATTTTTATAACACACTACATTTTAGGTAGACTTAACCTCAGAGGATTGCTTGACTATTTTATATTTTCAGGACAACATTTAGTTCTTAATTAAATATTTTAATTCCCAGATAGCAAACACTGAGTTTTAAGATAAGATATTCAGCATTTGTAGAAGCCTTAATTAAAATCACCCCAAGAGACAACTGTAAAATACAGAAATAATTAGGGTAGTCCTTAGAATGGGATAACCACAAATAAAAGTGGGATTTACCATGCCTGTGCAGAAATTCTTCACAAATACCCTGTGCCCAGCAATTTGCTCTTTGAGTGAATTGGTCTTCCACATGTCTTCAGCTGTCAGAAAGTTAGTTGTGCTTGAGTTACTTGTCTAGACTCCCGTGTAGATGATTGAATGGGAGAGGAAATAGCAGTGGGAAAGGCAGCTTAGTCATTTATCTTCTTTTTTGGAGGTGCCTGTCTTTATCTGCCATAAAAAGAGACTTGGACACATTATTTTTAGACAGTTGAAGCTGGTTCAGATGAATTATAAGCTATGAGACCTCAACTTCTGGGTCCCAAGCATCCTTCTAGAAAGGTTGACATATTCTTGTCTTTAAGAAATGGGTACTACAACAGGGGGGGATCAAACTAGAGTTCAGTTCACACAGCTATAGGTGTTTGAGCCTGGAGTGAGCTCTGTCTCATGGAATTGCTCCTTGGTATTCTTGATATCCTGGGAATGAGTCTGTGAGCCCAATGGACTGACAAACAGGTTGGCATGGATTGATGTAGTCGGAGTGTATGGAACTGTTGGGGCATAGAGGCAAAAGCCACGGAACTATACTTTCCTTGTTATGTGCCTGTGGTCATCCTTAACGTAGCAGTGGGATTCTTTTCCTGGGATAACATTCTGTGTTTGGTGCTAATTTCTAAAATCATTGTGCATGTTAATGAGATAAAGATGAGCGTCAGCTTGCTCCTGATGTGCTCGGATTGACACATGTCAGGCTTCAGCAGGCACAGAGTGAGAATCCTTGGCTGGAAGGATTTATAGTCACACGTATTCAACACAAGGTGTAAGGGGAAAGAGGCAGGAAGATGTGAAGTGGTTTGCCCAAGAAGGCAGACCTCGTTGGGTTTTGAAATCTCTGAAAGCAGTAGCCTGTGCAAGGTGGCTGTCAGTGTACAGCTGGCTCCCTCCTGTGCCAAATATTGCTGGGAAAAAAAGTAATTGACCTTAGATTCCAACTGAGATTGCAGACTGGATGTAATACTTGTTTCACAGAGTACTATATGCCCCAGTGGGATAAAGGTGGACAAAACCTGTAAATTAAATATAGTAGGCGTCAGATACCTGACTTCCTGAGTCTCTCTGAAAATGACAGCGTAGTTTCTGGCTAGAGAGACGGAACACAAAGAAAGAACTAAGTTTCAAAGGAGCTTTAGAATTCTTTGTTGGTACAGCCAACTTGGTTCTTTCCTGGTGAGATGTTTGCCTTATTCTGTGTGTGTACAGATGCCCTCCTGCCATCAATATATAGTCCTTTTTTCCCCATAGGAATTCAGATGTTTGGTATTTTCCTTTGAGGAGTTAGTAATGGTCAAAAAAAGCTCTGCACAGTTGTATGGGGCAGGAGTTTGTTCCATCCCCTAAGTGCATGTACACCTCTTCCTGATATCTCACTGTAATTTTTTTTTTTTTTTTTTTTTTTTTTTTTTTTTTTTTTTTTTTTTTACTAAATCTTTCCAGTTTGGAGCCAGAACTTCTGTGAGATGACACAAGGGCATTTTGGATGATGGATTATGTCGTTTCAGACCAGTGGGAGAGTATAGACCTCAAGTCAGACCTTGCAGCTGGCCTGATTTATCTTCTGCTGTTCAGCTGAATTAGCCTCCCTCTTCTGGAAAGCCCAGGCAGTAGCTCACAGAAGGGAAAAGGAAGCTTTCATTTAATGCATTTAGGATTTGGTGCAGGGACTCCCAAAATTTTTTGGAATATGAATCAACATGCACACTGGTGAAGAAACAAATTTACCAGTGGCCCATTCTGACAAGTGGCTATAGCAGAGCTTGGAGAAATGGGAAAACCTTCCTTTGGGAGAGGCCTTGAAGATGGGGGATTGCCCCTCCAGCACTGCTTGTGGCCCTGCTCAGAGCCAGGAGCCGCTTCCTCATATGGAAGAGTTGTTTTTTTTTCTGTGACAGTAACAAAACACTTGAGATCGCTTAGTTTGAGAGATCTCAGGAGTCATTAGTTACTACACTTCTCTTATATATGTGCACATCTGAACACTTTTGCAAGGCAATTACCAGTCTTTAATTTTAAAACTGGGACCTCAGAGGTGACTTTTGGCAGAACAAGGAGCACAGTCTGCATCTCCTGCTCGGCTGAGATCCAGTGTTGTTGCTTTTAAATGCTGTTGGCATTAGGTACTTATCAGATCTGTCTGTTACCACTGGACTGCCTTTCCTTTTCAGGGTTAGAACAGAATCAGGATCACTAATGTACTGTAGTTTAGCAGGGGGGTAAACTGCTTGTAAATTGTTGATGCCATCTTTTATTGCATGTGATAGTTCAGGCAGAGTAACAGCCTGTTCTTCAGCACAAATTGCTCTACAGATCTGGGAGGGCCCAGGATGAAATCTCTGTTTCTCCTACTACCCTCTTTTCCTTTAAAATTGCTTATGCTGTGTGCAGTGTTAAAAGTAGACTTAGAAACAAGACTGTAAATCTTTTGGATTGCTGTGGATAATGAGCAGGATAAGGAAAAAGGAATTCTCAGGTCAACCCTTCATTCCACATTTCTGCTGCAATTCTAGATTGAACGTGAAAAGGGATAGGTAGAATAACAGAGTAGAAATCTGTAATTGAAACAGCCTATGATAGAAGCAGAGGGATTGTGCTTTTTCCAGCCCTTTGCAGTTGCTGTGCTGCTCAAATGTCTTGCCTTGTACATTCCTTGTAGGAAAAACTCTGACCAGGCAGAGTCATGTATGTAAGGTCATATGATGCAATGTAAGGTCATAGTAAATGTGATGTATGCAGAAAGCAGGAGACAAGTGGGCATTGACTGTTCAGTGGAAAATTTTTTTTTAATAATTTTTTATTTCCCATATGAAGGTCATACATTTTAGGTGAAAATATTTAACATAAACATGTTATAATGTAGGATAGGTTTTTCTGTCTTATTTATCAGGTCTTTAATGAACCAATTAATTGTTGGGCATGCACATAACATTGCTCTGTCTGGGAGCTTGTGATACTTATCATTAGGTAAAGGTCTTGAAAGGTGATGTGCTGCTTTAGGAGCCTTGGGAGTTCTGCTGCAAAGCAGAGCTGATGAATGAGTCATTCTGAAGGTTGGTCTACAGTTTCTGAAGTTCTTCCTTCTTTCCAGTGAAGTTTTTCAATTCCTCAAAACAGCTGCTTAACTGCTGCAGGGTCAGGGCCAAGTGAAATGCGTCCAGATATGGTGGGACACGTGTGGTTCAGTTAACATGACTGATCTCCATTTCCATCCCTCTTTATCTCTACTGACTAATTAATACAAAGGAAATGGGGCATTTTTCCCACTAGTTTGTTTTTGAGAGTTGTTTTTTTTTTTTTTGCCGTGCATTCTTCAGATATTTTTATATTTTTGTGTGTGTGTTCTTCTAAGTATTTGGAACAGTTGGGAAGAGGAGCATCGTGATTCCCATCTCTCCTTCCCTTTTTTTAAAAATGTAGATTGTCAGCACCTTACAGAGACAAGTCTGAGTATCTGAACTTTAAAGGCTTTGCAAATAGAATACAAGTAATTAATGCACACTTAATTCTATTTTAATCATATCTTTAAGCCAGACTAATGATGTTGAGAGATGCAACTTGAGATTTTGCTGGTTTGATTATTTCAGATGGCAAATAATACATATAAAATATGCTGAAAATAGTCAAACACTAAAAACTAAAATTCTAACTATTTTATTCATATTTTGGGATAGCTAAAAATATTAGATGTAAGAAAAGGAAAGCAGAAAATGGAATAGGAGACCTTGTACCCAATTGTTGCATGCATTACCCTGACCAGAACTATGCTGGCTTCTTCAAGTTTGCTGAGGGAAAAGTGGAAGAAAAGAGGGGAGAAGTGTGGACACACACAACAGCCTCATGGCCCTGTGGTCCTGCACAAGATTTTTTGCTTTTCATTTTTTTTGGGATGTCTTGACAATATTTTAGTCATTAAAATACCAAGCATGGTGCATCTTTATTTTGAGAAGGTATTGCAGTCACTTCAGATACATCATTTCTGTTGCAAGGTTTACAGTTAAGGATATCTTCCTTATTAGGAAGCCACTCTTGAAAGGACACTTTGGAAAGGATATGTGTCTCTCTACAGAAGTCAAATGAATCACCTCAGTGATCATCCAGACAGTGGGGTTTGAAAGGAAGGTAGATGAAATGAAAATAAATATCATCTTTCAAAATATGCTGAAAATTTTACAGAATATATAAGGACAAATGTCTTGTGTATGTCATAAAAGATAAATGAGATTCAAAGTAGCAGTTTAGATTCTTCTTAAAACAAGAAGTCAGCATGAGTCAATTTGTTTTGTCTTTGTTACATTTTTAATAGCTGTAATTTTTTTCTTCATAACATTACAGTAAACACTACATTTCTGCACCTGTGTGATTTTGGATGTGGAGGAAGAGTGGAAGTGTAACAGCATAAAAGACAGTAAAATCTTGTTTATAAAGAAACTATGAGAAGACAATGTATGTGGTTTTACTTCTGATTTTGTTGGCGAATAAGATAGCAGCACAATGTGCGCTCTGGGCTCAAGTCTTTATTTCTGAGTTCTCCTAAGTGGGAAATATGCCTGAGGTTTAAGACATTAAATCAATTCTGTGTTTAACAGAGTTACAAATCCTCTCTGTTATGCAGCCTTTTTTATAGATTTAAAGGAAGTATAAAAGAAGTGAGAAAAAAAAAAATGAAAGAATGGATCATGTCATGTTTGCCAGAGCAGTTTTGCTGTTTCTTTCAAAAAGTAAACAGTAGTTAGCATTGCTTATACTGCAGTGCCACTCAGTCTGTTTCAGGTAGTCCAAAAAAATGCCAGCCACAGATAAAAAGGTAAAAAGATCAAATGTTTCAATCCAAGAGAGAACCTGCCCTTGCTAATGAGTTTTGCAGTCTCTTTGTTTAATGTCCCACTGAGCTGCCCATTTGTGTTCACTGAAATGCTCAGGGCTTGGACTGGGTTTTAGGATGCTTGTAGCTGTGATAAAGTGATTAAGATTTTGATTACTAATCTTTTGATTAAAATATCTACATTTTGATGTAGATAGCTGGAAGGGCAGGCCTACCCTTACAGCCAGAATGGAATTAGCTATGCCCAATGAGAACTCCTAGGGCCAAAAGTGCTGCATCCAGTGATGGCAGTGGGCGTATTTTGTGCAGTGTCAACAGAGCAAAGCTCATTGAAAGATCATACCCACAAAAAACAACCCCCACCAGCACTTAGGAGGCTATTTGTCTGTCTGTGGATTTGAACCTGCATCAGTTGGGATATTTAGCTCTCAAAGCTGCCCATGCATGTGCTACTGTGTCCACTTTAATGCAGAGCCCATGCGTGCCCAAAGATGCCTGTGGCATTTTTCACTTGGTTCTGTCCTTTTTGCAGACTGACAAGGTTTGCTTAAAAAGGGCCGTTTAATATTTTGGTTTGCCCTTGGCATTCATTACATGGACTCACATCTCTTCTAATGCACTGAGGGTAGAAGGATTAATTTCCTTTTCAGTTTTTCTGTCTGGCCTTTTACTCCTATGTCTGAGTTTTTCAGCAAAGTGAAAAAAATTAATTTTCACAATGCTTCTGTAAAATGGGAGCCAACTATTCTTTTTTTAAAAATGAGGAACAGAGGCACATAGGACCTAAGAAACAAATCTGGAACTTTTCTTTATCTGTGTAGCGTGTGTGTGTATATGTATATATAGTGTGTTGTATGTATTCAAAGCACACCCTCTATTAAGTCATATTGTTTATCAGCAGCACTTGGTGTCTCCAAGCCCATCAAATCATCTCAATCCCTTGAGCTACTGGATTAACTGATAGCAACTGGAGGCTGCCGTCCTCACTACTGAGTTGGACTAGAAAAGGCAAGGGAGATTGCTGACTTTCGTATTTATGTGCTGAAGGAAGGTTAGGGTACCCTGAGTATATTTTCAGGCTTTTGGCTTCTACTCTGGCAGGCACAAAAGCTTCTGTTCTTCTCCCAGCTGTGACCAGTTTAGCCTGATCCCATCCATTCTATTGTTTCAGACCTTGCCAGGCAGTTGTCTCCTGCTGCTGTTTTCTCCAGCTATGCAGTATCTGCTCCTCAATCTCGCATCCTAGGTCCATTTTCTTTGCAATTTCTGTCCAGTCTCACTGCTCTGAACCTCCCCACCACTCTCTTGTTTCCTTGCCTTGCTAGATCCAGCTCAGCATCCAGTCTGCCTATTCTCTCAGCCAGTACCTTCATACCTTCACTGGTTCATAATTCTAGTTTCTGTGTTTCCCAGATTAGCTTGTTCACTCATTCTTTTCAACTGTTACCTTTCTCTTTCTTCCCTCTTTCTTCTTTTGCAACTGATTTCTGTGGAGAGTTCGTGGATTCCCTGGTTCTCATTTCCCTTTAAAACATCTCACTTTCCTACACCCAGCTTTCCTCTTCTAGTGCAGCAGTTATCCCAATTTTCATTCATTAACTCTTTGAATTTCCCATTTTTTTAATTATGGTACAAGACTGTATACACAGACCCTCTCAACTCCTGAAATGGGTTGATGTAGAAACAGGCCCAACACAATCCACAGCGTTGCAGGAGTCCACTGGAGTGAGAGCTGATCCCAGTCTGTACTGGATGACTCCTGATATCTGGAACCTGGGAGCAGTTTAGTTGCAGAAAGTCTACTGAATGTGTATGTACTATTGTTTTCCAAAAATTTGTAATTTGGCAAAAGTGACATGTGAGTAGAAGCTTCCAGGTTTAATGTTTCTAGTAGTAACACAAGAAGCTGTGATCGGGCTTCATCATGTGTTGCTTGGCAAGACATCCTGAGGAAAAAGTGTTTTTCTCTTCCCTTTTATGTGATCTACAACATGGAAAGCATTAAGTATTGCCTTACTTATGCCATCAGCTTGAATGCCTGTGATGAATAATATTAATTACGACTGAAAGCAGTATAGTAGATGTGTTTTCATTTTATATATGTGGTGAGCTGCAGAGGAACGATGTCTTAAAAGAAATGAAAAATGTTAAATCTTGACCATGCTAAGAGAACAGCAATGACCTGAGGCACTGAGCCTGTGAGTGCCTTTAAATTGCAGACAAGCAAGAGCAATCCCAATCCAGGATACTGCTTGTCAGTAAATGGGCAAAGGACAAGGGACAAAATAACTTGTTTTAGGCACAGGATTGGAAGTGACAAATTACCACCAGAGCGAAAATTTGTTACCTTTTCCTTGTTTTCTCCTTAGGTACATGGAAGAGAGCCCATCCCTAAGGCGTATGACCGTGATGAGGGAGAAGGGAAGGCGACAGGCGATTAGAGGCCCGGCCTTCATGTTCAACAACAGGGGCACGAGCCTGACGGCCGAGGAGGAGCGATTCCTGGATGCTGCCGAGTACGGGAACATCCCTGTGGTGCGCAAAATGCTGGAGGAGTCAAAGACACTGAATGTCAACTGCGTTGACTACATGGGCCAAAACGCCTTGCAGCTTGCTGTGGGGAATGAACATTTGGAAGTGACAGAACTTCTGTTAAAAAAAGAGAACTTGGCACGGATTGGAGATGCCCTGCTGCTCGCAATCAGCAAGGGTTACATTAGGATAGTGGAAGCAATTTTGAATCATCCTGGGTTTTCAGTAAATAAGCGACTGACTCTGAGCCCTTGTGAGCAGGAGCTCCAGGATGATGATTTTTATTCCTATGACGAAGATGGTACCCGCTTTTCTCCAGACATCACTCCCATAATTTTAGCTGCCCACTGCCAAAAATACGAAGTCGTGCACATGCTGTTGATGAAAGGAGCAAGGATAGAAAGACCTCATGATTATTTCTGCAAATGTAATGACTGCACAGAGAAGCAAAAACATGATTCATTCAGTCACTCTAGGTCAAGAATAAATGCATACAAAGGACTGGCCAGTCCGGCTTATCTGTCCCTATCTAGTGAAGATCCAGTGCTTACTGCTCTAGAACTCAGCAATGAACTTGCCAAGTTGGCCAACATTGAAAAAGAATTCAAGGTAATGGTATTTTTCTGTTTCTCTGTCTTTGTTATTGTTTTAAAGTTGCTGCTACTTCATGTTGTCCTTAGATGCTAAAATGATTCGCTGTGCTTTTCCTTTTTCAATTACAAATACTCTCATCTTATTGTCTCTTTTATTCTAGATACGTAAGACTTTAAAAAGAAATTTTAATGAAACGATATTGCTTTTGCACTGCTGTGTTTGGAGAAAATTGGTAAAATTGGAAACTGGAAAAAGTGGGTGCTCTGATAACCTTGCAGCAGATAGAAAACAATTCTGGTTGCTGCAGCACACAAGGATTGTTCCTAGTTGCAAATGCTGAGTAATATAAGTGCAGAAAGCAGAAACATTTTGCTTTTTTTGAGGCTACTGCAACACTGACCTTATTCCGTCCTAATTTGTGCTGATTTTGGCTGATGTCTCCAAATTGTTAAGAATCCCAAAGTGAATTTTTTTGGATGCACCTTTTAGAAATGTCACATGTTCAAAACCAGCTGTTAGACTGCTTACAGATGTTGGTCCTCTTACCTGGTTTTTAGCTGTATCTGGTTTTGTATGTCAGTGCCCTGACTTCTTTATATATTTTAACTTCTCCCTCAGACAATTAATGTCTTAATTAACTGTTGCCCAGTGCTTTTTTTAGTGATTTTTCAGTTCAGTTGGATGCGTGGAAAAGGACCGTAACAGCCACCTTTCCTCTTGTCACCCGTTCTCCCCCTGCAACCAAACCCCACAAAAATCAAACCCCAGTAGACTGCTTGTTATGAGAAAAGCTTGGCTTGGAGAACGACAGATTGCTCTCCGTGAGTAGAGGTATTCACAGCATTGTCTCTGGGTGTTACAGCAAATTTATTGGGGTTTTGCAAGGCCAGTGTTGGCTACCACTTGCTTGTTTAATATCTTCAAAAATGATCTGAGAGAGACAAAAGATGCATTAATCTCTCCAAACAGCAGCAAGCACTGCTTACCCTGTGGAGTACTCAGAAAAAAATATACAACAGCCTGGAGAAAGACAGGCAGAAATTATTAAAGTGAAATTTAACAGAAGAGGAAGAAAACTCCTGAGAAAGAATAGGTCCATATTCAGCTGAGTGAGTTAAAATAGAATTTAAAAATAAATTTTCAGTGGTGAGAAGGATTCATCTATTGTAACACACACTGATGAAGTGTAAAATTCATCTTAAACCCTTCATCCCCTTTCTTTGCTGAAGGAACTCACTTATACCATGCTGTGTATTATGTAACCTGCCAAATTAGTTGCATACTTTCTCAATGTATTTATTCCAGGAAAAATGTCAGATTTTTCGTTTTCCTCAGATGAAAAGGTACCCTGCCACCAAAAGCTAAATTAGGGCAAGCTGCATTGTGTTTTTGTTAGGCAAGGATGTAGATGATTATAAATGCATAGAAAAAATAACAGTGGAAATAGAAATTCACGGGAGACTCCCATCTCACAGGTACTAATACCATGCATACAAATTTCATCAGAAAAAAAAGTAGCTTGAAATTTTGGAGGAGAAAATATGAAGTTTTTTGATTAAGCTTCTCATTTCAAACCAGAACTTTAAAAAATTATTTCAGTTTTAAAAATGGTAATTTCCTGCTGTTTTGGGATGCCTAAAACCCCAAGAAATTCACTACCTTCACAGATTTCGGTATTTTTGGACATGGCTACTAACCTTGCCAGGTGTATCAGATGATTCAGTTTTGGCACCTACAGTAAAAAATATTCCTGACTCCTTGCTGGCACAGGAATTCCAGCTTCTCATCAATGTCAAAACATTCCAGTGAAATAATTACTCTCCTCATTGACGTCACATCTCTTTTTTTACCTTCTGTTTCTATCAAGCCTGATAGGAGAGCTGGGTGTTTTCCTGGAGTCCCTCCCATCTCTAACTGCCTTTTCAGTGCTTTCTTCCCTATAGATCTGTCATCTGAATGTGTTTGGCTGATAGCTTGTGTGCTTTGTTGCATCCCAGAGGACAAGTATTCTAATCCAGCATTTGCATTCCTGCAGACTTCTGCTGCTCTCTCCTCTAGGGTCATCACTGGAAATGCTCGAGTGTTCCACTCAAATTCAGTCTTTAGCACAGCACTGAGCAGAATTCAGGGTTTCAGGGTGGAGAAAAATGGGCAAAATAATTCATCTCTTTCACAACAAAAAAATAGACAAATCTGTTTAATTCATGATTTATTCTTAGTATCTATGGAATATTAAGGCCCACAATGTTTCCTGTGCATGCTCCACTTCCAGGATGCAGAACGCTCCTACAGGAAATACTGTTCTGGGTGCTTTTCCCACAGAGAAAGAGCATAGGTTGAACCTGTTTAAAAACCTGAGGGCCAAGATTCCTGGTAAATGCTTGTTAAATTGAACCTAACATCCATTGCATATGCAAAGTTCAGTCTGCCTCTCTTGCTTATCATTTACACTAAGAAATTCTAACGCACAAACCATGATTTGCACAAGTGAATTAGAAATGTGGGAAGGTCATTTAGGCCATTCATTCATAATAGTTCCTCAAGAAAACCTGATTAATTACACTGATTTTTAGGCTTTTGTTTTATTTTCCTTTTAGAAGTAAGGAGAAAGGATTCAAAGAAACCACAGATCCTTGATTTTTTTTTTTTTTTTTGGAAGATGCAAGGCACATAGCCAAAACAAAAGTACTGAAAATTAATGAAAGTAGATGAGGAAACTGAAGCCCTAAAGACCATTTCATTCTACTCCTTTCATCTCCAAGCTTCCTTACATCCATTTGTGAAATCTTTGTTTCAACCTGCTGTTTGTCATTTTGCTCTTCTTCATCTATTATATTTATTTCTCTTGATACTTTTAGTCCTTTTTGATCTTTGCATCCTCTTGTCTTCTTCCCATGTATTCTTCTGTTCAATTCTCTCATGGCCAGGGCAGGGAGTTCAGTATTTCTCTGGCTTTACTTGGTATTCCTAGTTCCCCTAGTCTGCTAATTCCAGGGATTGCCTGCAGGATTTCATATGACATCGGGAATTTCAGTTTGATCTCAGTCAAGAATGCTACCAAATCGTAAAAACTGAAACTGTATCTTGTCTTAATGTAAATAAGTGACCATTACCACAGTTGGAGAGTTATCTTTTCCTGTCCAGTAGCACCACAAAATACTTTGCAATACAAATATTCCCAATTTTTATGTTTTCCTGTTCTCGTAGTTTTAGCAGGCCATGGCCACTGCGGCTTGGCTTGGGGAATGACAGGTTTGGGTTACTAATAATTGATATTCACCCTCCTTCCTGAGAACTTTAAAGCTGTTATTTCCCAGGAAAGGGAGGATTTCTGGCAGTTAGAACAGCCCATGGAACTTTCCTTTGGATTCACCATAGGAAGAGAGAGGATAAGGTAGCTAAAAAGCCCCATAGTTATCTCTTTATACCAGCTTTCAACTAAATACTGTCCTGTGTAAGCAAGCTCAGTTCTCCCAGCTGAAATTGCATTGGCAAGGATCAAAAAGGTTGTAGTCTTGCTTTCTATAGGATAAATCCCTGTTCCCAGTTTTGCTAAAAGCTCCCACTGAACCAACGGAAGATGTGGACGTGCATCTAAAAGCAGAATCTGTCAGTGTTCCAAATAAATTTACATAATGTTATCTCAGCTGAACTAACAAAGAATGTTCAAGCTTGCTTGATCTAGGTTTAGGCCCAGCTTTTGAAAGGACAGGGCCCAGATCCATAACCATTAGTGCAATTATGTGTTTGATTTGCATATACAGTTACATGTGCAAACTCACCATATATGTGGTTTCAAAGTGACCATTTACCAGATAATAACATAAATTTATGATTCAGTATAATGACTATGAATTGGTTGTGCATTACTCGTGAACTTTGGTGCTTGCAGGAATGTGGCTCGTGTAACAGAACACAGATCCCTACATTTTGTTTGACTGAGTGTGATTCCTCAGTATAAATTTCCTTTGCAGTATAAATTTCATGAGCATGTGATTGCTCAGTATAAATTTTACACAAATCTTGTGTGAAATCAGCTGACCGTTTTCTGTTTGTGTGCTTTGTTCTTTGCACACAGACCGATACATTCTTTGTCAAGACTCCAGATGAATTCACAGGGCAGTGCTTGATGTTATGAGTGAGAACAGAACACACAAATTTGGGCAGGCTGGCATCCAGCTTTTGATGTGTGTCAGAGTCCTCTGAAACTTCTTATGAGACACAGCTTTGCAACTCCAGTCGTCATCAGTTCTCCTCCATGTGCTGGAGTCAGCTGTGGAACTTGGGGAACGCAGGGTGTAGGCTGATCTTTTTTTGATGTTACGAAGATGTTTGTGCAACTGTTAGTGTTGATCTGGTGGCTTCATTTGTATGTTCTCAGAAGTGAGCAGAGGTCATTTGGATGACTGGGACCATAGATTAAAATTTCTGTTATCCACACAACACCCTAGAGGTAGAAGGTTGTTTGAGAATCGGGTGCTGTTTGTCTGTTTAATTCTGTACAGCAATCAGATAGACTGAGATAAATTTGATTTGCTAATACTTAGGTAAATAAAGACCTGGAGAGGGAAATCTGACAAGTTTTCCTGCTATAAGATTCAAAGCCAGAGTGGGATATTAAGAATGCACATACTGGTTTTCAGTTCTCATAACAGCATTTGTGAGTAATGTAGGCTGTAATTAATCCTTAAATTTGACAGAATAAAACCTCATCCATTATATAGTTAATCTTATCTGGCAATAAGCATAACTTGTATAAGCAAGTGGTATCTACCAATGAAGAAACATGTCATTTATGTTATTCTACTGCTATGAGAAGAAATCTGGGTAACTCTTGTGGTAGGCAAACATGCAAAGTGTGGAAATAACCCTTGTTATTTCCTAACTATTAGAAATACACTATTTCTTCTTCTATTTCTTCACAATTAGCAAAAGAATGAGAAAACATTTTGTAATTGAAGTAATTGAAGCCTCTCCTCTTGGCTGGACAGCCCATGTTCATTCATACAAGGACAAAATTTGAGTTGTGTTATCTCATAAACCACTTGAATAATACAAAACCATCTAAACTAAACTTTATTAAACCTTAATAAGATACCACTTTAGACTGTAGGTTAGATACAAATAATAGTAAAACAAATACTTTTTTTTTTTCTTGGGAGAGTTAAAAGTGCCTGCAAATTCAGGTGAGAAAGAATGTAGTTTCTCTTTTAGTTATTATGTTGTACTATTACTGGAGTCACTGCAGGAAGTGTAATCTCCCATGCAGTTTGAATAGCGGATTTGCAGCTACTTTAAAGTGTTAGAGAAAAGTTGATTATCAGTCTTATTCCTGTTGAATTCTTTTACACTGTGTCTGATGATGTTCATGGTTTTTGCTCAGCCACCTCCTTTTGTAAATACTTCCTTTAGCTGTAGTGAAATTTATAAGCAAACCTTGCTTTAAATTAGATGCTTAAGGAAGAGTGTCTGAGTTCTCACAAATATTTAGGAATTCTTTTGTGGAAACAACATAAACAGCCTAGGACTTGAATAAACTGGAGGCATGGTATTGGTTTTAGCTTTATTAGATTGTCTTTAGTCACTCCTTTTTCTTCAGTGAATAAAATCCTCATCTTCTTTTTACATTGTGTCACCTCCTGGTGCTTTGCTTAATATTCTTCATAACCCTAATTCTAGCAATCTGTACTTAGAGTTTTGGCTTCTGTGATGAAGCTCTTTCTTGACTAGGCTGTCATGAAAGAC
This sequence comes from Rhadina sibilatrix, assembly GCA_013400275.1. Taxonomy (NCBI): domain Eukaryota; kingdom Metazoa; phylum Chordata; class Aves; order Passeriformes; family Phylloscopidae; genus Rhadina; species Rhadina sibilatrix. The sequence goes on from VWYO01016881.1 coordinate 46,832, forward strand.
TGTTCCTATTTTTTTTTTTTCTTTCTTTTTGACTGCTGCTATTTTCTAGCCACCATCTTGGAGTCTTCTTTTGCAAGGTTTTTATATTTGTAATGTCTGAGATCTAATCGCATTTCATGTAAAAGCTCTATCTGCATTCAGACCTCCATGCAAGCAAGTCTATTTCACTGCCTTGATTAACATTTTTTATGAGACTTTGCCTTTTTCAAAGTCCTAAATCTTGGTCATACATAAGCTTGCTTATCCCTTCACTGAATTTAATCACACATCCCACCTTCTTTGGAATGTCTCACACCCAACAATTGGTACAGTGGGTTACAAAGTAACTGCATAGAGTAACTGCAGGACAAACTTGGACACCAACATTGTGGGCAAAAAACCCCAAATTTCCTTTAAGAGTGCTCTGGAAAGAACAGGAGAATTCATCTTACATACCTGTATTTTTATTTTTATATTTTTTTATAATTGTCTCTTCTGTCCTGTTCCCCTTGGTTACCAAAAACAAATCTAAAATAACCCTAGATCCTGTTGCTTCACTGACAACTGAATTAATTTGTCCTCTCTGACCAAAGGAAATAACAGGATCCTGTTTAAGGTCTATGATTAGGACTGGTTGTTTCCAAGTCTGTATCAGGGATGTTAGTCTTATGTAATAACACAACTTCTCTAGGGGTATTTATTTGTCTGCAGTAATGTTTCATTTAGATTCATACCTGAATCTGACCTATGGGATTGATGGCTGATTCTTGCACTTGCCCTATGCAGCCTCTTTTCCCATCATTTCCCAAAATAATTTGAAACTACCGAGAGCATATTAGTTTCTCTGTCCCATTCTATAGATGCTAAAATTGAAAATTTAGCAGAACTACCAGTACAAGGAGGTAAAATTACTTAGGAAAGGAGGAAAAAGTGAGGGTTTCAGAAAAAATAAAAGAGATTAAGTGAAAAAATTATGAGGGCAGAAGCAGTAAGGAAACATTTTTGAGAAGACAGGCACCTCTAAGGGAAAATCTGCACCCTCAAAAAGTGATTTTGAAAAGGCAATGTCTGGAAATGAACAGTTAAACACAAAAAAAAATGAGAGGTGGAGCATTCAAATTAGTGTTTTAGTGGCCTGGTGGAGGAAAAGAAAACCGGAAGAAAAGTATGGAGTAATTGAAAAAGGTGATTTTGCTGTTTGTAGTTGGGCACTGAACGTAAAATTGGCAGATTCAGTCAAGTTTCCTCCCTCAGCTTCATGTGAGGAAATCAGAGGCCACATCTCAGATATGGAATTTCTAAAAATCTGTCTGAGAGGACATGGACACAAAAATGAAAATCAAGATCTCTGCTGAAACAGAGATCAAGATAAGAGTTTGTAGGCAATGTCACAGAGTAGTAGACATTTACAAGTATAAACAAAAGTACAGGCAAAATTTCGGATGTGCATGCTTTGCAATGTAAGCTAAAAATTCTGAAATGCAGCCACAAATGTTTTGTCAGAGGAGGAAGGAGATTAGAGAGAGGCAAATATTTGAAGATGACTTATATGATAGTCCTTGGAAAGACTGAACAGGTATGCAAGATGAATTCTCCTGTTCTTTCCAGAGCACTCTTAAAGGAAATTTGGGGTTTTTTGCCCACAATGTTGGTGTCCAAGTTTGTCCTGCAGTTACTCTATGCAGTTACTTTGTAACCCACTGTACCAATTGTTGGGTGTGAGACATTCCAAAGAAGGTGGGAAGCAGAGGGTGGAAAAGAAAAAAGGGGGAAATGTAGCTGGTGTACATCAGAGTAATGAGTAATCAGCTGCTTTAGCAGTGTAGAAAGAGCTAAAAGATATTTGTAGCCTCAGAGGTAATTATTTCATTAGTCTTCAGGAAAGTTTTTGTGAGAGTGAGGTTACCTTTTTGATAGTCCTGGTCTTACTTTGTGAAATTCTTAAATTTTCAGCTGCCCCTTGTTGCCCATCCAGGTTATTTTCATCACACTCTTGTGTCATGTTCCCATGCTGTGTTAAACAGATGCTGTTAGATGTTCACCTTGTGTCAGAGAATGAATGATTCTGCTGTACAAAAATTCTGTCGTATCTGATACACTCCAAATTTGACGCAGTAAAAATCGGACACTTCATTTTTAGCAACTTGTGCAGATCCTTTCTTCCTCAGCATGTTTGTCATGGGCTGTTTTCTGTCCCCCTCCTGTTCCAGAATGACTATCGCAAGCTGTCCATGCAGTGCAAGGACTTTGTGGTTGGTGTCCTGGATCTGTGCCGGGACTCAGAAGAGGTGGAGGCCATTCTGAATGGGGATCTGAACGCGGAGCCAGTGGAAGCGCAGAGGCACCGGGCGTCCCTGAGCCGTGTGAAGCTGGCCATTAAGTACGAAGTCAAAAAGGTAATTCCTCACAGCTCTCAGACACCATGGCAGGAGGGCAGTGCCACCTCCTCCTTCTGCAGGTGTTGGGAACCCGTGGTCAGATGCACAACTGAGACATGGTGTGAGTAATCAAGACTCTCACAAGGCAGAAAGGGCCGGTAATGAAGGAGTTTAGTTTAATCTACTCCCCACTGCTGAGAAGTGGCAGGACATTGCAATAAATGAGGTGTGTTAGCAAGGCTTTGCATGGTTAGTCAGATCCTTCTCCTGATGAACCCAAAGGATGTTTCAGTAGAGCCAGATTTTCATTCAGTGACACTCAGGCTGTGTCTTCCTGTCAGTCAATGCAACAATACCTAATCCAAAGAGAAAGATGTGTTGGTGAAAATGTTGGTTTCAGCCCATAAATAGCTCATCTGCAACTATGTATCATAGTGAGCAATTCCACGTGATTTACCATGTTTATTCCTTTAAAAAATATTTTAAAACTCAGCCCTGGAAATGCATGGAATATGTCTGTAGCTGTTTGATCAATTAATTTCAGTTCTTCACCTTTGTACCTATGTTTATTGGTGTTTTGGCAGACATTTTCAGTAGATGCGTCTCTCAAAGTAGTTTGTATTCTGTGAATGGATGTTGTGCGTTGAAAAATGGAGTTGTGTATCACATATTTGATATAAATACGTATCCTTTCATTGTAGTTTTTATTGTATATTGCTATGTTGTTCTCCTCAAGATCCCACATTAGCCTAGCACAGAAAATACTTAATACTTTGTCCTGTTGTGAGAGGAACCAGGAAATACAGCCGTGCCTATGCATTATTTACAGCTACCTATTTACGTGATTAGCATCACTTCCATTCCTTACAGCCATTATAGTTTCATCATCTCCACAAGAAGCCTTGTGTCTCTCAGAGTAAATAACCCTGTGCTCTGTGGCCACCTCTTGAGCCAATCTGCCATATAAAACAAATTGTAAGGACCCTGCCAGAACAACTAGGAATTGCTGGTGTTTATGACAGCTCCAAAAGATTGAGAACAAAAATTGTAAACACAGATCCCAAGCAGCAAATCATCATTTCCAGTATAGAATTGGTCTACAGCAGATAAGTGCATATTAATTGCCAAAAATCAAGGTAAATATATACAAGCATTAAATTAATTTAAAAGACTGGACCAGGGGGAAAAAAATCAAAGTGCATAAGCATGCTGTAGTGTCTAAATATATGCATTCTTTATGCTATTGCAGTTTAATGTGTAAAACTTTGTTGAAGCTCATGTCTCAGCTTTCACACTGAAGGCTGTAGTTTTCTTTTATAAGTTTGTTGTCACTGATGAAATTCACTGCTGAGCAAAGGGCCACACAGATCTGTTAAGAATAACTGAAATCTAAATAGTGGGGAAAAAAAAAAAGATAATTCCTCATAGCAAACTTGTTCCCTTCTCGTGCAAGAGAGAAACTCAGAGTGCAGTTCATGGCAAGTACAGTCCAGAACCTACAAGAAGAATGATCTTGGTGGAAGGAAATAGTTGGTGCAGAGTTGTTACCATATTCATACATGTGCAGTTCCCTGTGAGTGGCCATTACACAGGGCATGCAAGGATGGAAATGTCTGTGCTGTCATGGTCCTTTGATGCTGGGATTTGCATCGTCAGAGCTGTGACAGATCCTAGTGATACCCTGACTGGAACAGGTTCAGATGTAAGAACACCGTATGGGATTATTTCAACCCTCTCACCACCATAGGAAGCAGACAAGGATGTGGCCTATTTTCCTTAACTTTCCATCTTTCTAGCTGTGCTTCCAGGTCAGGTCCATCAAGGTCAGTTCCCTGTTTGCAGCAGTGCAGCCTGAGCAGCAGGTCTGTGAAATAGTTAAGGAGCCTATGCCCTGTCCAGAGGGAGGAGAGGCAGGAAAAAACATATGACAAGGAGCAAATGTGTTCAGAACTTCACTGCTAGGGAAAGGGAGTTTTTCATTCTTTAGTAATGGTAAGTCTTGCACTTAATGCCCTAGGTACTGCACTGAAGTGGAGCCCATCTTTTAAACATGATGTGATTTTGAAGCTAAGGTTCAGACTGAAACTGCAGCCCCAATAGAGAAGGACTAAGGGAATTAACGGAGGAAAAAAAAAAAAAAAGAAATTAGTCTTGCTATGTATGCTGAATTACTGCTGCATTAGTGCTTTTAGTTTTCTGTCTCAACTCTGTCTTTAGATTGCCAACAAAATTCCAGAGAAGAGCTGACACCGGCCCAACTAATCTGCTGTTCTTGCCAAGACAAAAATCAGGATGGAATTTCCAAGTGAAATCAAAAAGAGCTGAAATAAAATCACAGGAGTTAATTTTTGAACCCTGAAGTGTTCAATTGATAGATAAGAAGGAAGATGCAAAATTCTCTCTGTATTTTGTGTATTAGTGTATTGAAGGGTGCCAGGATTTGTTCTTGCTCCATCTAAATCCAGCCATTATGATGGCAGAAATAAATAACATAATCACTCTGAGTCATACAGAAAAATATTTACATACTGATGACTTGGTTCATGGTCATGAAACTGAAAACATCAGAAGTGCTACTGTCAATTATGCTTGGAAAAGCAGCTACATTAAAATTGGGATATTTTTTCTTTTACTGACCAGATACTGTTCTCATGCATCATTTTTGTTCACTGGGGTTCTGCTTGCAGCTGAAGGTATTAGATACATATGATAATAAGTTCAACATATGTAATGAAAATTGGGAAACTGCATGGAAAATAGAGTGAGAGAAGAAATGCAGGAAGAACAAAGTTGTAGGATGATGTGAGCAGTAGTAAAATGTGATGCGAACCTACTGTCCTTGGAGGAGATGAAGCTGCAGGCAAATACAGGTAATAGAGACACACATGCAACAGGGGTGAGCATAGTTTAAAGTTGCTGAAAATAAAACCAATCATCAGTTGAAGTATTTCAGTAAAGACTGAGAGAGGAGGAATGAATTTCAGAGCTTTTATGGATGAGAGGTGACACAACTCGCTCCAAGGGCTTGGAAGTGGTGCACATTGTGCAGTTGCCAGCAATTAAATAAGTTGCTAAGATCCTGTCAAGAGCCTTTATACTCACTGCCAGAGCAGAGCTTGCCCATAACCCTTGGCATCTTATTCACTAAATCTTCCCTTTTTTTTTCCTCTTTTTTTTTGAAAATTATAGCAGATCTCCTCTTAATGTCAGATCAAAAAGTTGGTAGCTCAGGAGAGTAAACCAGCACAGAGCTCTGGATGAGGTGCCACAGGGCCCATGGGCTGATTCCCAGCCCTGGGTAAACTTCCTTAAAGCTCCTTTACTGTTTCTTCCCATTCCCTGTGGTAACAGAAGGAATAATGTGGGTGTTTCTTCCCTCCTCTTCCTACAGTTTTAAGCCCGATTTTAAAAATGTCTTTGTAATTTGAAATAATTATTTTCTTTCCTGCCTTTGTCCACAGTTAATCTGCTGTGGGATTTGTCCCTTTGATATCCTGAGTTGACAGTGAAATTTATCTTAGCAAAAGAAGAGGCTGGGGGCATATGTCAGAATGCACAAACACAAAAACCCAATCTCTTCTTCTCAAATGGGCCAGCCTGGCAGTTTTTATGGTGCATAAGCTTCAAAGGTGACAGCCTAATAAAAAGAACAGAAGCAGTTTGAGTTGACATTAATTTCTTAAAGGACTTTTTTACAATCTCTTTATTTATTTCTCTTGGCCAGTCCGCTTTATGTACCAACTGCATTAATATGTGAAGTAACTGCTTAATGCATCACACACCAAAATGCTTAGGGACTTTATTTTACAGCAAAGTAGATTAAACGATGAAGATTGCATCCCTTTTTAAAGTTCATGCAGCAGTTTCAGATTGCTCTTCTTGAGAGGTTTCAGGTTCCTTGATTTCATTGCCAATGATTTAATTTGATTTTCTTTAAGAAGTCTGTCCTGTTGTACTACTCCATGCACTTTTTCATGAGATTTGGAATATTGATAGAGTTTTGCAAGCAAGACCTGGCAGACAACAGTGTATGTAGTACATAATGATCTCTGCAGAGTACAAGGGATAATAAAATGGGTATCCAAGGTTTACAGTATTTTAATTATTTTTTCCAGAGTATAACCAACTGATATCAAATATCGCTCTTAACCCAACACAAATTATGAGTTATCAGATTTATTTTCAAACACTTTTTGTGAAATACCTATTCTTTATTCTTATTCTTAATTCTTTATTCTGATTACAGCGATATTGATAAGTGAATCACCAGATTTCTTCAAACTGCTGTGAAAACCAGGCTGCTCACCCTTGTGCTTAAATGGTGTCCCACATGCTCTTGTGATGTGGTGTTGCCTTGGGAAGGCTGTCCTGGAACAGCGACTAGACAGAGCTAAGAGAATAAAGTAGGTATTTATTGAAAGGCCTTTAGGATACACCTTGGGCAGTACAAGAGCCTGGCCAGGGCTACACCCGTGGTGGACCCAAAATGGCTGACCAGTCACAAGGTCTCACACTTTTATGAGTTTTGGTCCATTTGCATATTGGGGTTTAATTGTCCAATTACAGCTTCAGATTATGAGGTCCCATCCTTCTTGTTTTGTCTCTTCAGTCCACCGTTGTTTATGCTTTTGGGCCTGAAAACTTATAACCCTTGTCTCTGGTCTCCATCTGGAAAAATATTTGTTTTGTCTACCTACTCTGTGAAGAGAGCTTACTGACACTTAATATGAGGCTCAGAACTACATCCCTAGGCAGCACAGAATCTGAAAAATATGAAAGCTAAAACTTAAGGCATCAGTGGCAATTTCTTCTTTATTTATTAACATTTGCTTTAGAGGAAATGGGAAAAAAAGCCATGGTTCTTAAATATCTGATGTTAATTTAGACCTTAAGGTGATGGCAATTGTGCACATAGCAGTTACATAACTCTTCCTATTAATGACAGCATGTCTTGGTTTTTCTTTCTGTTTCTTTGCAGTTTGTGGCCCATCCAAACTGTCAGCAACAGCTACTGACAATCTGGTATGAAAATCTCTCAGGATTACGGGAGCAGACCATAGCTATCAAGTGTCTGGTGGTACTGGTTGTGGCATTGGGCCTTCCCTTTCTAGCCATTGGTTATTGGATTGCACCATGTAGCAGGGTACTGAATTTTATAAATTATGTGTCTTGTGCTGTTCTCAGAGCTGCTTTTCCTTTTCTGGCAGTCAACATGCAATTTCTGCTGCTTCCAAATTTTAACTAATTAATGATATTTTTAGCAATCTCTAACCTTGAGCCAAAAGATGCTAAGGGGTTTCTTGTTATTTGCACTGTAAAGAGGGGACTACAATGTTTAAGTATGAATATAAATTAGCATTAAGCTGAAGGAAAGAAAAATAACCTTCTCTGAGAGCTGTTTTTCTTTTTTAAATTTCCTCAGGTTGTGCTCACCTCACAGTGTCTGCTGTGTAATTTATATGTATTAGTAGCATGGATTTTTTGAAAGTCAGCACTCAGATTTTTTTATTAAGTCTCCTCTGGTGGCATCCTAAGGTCTCATGCTGTTCCCATATAAACCATTAGCAGAACATCTGTTGACTTTACTGATGCAGAGCATAATATTAAGTAAAATATTTGTTATATCAGCCCAAGGAGGTCTGTTTGCCAGCTGAACCATAGAGCAGAAATTAAATTAAATGCATCGTTCTGGCCATGTAGTAGGGTATATTTGTAAAAGAGCTTAGCTGTAATCTCTTACCTTTAAAAAATATATTAAAGTGTAAGGGTGCTCCCACCTTTCCTGCTGATAACACAAGGAAAGGAACATCAGTTTCTTTGAAATCCTGATGGTCTGTAGCACATGAATTATTTGCAAATCAGGTGTGTTGATAGATCCTTGGTAAATCAGATGAAAGATTTCTCTGTTGCATTAACATTTTAAAAAATTTTAAGTACATTTACTCCAGTGCTGAATGTGGTCTTTCAATTTTATTTCCTTAGCAAGTGTAAAGCAAAGAAATGTGAGTTTCTTTTATATTTCATTCTTTTAGTTCATCTCAAAAAGGATAAGGTTTTTCTCATCTACATACTTGAAGGGAACCTGATCTTTTCTCTGGATTAAATACTTATTTACCTTAATGGTAAACCTTTATGAAAATAGTGTAATTGTTACTCTCATTTTCCTCTGAAATGTCACTTTCCATTAATATCTTTAGTAAATATATTCCTCACAGCTCCATATAATAGGAACATACGAATATATTTTTAGCTAATGTCTAATATGGAAAAGTGATGTTTGTCCTTGAGCCCTAATTCCCAGTAGCAGAAACATCTGATGTTTTTCCTCAGTGCTCATGTCAAATAAAGGTGCTATACACCCAGGTCAATTGTTGGATATTGTAATTACAAAATGCTTTCTAAAGGTCAGGAGCAGGAAGGGAACCTAAGATTATTTGCCCAGGTAGTAAAAGCAGTTTAATGTATGCTGGTTTGTTTAGTTTACAGCAGCTGGCCCAAATTTCAAGGAAAACAATTCCTTGAAATAAGAAAGCTCATGTGGTCTTCTGGAAGCAGCTGGTCCTCTCTTCTGGTGCAGGCAGACTGCCCCTACGGCTGCTTTTTGTTCTTTTACCAGGTGCAGATGTGAATTAAACCTCCTGAATTTATTTAAAAAATCACTAATATTTCTGATCTTATTTTTCTTAGTCTGTTTTGTGGAAGAGTCATTTTAATAGACATGGGTAATTAATTTGGCACGTAGAGCTCTGAACATGTGTTCTGTGGCTGGAATATAGTAACCAGAGATAAGAAAACAACTAATTTTTCCTAGAGCTGTAGTTATAGAGAAGTTAATAGAATACTCCTATTGTTAGGGAAAATGTTTTGCTGGAGTTGGAGATTTTAATAATTTATCTTTCCCTGGGCTTGCTTTATGAAGTCTTCCTGGTCACTGCCATTGTACATTTGCAATTCCTTGGAGTGTTTCCCCTCAAACATTGCCATCTAGAGTTTATGGAATAACATGTGCACTCACTAACAGGACAACATACTCAGTGCAGCTCCCTGTGGGAGCCTTTTGTCTGAAATGGCAAAGCATCAGTTAAGTGCTCTTGGAAGAATATCCTTTAAGAATGAGGTTTCTGGCTCTCCTGAGCTCTGAGTGCCCATTTATGCTTCTGGAATGCCTGGTGTTTCTTTGAGAAAACTGACTGCTTTCATTCTGCCTTTGCAGCTTGGAAGAATTCTTCGAAGCCCATTTATGAAATTTGTGGCACATGCAGCATCCTTCATTATTTTCCTAGGCCTGCTGGTGTTCAATGCTTCAGACAGATTTGAGGGCATAACGACGCTGCCGAATGTCACTGTTACTGATTACCCCAAGCAGATCTTTAGGGTGAAGACCACCCAGTTCACCTGGACAGAAATGCTGATCATGGTGTGGGTTCTTGGTAGGTATATTGCCCCTTCATCTTCCTGCTTTCCTGCAAATAGAAATTCTGAAAGGGAGAAGCCCAGGTCCCAAACCTGGGACTGATCTAGCTGCTGTGTGCAGCAACTAATAAACCCTTAGGGCAGGTAACAGGGCATTAGGGCAGATTTCTAATCATTTTATCTCCTGGTTTAAGCACTGCTTTATCCTAAACTGTGTCAGGGTAGAGAGATGAGTATCACTTGCATGCTGCCTTTTGGGAGTTCTCAGTTTATACTCTTTATTTGACAGAAGGCAAGGACTGGGATTTTCCAATCCAGTGTGTGGCTGCTCTGAGTGTGGTTGGGATGGCAGCAGCAACCCCTTTGAATTATACAGCCAGGAAAACAAGAAAACGTTTGTGGGGTTGAGATTTTGTTATTTATTGGGGTGTTTTTCCCTGAGAAACCCCTTTGAATCAAGCAAAAAGTCTTGATTCACAGCAACTGCATCTCATGGTTATGGTGAGGCTGTGATCAGGATTAAATCAAATTAAATTAATTTCTGAGAAAAAGTTTAAGTAAGAAGTAAGAATTACACATAGCCATATTCCACTTTCTATGCTGAAAAGCATCTTATTCTGTAAAGTGAAAAAACCGTAATATAATTGTGCCCTTTATAATTGGTTATCTGTGTTGTTGGGTAGTTGTGTTCTTGTGAAAAAATTAAACCCTCTGATTCAGAAATGGCTTAGGAATGTAAATAGTAAGAAAATAAGAGGACATTTTCCCCCCACACTTTATTTTTCCTCCTTTGCAGTTACAGAGGTTTTGTTGTTAGGTCAAAATACTTTCACTGCAAAATCAGGGCTCTACTCTACCCTCTGTGGGGTGATGTCTGAACTATATTTCCATTACTTAATCTCAATTAATACCTTGCTATTTGATCAACCCTGTTGAAACCAAGCGAGATTAACCTTAGTGAAGGGGATGATGATGCTGTGATACTGCAAATAAGTGAATCTCTGCTCCACTGATATCACTCTCTTCCATGAAATGGGAGAATACAGGGAATTTAAATGACAACAGTTTGGCAAACATTGCTATGCTTTTTCATTTCTTGTTGCAGGTATGATGTGGTCAGAATGCAAAGAGCTATGGCTGGAAGGACCCAGGGAATACATCTTGCAGTTATGGAATGTTCTGGATTTCGGGATGCTGTCCATTTTCATTGCTGCTTTCACAGCCAGACTCTTGGCCTTCCTTCAGGCCACAAAAGCACAACAGTATGTGGACAACTACATTGAGGAGAACGACCTCTCTGAGGTCACGCTTCCTCCAGAAATTGAATATTTTACTTATGGTGAGCTTAGTTTTTCTGCCAAACAGATCTGAACATAAGAAAGCTTGAAGGATGCATTTAGAAGCCTCTCTTTACCCTAGAGCTAAATTTGACCCCCTTGATTTTAAACATTTGGAAGTTATATTTTATTCTTGACTGATTGCACAACTGATAAAATGTTGATGTGATTACTTTCTCTTTTTTTTTGGTTCAGTTGTTTGATAGTTATTCATGTTCATAAATATCTATCAGCATTTCCTCCTGCAGGAAGGATGTTGGCCCTGTGAAGGTCTGCTTAAGTATAATAAAACTACTAAATACTTACTGCAAGGCAGAAATTGTCGATAAAGGTGTGATTAATCTGTATTTACAACACAAGTAAATGCTGCTGACAGTGTATTTTAGGATGGGCTTCAATATATTGTAACAGCAGACTTGGTTCTGTTACTTACCTTAATTGCAATATAACCAATCTGAACTTGTGCATATGTAAATACACATTTAGAAATACAGGATATTTTGATATGAAGCACATTTTAATTCAGTGTTGCTCTTCTAAGATGGTGCCTTAATTCACATAGTAATTTATGAATCTCTGTATAACTCAGTTGGTTCTGTGCACATTGTGTGTAAAACCCACAATCCTATTTCTTTTGAGGTAATGGACAAAAACCTTTTTGGTCACTACGGGAACTAGGTTATATCCTGCAGAAAGCAAAAGCTTGGTGTGACTAATAAATGAAACTGTTCATCAGGCAACCCTTAACTTTCCATCAATAAAACACCAAATAGGGATAAATTTCCCAGCTTTAGCATAGTGCTTGTTAAGGTGGCCAATACAGACATGTTAAAAATGTAGTAAGGAATTAGTTATTGTCTAGTTTAGGTTAAAATGCAAACTGCAGAAGAAAATGTCATGTTTCTTCAAGTCACTTTTCTTCTAACAGAATGTAATATAACTCATATCCATAAATTGTGATTTAAATGAAATAGGAATAGAGCACCAACTATTAGACTCTTCAAATATTTGTCTCAACTAAATTCAGACATGTTAATGGAAAAATCCTATCAAGATTTATTCCTCAAGATTGTGATAAACGAGTAACCCCTGTATTTCGTATCTTCCAGCTAGAGATAAATGGCTCCCATCAGATCCCCAGATAATATCTGAAGGCCTTTATGCAATTGCTGTTGTTCTCAGCTTTTCTCGGATCGCATATATCCTGCCTGCAAATGAGAGTTTTGGGCCCTTGCAGATCTCACTTGGAAGGACTGTTAAGGACATCTTCAAGTTTATGGTCCTTTTTATTATGGTATTCCTTGCATTTATGATTGGGATGTTCATACTGTACTCTTACTACCTTGGAGCTAAACTAAACCCAGCCTTTACAACGTAAGTATGAGGTTTCATTGCAAATAAAAAGCAAATCAAAACTTTCAGGTTTTTCACTAAGGTAACGAAGTCTGTGAGATACTGTGTGCTCTCTCTTAGCATTAAAATAAAACTGAAGACCTCAGAAAGCAGAACACAGAAGACCAATTGTTCCCTGTTTCTATAATGGAAGCTTTCATTTCAGCCTGAAAAAATTTCACCTGTATATATTTCAATCATGCAGACTTGTGGGCAACCAATTGGAAGAGAATATTACCTGATATAAAATACCTTTCTAGTTCCTGTTGTTCTGCATGTATTGTTACACATCTACTAGCTGTGATGGATAGGTGGAGCACAGAGGAGAAAGGGAAAGTGCTGTGAAAAATGCTTCCTTGCATGTTTGTTGTTTCGATCAGAGCTCTGATTCACAGACAAGTTAATTGAGGTTATTTATCAGTCACTGTGAACACAACTCACATATTTCTTTGTGTAGTTACTAATAACTACACAATAATAATAATGCTTTCCTCTATTTTTCCCTACAGAGTGGAAGAAAGTTTCAAGACCTTATTTTGGTCGATATTTGGCTTATCTGAAGTAACCTCTGTTGTCCTCAAATACGATCACAAGTTCATTGAGAACATTGGTTATGTCCTTTATGGCATATACAACGTCACAATGGTGGTGGTTCTGCTCAACATGCTGATTGCTATGATCAACAGTTCATATCAAGAAATTGAGGTGGGCTCTGTTCTCAAGCTGTTCTCTTCTGTTATGCTGAAAAAGGGCAGAGTTAATAGGAATTATTTCAGTAATATGCAAAAGGTACAAAGAGGAGATTACCACAGGAGAGGATATCGCGAAATGTATAAAATAAGGCTCACTTTATCTAACAACTCAGCCAAGCTGCAGAACCTCACAGGATGTAAAGTTTATCTCATGCCATGTACACATATTTGGCATACAACTCCAATTATAAAACAAATCAGAAAATGTAGAGTATTGAAGATACTTGAGTTTCAAAAATAAATCTCAGGTTGCTGAAATGAAAGTAAAAGTGTATTTGTAGTGCCAGCTTTCCAGACTATGAGTTCAAAGAGTACTACTTTCACACAGATGCAGGCACACACCCACACAAACAGGAAGAAGGATTATCTAAGACATAGTGTACAAATGGCTGTGTCATTCCCAGTCTTTTCAAGGAGTTCTGGGAAATGTTAGGGAATTCATCAGGAGAAAACTAGTTATAACCCAGCCTTGGAACACTTCAGTAAGAATACATTGGAACAAAATAAGTTTATCAGTATTTGACACAATTTCTTCAGGACCACAAAGTTTGTATTTTCTATATTTCATTATAAATCAGAGTTGCTTGTCCTGGTTATGTAAAAAGCTGTGAGCACTACCATTTTAAGCCATTTTTTGCCTTGAGTCTAATACTTCAACACTTGTACAAGTACTCAACTCATGTGACCACTTTAATAAGAAAAACAAGACTTGAAAAACCCCTGAAAGCTCCACTTTAAATAGCAGGGAGTTTATATGTTGGCTTTCACTTAATTCAAAAATTATGCTTGTTTAAATGCTTCATATGCTTGAACTAAGCATTCTCAATGAAATATTGCCATAAAGAGACAACTGAAATTTGGTTAAAATAGACTAAGTAAAGTGGTTGCATTTTTTGCAGAACTGCTGGAAGTCTTACTAGCAAGAAAATAACATTTTGTCTAAAACCAGAAAGATATTTTAAAGTCATTTAATTGGAAAGAAGCTTTGCATTTCATAAAAACCAAAAGCATTGTGTTTTATTTCCTAACACAGGATGACAGTGATGTAGAGTGGAAGTTTGCTCGTTCTAAACTTTGGCTGTCATATTTTGATGATGGAAAAACATTACCTCCACCCTTCAGTCTTGTACCAAGCCCCAAATCTTTTTTCTATTTCATCATGAGGATCATTAACTTTTCTAAGTGCAGGAGGAGACGGCTACAGAAGGACATTGAAATGGGAATGGGCAACTCCAAATCAAGGGTAGGTTCTGAGATCTTTTCATTGCAGTGAAGAACTGTGTGTCCACTCCAGCAGTCTTCTTTTCTTTTTAGTTTTAGCCTATAATCTATGCTTCTGATGATAGTAATTAATCATTTATATCAATAAATCTCAATTTCAGGCTGCCTAAACATACTGCATGATATAGTTTAGTAAACATACTAAACAAGATATAGACTTAAGATATAGACTTAAGTTTTGTTAGAACAACCCAATTTGGGGAAACACAATTAGAACAAAAATTGATGAGTGTTCAAAGATGCAAATTATTCCCACAAGGAGTTACTTGAATAATTATTAAAGGTACTTTAAGCCTATGTCCTCAGAACAGGGTGGCTAAAATTATCAGCATTAAAAAAAAAAAAACAAAACCAAAACCAACATATAATTCCAGGCAATCTCATTTTTTTTTAAAAAAATAATACTCTAATATAGTAAAAGATGGAAAGATCCCCAACATATCTAAAGAAAAAGAATAATGGAGCTGAATCCTAACTCTGAATCTCATAATTTATTTTAACTTTGTCTTATTTCTTCCTAGTTAAACCTTTTCACTCAGTCGAACTCCAGAGTTTTTGAATCCCACAGTTTTAACAGCATTCTCAATCAGCCAACACGCTATCAGGTGAGTACATACAATGATCGCTGTCCTGAGTAACAGAACTGTGAGAAGGTTCTTGCAGAATTTTGTGTTTCAAGTACATTTTGCCTTCACCAGATAAAGAGAACCTCCTGTAGAAATCAAAGTCTAGGATGCTCCTTGAAAAAAAAGACAGTTATTGTCCAAGCCTGTTATTTGAAGCATTTCAAAACTAGCTCATGCAGTACTTAAAATTGGCTTCTGATGTCCCAGTTGGGAAAGTGTGAGGAACAAATATCTGGAACTGGGGAAGGAATATCTGAAATGGGTAAGGGATGGGAAAGCTGACTAGGTTGGCTGTTTCTTTCCTTTCTCAGCATGCCCCCAGAAAAGCCCATTTGAGGCAAGTGCTTCATCGGGGCTGCTCATTCTTTCGCTTAGGCAGATGTGACAGAGAGAGCTATGAAAGAAAAATGAACTATGTTTAATTATACAATCTCACCTGATTATATAACTATTTTAATCTGGCAGCAAATAATGAAGAGACTGATAAAACGTTATGTTCTGAAAGCACAAGTGGACAAAGAAAATGATGAAGTCAATGAAGGTAAGAAAGAGACTGCAATATTCAGAGGCAATCTTTTTCATGTTGTATTAGGAGCCAGTATTACAGTGGGGGTTTTGAGTGAAAAGAGGGATTACTTCTATTTCACAGGCACTGAGGCTCGGATAGTAATGGAAGTATGCCCATGTCATCAAAGAAATGGAAAAGTATGACTAAAGTAGAACTGAGAAATATTATGGGCCCCATTTTACAGGTAGAAAATGAGACATAATGCACAGAGGAGATCTGTGAAGGAACCACTAACTTTTTTCACACTTCCAGAGTCCTAATCAAAGCTGCAGGATCTTCTTCTCTGTTTCATTCATCTGAACACACAATTACACACAGTTTACCACTTTACACCATGAACTACTTGTTTTGCCTTCCTTCATATAGTTGTGAGGAATAATCACCTGTGAAGCTGCCCATCATTAAACAAAGCTCCACAGTCAGCTGCATGGTGATTAAAAATGGCAAATGTAACCTCTGTTTTAGACCTTTTGAGAAACAGTGGATCTGAGCTCCTTGGCAGATGTAAGAAGTACTTGCTCCAGGTGCACGCCCTAACTCACCACTGGGATGAGATTATGGCAAAGGTTGCCCTCCTTCCTCCAACCTTCCAGGGATGAAACACAGGCCTACTGTCCAACAAAGAAATTCCTATGCTCTGGGCAGATCCCCAAACACCAACTCTAGCTAGAATGTTATCAAGCAATAGTGTGATGCAGTGATGGACAGCCTGGGGTCAGAAGATATTTTACTGGCATGGCACCATCAGGCAGCTGTGATGTGCACATGTGATGTGAGGGGCCTGAAAGGGCTGCTCAGCTCTCAGTTAAGGCAGCAAAGCTTCTGTTTTGCTCCTTAGTTGCTCTCTGCTTACCTGTAACTTTCTACAGCGAGAAGCAGGGAGCAAAAAAGATTAAATTACATCCCTCTCAGTGCCTTCAAAAGGCAGCATTGTGCACTGACTGTTATCCTGATGCTTTCCCGTCCTGTGTGGCTGTACAGAGCTGTGATTCTCAGTGACAAAAGCAGAAGGGCTCCTAAAAGTGAATCCTCTCAGTGTGCTGCTCTCCTGAATTCCCACTGCTTTCCTCCTGTTCCTGCTCTGTGATGTAGGAAATCATCTACCTTGTGACTGATGAAAAGACTGTTCTGTCACCAGCAGCGCCAGCCCTTTCCAGGTCCCTGATGGCACTTTGGTGTTGGCAGAGATGTGTTTAAATTAGGAAGACAGTGCAAAAGAATCAGGGTTTAACTGACATCATAGTTCTAGCATTGGCACTAGGTTTTGTCGAGGAAAGTCCATTTTGAGCAGGGCAAAGAACCCTTGAGTTTCATTCTTCAGCTGCACAGCCAAGTGCTCTGTGTCCTGAGCATCTCATTGGTACCCAAACTACAGACCCAGCCTCTGAAGACACAGTTCTTCAAGTCTGCTATACCCTAAACAGAAAACATTGGCATCTCTGTGTACTACAACAGCTTTAACAAAAGCCTAGAGATTTTCCCTGTTCTGCATCACTAGAGAATTTAGGTGTCTCTTCATACTCCTTTATTTTGTACATGACAAATCATTTCCAGAGGCAGATACTGTGTAAGAATTCACATTCCTCACACTTTCTGGAAGAACAGTATTTAAACATTTTTAAAATCTTTTGCTTTTGAACTGAATGTCTTACAAGGGAAAACATGCTGCTGCTTATTACGAGCCTGGCCTTGACAGCTGTCTTTGTTTAAATGTTTTTTATATTTGTGTCAAATTATAACATCATGTTAAATTGGTTGACTTTTTCTAATTCCAAGGATGTTGGTAAGGAAGAGGAGAGAGACTCAGAATCTGTGAGTTTTACTGCCAGCTCTGCCACACTTTTCCTTTATGATTTTGGCACATCCCTTCAGAAAAAAAACTCTTTTCCTTTTCTCTCTAAAAAGGGAATACTAATATTTACCAGCTGTCCAGCAGTGTTGGTGTGATTAATTCATTAACCTTTGTACAGCCCTTTGGGCATCTTTGGTGTTCTGTATACACGTGAAGCAAAATGCGAGACCCTAATGAACTGTTAAAATTCCTTCAGTACTATTTAGGGATGGAGACACATCTCACTGAGAATGAAGAAGAGGTAAAAATCCTCCTGACCCATCCTGTACCTGCTCTCATGAACATTTTGGGATGATAATCTGAAATAGGCACTGATGTGACTTAAAAGAAGAGTATTGACTGAATGTTAAACTTGGCTAATGTGTGTCTCTTTCCATTATTACTGCAGGTGAATTAAAGGAAATCAAACAGGACATCTCCAGTCTTCGCTATGAACTGTTGGAGGATAAGTCCCAAGCAACAGAAGAGTTGGCAATTTTAATACATAAACTCAGTGAGAAACTAAATCCTAATATGCTGAGATGTGAATGATTCAGCAAAGGAACCATGGCTTCAACTACAGCACAACTATTTATTGGCAATAATATTTCAGTATCTTATACTTGAAAAAATGTATTGTAGATTTTTAGCACTAAATAACTTTATGTACAGCTTCTCTGGAATTTAGTCTTAGGAACTTTTATTATCTCACCACAAAAAGATTGTTCTATTCATTTTAATTGTCTAAAAGCGAGAACTATCAGTTTTTTTGCATTTATGCATTAAAAAGCTATAATGGTATCGATTGCTGATATTTTAACAGGTTTATGATTACATATGGAGAATTCTTTACACTGAATTTGCGGGACAAAAAATTAACAGATACAACGTAATGCTCTGTTCCTTGCAGTGTCCAGGTACAAAATAGAATTTTTCATATTACAATAAACCTACTAGAGATGAGTGGAGGATTACTTGAAATCTTTGTTCTTTATTAGTGGTGCTAGTAACGCGTGTAAGCCCGGAACTCATGGTTATGACCACAAGGAGTTGCTGAGAACCAGGTAAGTGGGAATGTAATGGCAGCAGCGCCGTTGAACGTGTCTGTGCATACACGTGCCCGCACCAACCCTTTTTTAATTGTGCGTTTACTCTTGGAAGAATAAGGATTTTTTAAAAAAAAACTCAGACTCCGTGCAAGGCTGGTATTTTTGGCTTCGTTGTTAAATAAACCATTCCTCGCGTACGGCTCGGCACCGAGCCAGCAGCCCCCTCACGGCCCCTCCCGCCGGAGCCCTCCCGGCTCTGCCCGCCTCTCGCTCTTCCCGCGGGGCGTCTCAGCCAATCGCAGCGCCCGTCTGGCCGAGGCCCCGCCCCCGCCCCCGGGAGGCGGGCTCCGCGCAATATATTTTACTGTGACGGACGGTGGGCGCGCCGCGCCCGCGGGAGGGACGCGCGTCCCGCGGGAGCGATGGAGCCCAGCCTGGCGCGCGTGGATTACCTGCAGGTGGGTCCGGCAGTGCAGGCAGCCCCCCGGCAGCAGCCGGCACCGGGGCGAGGCAGCACGGCCCGCCCGGGGCCGAGGGGCGGCTGTGCGGCGGGGCCTGCGAGCGGCCCGAGGCGCGTCCCGACCCTCTGGGCCCCGCTCAGCAGCGTCTCTTCCGTCCACAGGTGGGAGTCACGGCGCAGAAGACGATGAGGCTGCTGCCCGCCTCCGGGAAGAAGGCCACGCAGAAGGTACCGACCGCCTGGTGCTTCGCTGCCGCTCCTGTCCTATGCCTCACCTTATCGTTAATCATCTCAAGAGTTTCCTTACGTATAGGATGTCATAGGGAAAGACTGTGCAACCCCAATTTGGGGATTTGGAAAACCTTTTTTTGGAAAAAAAATAGAAAAAAATCTGAATTTGTGATTGGAAAACTTCAGAACCGAGAAGGAATTTTTGTAGTTTACGGCATTGCTGAAACCACAAGGGATTTCTTCCATATTTTGGTTTTACTAACTTTTAAGACTAGAGGAGGAAATGGCCTGAAGCTGAGACAAAGAAGATTCAGATACTAAAAAAAAATATATTTTACTGTTAGGATGGTCAAGCATTGGAATAAGTTGTCTAGGGAGCTGGTGTAGTCACCATTCCTGGACGTGTTTAAGAGGTGTCTGGATCTGGCACTGGGTGCCATGGTTTAGGGGTTACAGTAATAATGACAACGTGATGGTTGGACTCGATGATCTTAAAGGGCTTTTCCAACCTTGATGATTCTATGAAACAGTTCTTTTAAAGTTTTTTTAAAGTTTTTCTTAAATAAGTTCAAATTAAGGAAACCTTGTTAGGGAAACGCAATGAAAATAACTGCGGTTTTTTTCCCTTCAGTTGTAAAGTCTTAGTGTGAAAACACAACTCTTCCCAAATACTTCTTCACCTCATGATTGCCAGTGTGTGCAAGTAGAAGCAGGAAACTGGTTGTAAATACCTATACCTGAACTGCTGTTCAATGTCCTATCTATAGCATTTTATATGGATCTTTAAAGTATACTCCCATATGTAATTAAGTTGTCTAAAATTTTGAATCCTTAAATGGATGAAAATATCATAAATTTTATAATAGGGGGGTTATTTACAATATGTAGTGGCAGTACAAGGGTGAATGGCTTCAAACTGACAAGAGAGTAGGTTTAGATTAAATATTAGGAAAAAACTCTTCGCTATGAACGTGGTGAAGTACTGGCACAGGTTACCCAGAGAAGCTGTAGCTGCTCCATCCTCGGAAGAGTTTAAGGTCAGGTTGGATGGAACTTGAGGACCCTGGTATAGTGGAAGGTGTCTCTGCCCATAGCAAGGGGCTGGAGCTGAGTGATCTTTGAGGTCCCTTCCAACTCAAACCATTCTGTGATTTATGAATAAAGGAAGAGCATTATTTAAAATCACAGTTGTGTGTGTAATAAAAAATAACAATGTATTGTACCTTTGAAGGTGGTTGTTGGAGATCAGGATGGCGTCGTTACGTGTTTTGGCATAAAAAAGGGGGAAGCTGTGGTAAGTGGAATTGTTCAATTTAAAATCTTATTTTTGAAATATTCTTCCCAGTGAACTTTGAAAGTTCATTTTTTATTGATGTAGCAAATAATATGCTCGTGGAAAGTGTCTAGGTAGAGCTGTGGACTGATGCCTAACAGTGGTGAGGGCATGCTGATCTCATGCCTGGTAAGGCACAGATTCCTCCAGTTACAGAGTCAAAAACTAATGTGAGTCATCACCAAAAAAAGTAATTTCCACACATTTTACACTTCAGTTAAATTTGGCTTAAGCCTGGGCACATACACTATTACTGTAATGGGACAAAATCCTGCAGAGATTCATTAAATCACCTTAGGGATTTGGACAAACTGGTTTCTTTTTATGTCCAGCTCAATGAAAAATTATTTTCTTTCACGGTTTTGCTTTTCCAGGAAGTTAATGGTTAGCTCATAAGTATTTATAGCAATACAAATAAATCAATGTAGACTTCTGCAATAAGAATGTAACGTGAGAGGAGGGAGTGTGTGTGTGTTGTTCTTTAAAATGAAAAACAAACCACAAAAAAACAGCTGACAGCAGTGCTGAATTTTTCCCATAGATGAATATATAACACTGAAGTAATGAAATCTTAATTTATTATGTTTTAAAGCTTTTTGTATTTATTTACTGATAAAATGCTTGGTTGCTCTGTGATTCTGAAGAAAAATATAGACATGATTTTTGTCTGTGTACAACCCATTGCATTTTAGTTTTGAGAGAAATTGTAAAGTAAGTTCTTATCCTTTATGTTAGAAGATTACCATAAATATGATATTGTGATGGTGAAAATTGCTTTCCTATCAAAATTGCTTTGATAGCCAGTGTTCAAGACACTGCCAGGACGAAAGATCTCCAGACTGGAGCTGGGAGGAGCTCTTAATACACCACAGGAGAAAATTTTTGTGGCTATAGGATCCGAAGTCAGAGGTTTCACAAAAAGAGGGAAGCAGTTTCTTTCCTTTGAAACTAACCTTACTGAAAGCATCAAAGCTATGTATGTATGATACTTTACATTTTTTGAGAGATTTTTTGTAGCAGATTGTTAGTTTATGATTTTATGCAATAATTTTGAGCATATTATGTAAGTGACACTGAGGGCCAGTCCAGCCTCAGCTTGTGCTGCAACCCTTAACAGGAATTTGGAATATCATGGAGAATTCTTGAAAGTGTAGGGGGAATTGGGAGTGATCTGCAGGCATTCACAGCAGTGCAAAATCTGTGTGAGTAGAGCTGGGGTTATTGCCACAGTATGTCCTGTCCACATAGCTCCTGGAGCAAAATCTGGTTTGGATTGTGTTGTAAGATGCTGCCATAGACAAATTAGCATAAAAAATACAGAAATTAAATTTCTAGAAATATATTCTTAGGGATTTACCTGAAGACAAAGTAGAAATGTGAGAGATATAGAAACCACGTGGTTTTAATATTTATAGAGAACTCTAAAAGCTGGACCAGCTTGCAGGGCCCCATAATACCTTGGAGCTGCAAGCATATCAAGGCATAAAAGCATAAGACTCTTGCTGCAGCAAGATGCTACAGGAAGTGTTTTCTTTTCCTCAGGTACATTTCAGGAGCAGATCTCTTTCTCTGTGCAAGCTACATCTATAACCATTACTGTGACTGCAAGGACCAGCACTATTTCCTATCAGGAGATAAAATCAACGATGTTCTCTGCCTTCCTGTAGACAAAGTGAACTGCATCATACCTGTGCTTGCATGTCAGGACAGAATCCTCAGGGTGTTACAGGTTAAAATGCTTCCTTCTTTATGTTTTATGTATGGATGCTATGGAATTGGACAAATTATTCAAGGAATATATATCAGCATGGCTTAAACATCTTAAGGATCAGCGTACTGTGCCTTACTTGGCAGTATTGCTGCTGGTGCATTCCATTTCTGTTTTTTTAAAGGAAAATCATTATTGTAAACTTGCAAAAAATTAGGATTAATAAAGCCACTATAAACAGGCTTTGGAATTCATAGGTGGAAGTCAATGAGAAATTGGTCCCTTCTAACTAAAAGTGCTTACATACATATTTAATTTCCTGAGGTCTTTATCACTTTGGGAATTCTTGCTCTCATAAATTACTGTTGTGACAAGTCTTAAGTGATACTAAGTGGTTTAACATATTAAATTGCCAGATAAGTTCCTGGATCATTTTTAATGATAACAGTACATTTCAAGAATCCTGTGTTTTATTTCTACAGACTTCACTCTGTTTTTGGCTTAGAAATGGTTCTGCCATAGGAGTTTGAATAAGTAAATCTTACCTTTTAGTATGATCCATAATAATTTTGTCATTGTGGGGCTTTGGTTTGGGATGTGGCTAATGTTTTGTTCTTTTTTTTGTTGTTTTGGTTGTGGGTTTTTTGGGTTTTTCAACAAATTCATTTAAGATTGTTCTCTTTGTCTTCAGGGATCTGATTTGCTGTATGAAGTAGAACTTCCTGGACCACCTACTGTTCTTGCTCTGAGCAATGGAAATGGGGGTAACAAGATTGTGAATATACACATAATTAATGATACTATTTTACTATATTTTTAAGCTTTTGTAGCTTGTCTTTTATAATTATTTTGTCTTGATTTTTAAGCTCATGTTAAAAATGCAGCAGAAAAGTGACTATGTGAGGTAATTTTTTTACATATAAATAGTCACAGAGATATGACTTTTTAGACAGTTCCAAATTATATTCACGTTTAATTGAAGGCCTCTTACAACACTAGTGAGATCAGAGGGGTCTCATTGTGTAAAAACGAACTGGACTTTTGGAGGCCATGTCCAGGTTTTGAGTTTGTGTTTCTCTTACACATGGATTTCCATACCTGGAGTACGTGGATGGATGAAAATATTGAGTAGAGCCAACAGAAACTAAGATTGGATGGTCCATACTTAAAATAGTTCAGTTGTCCTTCTTGCTAATCTGCTCTAACCTCATAGAAATCGCTTTAGGGTGTTAATCTGGTGCTTTATTTAGTCTCAGTTAGATTGTGTGACAAACATCCAGAACTGGTTTGGGAAAGTAGTTCTTAATTGCTGAAATTTTGGCACAACATTCACTGCTGGGTGTGTGTTCTGAAAGGATTTATCTGTTTTTCTTTTATAAAATCCATTGAATAGCCTTTATACTTCACCTTAACTTTGCTGAAATATATGGTAATAGATTCTGAGTGGTTCTTAAACAGAATTCCAGTGCAGAGGTGAAGCCAAACACAGAACAGTGATAGCCACAAAGAAATTATCAGGATGAGTGCACTTTTGATGGATTTGTTTCCAGGTTTGAAGCCTGACAGTTCTGTTGCATATCCCTAATTCAGTGTTTTCTTTTCCCATGGGCTGCAAAGTGTAACTACACAACATTTTGAAGTTGGTGTGCTTGATTTTATCAATTCTAAATTCGATTTCTGTGTTTAGGGGATTCTGGGGAAGAAATTGTGTATGGGACTTCTGATGGGAAATTGGGTCTCACCCAGATTACTGGTACCAAGGCATTACCAAAGTGGGAAATTGGAAATGAAAAGAAGAGAGGAGGTATGTGTCTCAATTTCTCACTCTTTAGCTTTCCAGCATACCTTTGTGAAGAGTAGGGTAATCAAGAAATCTTATTCATAGATAACTTTGGAGGCATATTGTGATTATGTCAGTATGTGATATTAATATGACAAAGATCTCTTTCATTTTTCTGATTTTCTGAAAAATATTTTTTATCAGTTTGTCTTGCTTTGGATTTTGTGTTCATATTATTTCCAGTATTTGAGCAAGCTTTTGTTTTTACATGATTTTTAAAGTGGTGTTTGTAAAACAGTGTTTATTCAAATACGATTGAGATGTTTATCATTTTTCTATTTCTAAGTGTGTGTATATTTGGCAAATATACCTGCCAAACTTACCAGTTGTTCAGTAGTTTTAAAGTCTCTAAAGAGTCATAATAAAGGGTTTTATCTGAAGGTAGAATATGTCTCCACAATAACTGATCAAAACTTTCCCCATTTTAACCTTGGTGTGCTATTAGCCCATACTGCTTTGTAAAGAAGAACATCAGGAATGGAATGTATAAATACATTTTTATTTAGTTATAAGAGTTATCATCACGTTATTTTCTTAAAATGCCTCCTAGTATGTCCTTGGTCTTTCTATGAAATATGGAGCCTTGAACCTGAAGCACAGGGAAGCGGGGGGACTTCACCCTCAAGGACTCATCCAGAAATCTCATTATTAACACCTTAAAAGCTGGCCAGGAATCTGTTTCTGTATAACTGGGTGTGGCCTGTGTAATATTGTATCATAAACTAATAAAGATGAAGCAAATGGGTTTGTTTTCTTCTTCATTAGGTATTCTGTGTATTGATAGTTTTGACATTCTGGGAGATGGAGTTAAGGAATTACTTGTCGGACGAGATGATGGAATGATAGAGATTTATAACTTCGAGAGTGCTGATGATCCTGTCCTTCGACATGATTATGTAAGTCCTCATTCTTCATACTCTGCTGGAAAAAAACGTTTAATTAAAAATAAAAGTCTGTATTTCAAAACTTACATGATCATTACTGCTAAAATATGTGGTTTGTTTTTAATTTGAGAGGTTTGTAACATTGACAATATGAACTTGAAATCAGTATGGTAACATGTAAGAACCAGAAAGTGAAGTAGTTGTGATTTGAATAAAAATCAAAATAATGTAGGGAGTGTATGTGAAAGTTTTGGCTTAGTTGACTGCTGGGTGAAACCTAATACAGAGTTGCTCTCTGAGTGAAAAAATGGAGAGTATTGTGTATAGTCTGTGATATATAGATTAGTAAATGGAAGCTGCCAGGGCTTCACTGAGCATAATTACTTTGGTTATCAATTGTTTAAAATATGAAGTCATTATTAATGACTCATAATTAAGACAGTTACACCTGATCATTTCACTTCAGTCAGATTGCTAATTTCTGCTGTAAAAGCACTATCACTGTTTTGTTTTCAACTTTACAATGTGTTTGTTATGTGGAGTAGAATCTTCTAAAAACTTCTAAAATTAGTGCAGTGATATTTCCCTCTGCTTAAATATGTTTATTTGAAGGCTTTATCAGAGAGCATTGCATCAATCCAGGGTGGCTGTGTGGGAAAAGATGGCTATGATGAAATTTTAGCAGCAACATACTCAGGTAAGCTTCATATCATTGAAGCCATGTGTGGTGAGGTGATAAAATGAAGCAGGTTATGTTGTTAGTACAACTCACATCTCTTAAAATTTTGTGTTGAAAAGATCTTCTAATTTAATATATACACTTTAAAAAAAGTTTCCTACATTTAAACTGTGGAAATTTTATATTTTAAGATATTCATCATGTGTAACACAGTGACTGGCTATATTTTGGTGTAAACTGCTGTGTTATTGTGATGAATTAATGAGTATGTCTGAAGGAATTAGTTATAATTTTTTAATATATATGAAAAATGTTGATATACAAGCATGTTTTTCTTCTGTTTTTCTATCTTTTATGTTATTTCATTCCTTTTCAGCTTCACAATGCTTTAAATGGGGCTGATTTTGATTTTAGTAGGACATAAAGCTCTCCCTCATGTGATGCATCTCAGCAGCTCCTCTGTAAGACTTGAGCTATGGGCCTGTCTGTGACAGAGGCCATGATGAACATGCTGCATATGTCAGCTGCTGGGAGCGAAAAGATTGCTGATTCTCTCTCTTTAGTTACCTTCAGTGCTAAAATTTAACCTATTGAAACTTCTTGTAATGAAAATCATGTCATTTGGCAAGTTACAATCCTCAGTCAGATACTGAGAAATAATGGTGTTCCAGGTATCTCTTTGGAACGTTTTTG
The DNA here is from genome assembly GCA_013400275.1 of Rhadina sibilatrix. Taxonomy (NCBI): domain Eukaryota; kingdom Metazoa; phylum Chordata; class Aves; order Passeriformes; family Phylloscopidae; genus Rhadina; species Rhadina sibilatrix. The sequence continues at coordinate 73,266 of VWYO01016881.1, forward strand.
AGTGATCAAGACAGTTACACCTGACCTCATATGAATTGTTTTGGTATGATATGCCCTAGTACTGTTGCAGCCTAAGTCCTTTGTGGCTTCTTTTAGTGGGAATGTTGTAAAGATCCATGGATCATAAAAGAAAGGGAAGAAGTGAAAGCCTATGTTCCCCTGTGGGCTTTCAAAGGTTAATTCTGGTAGGATGTGCACTAGACTGATTTTGGCAGGGAACCGGAGCTATAAACACCCATTCATGCCTGCATATCATGCCTGAGGTATCAGAATATAATCAATTAGTATTTGCTTTTATAAATAAATGTAATTTAATAAGCAAAAGTATGAAAGTTTTTTTAAGCAGCAGCATCCAACCTCTAAGCCCACTGAGCATCATCCAGTTTGCTATAAGCACATTGCACAGCTTTTTTGTTTTCAGTACTGCCAGTAATTCAGGGTTTTGTGAGAGAAAGAGAGGTGAGAAAAAATCCAACTGCTTAGTTAAAAACAGTTAAAGAGGAATTTATTGCTCAAAGTACTAAATAAAAAAAAAAAAAGTAACGTTTTCCAGTTTAAGAATGAAACCCATAAAAAATGATGTTCAGTGTCTAGGATTAATCCTACAAAAAAGGATTAATTTGTACTCAATTCTCTCTACCCAGTGTGTGGAACAAACATCACTCCACACATACAGTAGCTGAGTGTAGAATTTTCTTTTTAGCTTATAAGGAATATAAACTTGATATATTGATTTAGGCTGGCTGACAGGACTGACTACAGAACCTGTCCATAGAGAAGGTGGATCAGGTGAAGAACTAAAATTAAGTCAAGAAATGCAGAGCAAGATTTCATCCTTAAGGTAATTGCACTAGAAAGAAATTTAAATGGAAGAATGGAAATGTTAAAAGCTGAAATGTCATCTCTCCTTCCTATCTCACTGGATTTTCTTTATCATTAATATATCTAGAAGTAGAATCAAACCTTTTCAAAGTAGAAATGAATAGCAGCCTCATTTCACGGTCTTTACCTTGCCTTCACATGATGATGTCTTAATGCTTTCTGCCTTAGTATCAGCAAGATAAGATTCCTTTCTTCCTTGCTGCTCTATAGCTTCTAAATGATGGGAGGAATGAAGTCACTACCATATTATTCAAAATGCATTGTACTCTTGGAGGAAAAAGATTGTCTTTTCCTGTGTCTCAAACTCTTTTGGCAAGGAACATGTAAAATCCACATGCCCATGTGATAAGAGTTTGTATTTTATCTTTGCTAAATATGTAGAAGGGGAGTCATCAATCACTTCTGGCTGGAAAATTGAGGACAGGAGATAAACATGATTACTTTGCAAGTTTAAACTACTTCTAGGGTAGCTATATAGTTGGCTTTCTAAAAGACATTTAAAGAAAAGGTTTCCCTTTTCTAGGAATGAATTGGAACAATTGCAGATAAAAGTACTTCAGGAACGGGACAAATACCAGCAGTCCTCTCAGTCCAGCACTGCAGTTTCCTCGGTACCTGCCTTCAGTGTGAATGACAAGTTCACACTGAACAAGGATGATGCCAGCTACAGCCTCATCTTGGAGGTGCAGACAGCCATAGACAATGTCCTGGTGCAGGTCAGTGGAGCTTTGTTCCTGTTGTCTCTCTTGATGCATAAATAAAGCACTCAGAGACTTTCTAGTTCAAAAAGCAAATTTGCAGCATCTTAAGGACATGCTTGTTAGGGAACAAGTACAACGAATTTGTATTGAGCAGAACAACCTTACCTTAAGGAAACAGACCAAAGTGCCTGTTGTAACAGAATATTTCCTTGAAACTCTGTGTTTTCTTTTACATGTCCTTGTTTAAAGACCAGTTAAATGAGGTGCACATCCTCACTCACCAGTCAAGTGGCCTCTAATTTCAGAATGTTGTGGGCCACCTGTTCACTTTCAGTGTGGAACAGCCTCTAATTTGTGTGCAGTTGGGGGGAAATACTCCTGCCCATCACAGCAACCTACTGTATCAGTAGCTTTCCTCCTACTGTATCAGCTGAAATTAATGCCATCTTTCGTAGTCAGAAAGAGTAGCAGTACTGAATTACCTTCTTTTGGGAAATGCACGAGGAGAAAAATATGACAAGAAGGAATTTATGAGGCAAGTTTTCTGTAACAAATGGGAAAGAAGTATTGTAGGATTTTATTTTTCACTTCTTAATAAAAATCCTGTTCTAATTAAGGATGTTACAGAGCGAAGCTAAGCTACAGCTAATTTACCACTGTATAATACCAGATGTTTCCATAGCTAAATGAGAAATAATGAAGTGGTTTAATCTACCTTTCATGTCTGATTTTACACTGAGGTTGTGATAAGCCAGCCCCCCAGGAGTTCAGGACTCTGTAAGGGAGTAAGAGAAAGATCATCATGTTACTCCAGGATTACGGAGTAAGCTGCATGTCTGTTAGGCTTTTGCCTCAGAGATGAAGCAATCTCCTTGCCTCTCCTTTATTACAAAGACTGATGACAGAGGATAAATACACTTGAAGCTACTCAGGAGTGTAAGCTCTTTATTTTTCCTTCTTCCTGTGTTCTGCAGAGTGATGTCCCACTAGACTTGCTGGATGTGGATAAAAATTCTGCTGTTGTTAGTTTTAGCAGCTGTGATTCTGAGGTGAGTGAAACAGAGCAGGTGATGTCTGTAGAGATGGTGTGATGGAAGCTCTTACTATTGTGTAGTAAATATAGAACTTGGATTTATAGATCTCTGATTTAAAATACATTCAGTTAAACTACTCATCTGGTAATTGTGGAGAGCACAGCTTCATTAGAGATACTGTTGAAGGAGTATCTCTTTAGGAGTTAAAGGCAGGTCCTGACCTAAGGCAAACCTAAATATGTGCAAAAATATCTGCCCTCTTCCTTTTTTTTTCATTCCTGAGGAGGATTATGAGATACACATTCAGTATTGCTCTCTTCTCTGGATTTCATAGACTCATATACATTTACTTCCAAGTAATTTAGATGAAGGGTGTTACATTTCTTACTTAGTTAATTTCTAAAAAATATCTTTAGAATGTGACAGTTCTGCTGTGTGGGCAGTCAAATGTTCGTGTGTCTTTTTTTATGTATATAATAACTAGAGTTAAATAGTTACAGAACTAGTATTGACACTGAGGGCCAGGGAGAAAATCCAGAAACTACCTTAGGATTTATGAAAATCTTCTCTAAAATCTTTTCCATTCTAACAGTCCTTTATTTTAGTTTTAAGAACTGAATTTGCACATCATTGTTCTGCCCTGGAGCTCCCAGAAATCAGCTTTTTATTTTAGATTTTGCGTCATTTATGATGATTAACTTAATGCTTTTTGGGGTGTATTTTCTTACTGATCCTGCTTTAGTTTTTGAATGTTGAACTGATTTTGCAGATGAGTAGGGCAGGCTGACATGCATTTTTCAGATGAAAAGTAGGTATCTATGTAATCTTTGTAGAAATATTAAAGGGTATAAGAGGCTTTGGTTGTATTCTCCTTATAGAGAGATTTTATTTTTTTAACTCTATCATAATTAAAACTAATTGGAACATTCAGGAGAACCAAAGATTGTTTTTTGGTTTGTTTTTTTTTTTTTTTGTATTTAACTCCTGTAAATAGCTGTACATGCATAGCAAAAACTCACTGTAACAAGTGAATATCTACAGTTGAAACAGACCAGTAGAAATTTTGTGAATCCATAGAGGCCTATTTTGTATTAGTTTCCTGATAAGTTGTTTTTTTTTCCCCCCCTTTTTTCAGCCAAATAGCAACTTTCTTCTTGCAACTTACAGATGCCAGGCAAATACTACAAGACTTGAACTTAAGGTAAAATGCTCAAAAATATGTTCCATATAATTAATGTTTAGTACTTCCTTGGAATGGAGAGTTCTCTATGTGGATCAGTCCAGTTTCTACTGCTGGCTTTTTTTTTTTTTTTTTTTTTTTTTTTTTTTTTTTTTTTTTT
>VWYO01016881.1:77248-96233 GCA_013400275.1 Rhadina sibilatrix
CTGGGGCTTGTGTTCCTTTTTATTTGTCTTTAGGTTTTCTAAGGGCTTCTAAAAATAAGAGTAGACCCTTGGGGTCTTTTTGAGTGTCCCTAAGATGAAAGCAGTGGGGACACCACTGCTGGGAAAATATTGGGAAAGTACAGGATTCTGAAGGCAGTGTGTAAAATTTAAAGCTGAGGGAGGTGTGAGAAAGAAAGCTCTGGCACTGTTTATCCTCTGAAGTGTTTGAAGGAGGTTACATTGGGAACTAACAAGGGAATATAGACTCAATTTGTATTTTGGAGAGGAAGCAAATCCTGTCATCCCGTGCTTATTATACTTAAAGGCATGTGGGGTTTTTGCAGTTTATTTTTAAGGATCCACCAAATTCACACATTTTATGGCAACCACAACAGGAAATAGTGAAGGAAATCTTGATTAGGAAAATGCTCAGCATGCACACAGGCATGAGGTTTTTTCTTTTTTTCTGCAGCCTCTTAATCTGATATATGTTTACATAAAACTCTCAGTTTTGAGGCTTTTTATTTTAACTGATCAGAAAATTAGTTAGAGGGTGTTATTTTATTAATATTTAATTCATCTAATACAGCAGCACTTCACTGGACTATGTTCCATTTAGTTTTAAAATTCATCTGCTTTATATATAGTGGCACTATCAAGTAAATATAGTACTCTAAATATTCTTGAAATACTAGAGACTTTCTTTAACATACTTTGAATATTCACTAAATTTCCAAACAGTGATAATCTTTTCTCTGGGTCCTTCTTTCCTCTCTGCAGGTTCGCTCCATTGAAGGACAGTATGGGACACTTCAGGCATACGTAACTCCCAGAATTCAACCAAAAACTTGTCAAGTTCATCAATATCAAATTAAGCCACTTTCACTTCACCAGAGAACTCATTCTATTGACCAGGACAGGTATGTGCAAAGAAAAACCAATGCCTTTTTTCACCTGGAAAAAATGACACAAGCCAGCTAAAACATTTGCTCTGTAAACTTAAGTATGGACTTTCTAACCCCTAACCTACAGTTTTGAGCCTTTTTGAGTTCCATTTCATGGATTTATTAATAGAAATTATGGATTAAATGTGTTCCTTGCCATTCTTGTTTTGGGGCTATGTTTCATTTTGCTGCCCTGCGTTATAGTTCAGCCCCATGTGTTAGTAGAGCTGAGGGTGTGGTAGAAATGAAACTTTCCTCTGTAGGTAACTGTGTCTTTTCAGTTTCAGCCTCATTCTCTGGTCCACCCTTTTCCTCTATTTTTGTTTCTCACAGCTAACTTAGCCCCAAAACTGAGCCAGGACTTTTTTTTACCTTTATCCCTCTGTTATAGGAGTTTAATATTTTACACAATTTCTGATGGATTTTTGCCTACCTTTAACTAACATCGCGTATTACCTCCAAGGATCTGCTTGTTTAAACCAAAACTGAATGACTGAAGGGAGGATATCAAAGGAGTCAATGTGGAAATGAGCTCCACTATGCCTTTTTCTTGATGAAAATGCTACATATGGGGTTTACAGCACAGGAGGCTCTTGTGGCTCTGTCTTACTCATATTTGCTCTTGTCATTTATTTACCTTTGTCCTAAATTTCAGGTTTAACAACTTGCAACGGGACATCAAAAACTTCCATCTTGTTTTGTTTTTTTGTTTTTTTGTTTTTTTTTTTTTTCCCTAGATCTGACATGCGTAGTGGGAGGTAAAACTTGAATGTGCATGTAGCTTTGCATATTGAAGTACAGAAAAACAGCTTTAATCTGCAATATGTATCTGTACTTAGGGAGACACCTGATTTTTTTGCAGGGTGCTGATTAAAAGGAAACCACCACACGGAACTGAACTTTTTGTACATGGACAGTGTCCCTCCTTAACTATTAACTGTCCCTTTTCTCTTTTAATTTCACAATGTCACAGGCCCATGAATACATTGATGCTCAAAGGCCAGTTCAGTTTTGCTGAAATTCACTCCTGGGTTGTGTTTTGCTTGCCTGAGGTGCCTGAAAAGACTCCTGCTGGAGAGTGTATCACCTTTTATTTTCAGAACACTTTCCTGGGAACACAGCTTGAAAGTACCTACAGGTAAAATATAAAATTACTAAACCTAATGTATGCTTGTGTGTTCAAGTTTGTTTATTTAAAATTTTTCTTCTTTTATAGAAAAGGTGAGGGGTATTTTAAATCTGACAACATCTCTACAATATCCATCCTCAAAGATGTGCTTTCCAAAGAGGCTACTAAAAGGAAGATTAATCTCAACATATCGTATGGTAAAAATCCTTCTCTATTTTGTTGTCCTTCAGTTCATTTGTTATTCCCATAAACAGAATATGTAGTACTCATTTGCTTGTTGGGGTTCTTTTTTACTCCCTGCTAGATGTAAATGAAGAATCCGTGAGGCACACATTACAGCTTATCCACCCTAAATTAGAGTATCAGCAGCTTCTGGCCAAGAAGGTTCACTTAATAGACGCTTTGAGAGTAAGTATCTGAACTCTTGGGGTTTGATTTTTATGGGGGGTTATGCTGTCAGATACCAAACCATGGCTCAAGTCAGGTGTGTGTCACGTGGGGATCTCTTCCCTTTCTGTTCCCTTAAATTAAATTAAAGCAGGTACTTCAAGTGTTTAGGAGACAAATTTCTTCAAGGAAAATTCTCTTTTTTGCTATATAGTGAATAACGTGTTGGATTACTGAAGATGCTTAAATGGTAGAAGGGGCAGCCAGCTTTATCATCTAATGTTCTCTCCTAGCCTGATACTATTTTCCAGCTCCTTCTGCCAATAACATTGATAGTTTTTTAGGTCATCCAGGCCAGATGCAACTTTTTTGCTTTGGAACTTCATCCCAGTGTCTCATAATTTCTGAATCATCTGCTTTTGAATCTTTTGCTTAATACCCTCCTCAATAGCCTTTGGGAGGTACCAGTTAGGCAGCTTGTCTCAGTTCTCAGACTTTCTTTCCAACAGCCAGGATTTTCCTGTCAAAAGCTCACCATCACCAAGTTGGTATTTTTTATTTAATGGGAGGGGAGGTGAAAATGTTCAACCAGTTCTCTCTTTAGGGGAATCAAATACTTGTCAGAGCTCTTTAGATAGTGGAAAAGCTGGCTACCAATGAGAACAGTGTAAATCTTCATTATCATTAAAAGGGTTTTATTTGGGCTTGTTTTGGCAAACTAGGCATGTAAACAATAATAGAGGATTTATTCTTAATGCCTGTTGTGTTTGTGCAATAATAATGGTGGTGTTGTTTTAGACAGCAAATCTTCAACAACTTTTTTGGTCACTCATTTTTTGGATGATAACTTACTGACAGGCAGTAAAATAATCTAATCATTGATGAAAGCTGTTGTCCCATCAGACTGCACAACATAATTACTGCTTCTGCTTCTGTCTAGAACAGAAGTGCCTTTCTCTGGAGGATAAAAAGATCTATACAATCATCTGTCAACCATCCCAAATTGGTCTGCTGATAGACTGAGGCTTTTTAGAAGAGGCCTTCAAAACTTTTTGCTGTCACAAATTGAGTGATACTTTCAGAGTTTACTTTTATCTTCAGACTTCACGGCATGCTACACTTTTTTAGGAATGCACTTATTCTAAAAATGAAGGTATGGTCAAGGCTTGAGTCTGTATGGTGTGATCCTATTCTGCCTCAGAGCTGGAAGCTGTAATACACAGGATTTTGAGAATCCAGTCTATGAAGTGACATATGGCATTTCATTATAAGACTAGAAAATGAGGCACTCTGAAAATAACACTTGCTAGTTTAGGAGTGGGTTGTCTTCCTTTTGAAGTACTTCCTTCTGACATATCTAAGCTTAATTTCTTCTTACCTGCTCTTATGATACTTACCTGCTGTTAGCTTTTATCATTTTAAACTGTCTTTGAGGAATTACAAGTTCATGAAGGCAATGTGGACTTCCTGCTCCCAAAATATCGCAGCATTTTGGAAGAGGCAGATCAGCTGCTCGAGGAATACAAGAGACAACCTGCACATCTCGAGAGACTTTATGGTTTGTTGACAATTCAGCTTTATTTAAATGGGCTTGATGTCCAGAGACACTGCTGAAATAGACAGCTGCTTATATTTAGATGATTCTTGTCTTTATGGACATGGTTAAAGATGGTGTTCGAAATTCAGAATGGCATTTAAGAATGTATAAAAGTTAAGTGGCTTGGATTTGTTTGCAAGTAAACCGTTGTTTAAAACATGAAGTTTAAAAAGTCTTCTAGCAACTGGAATACTTGGTACATAATCATGAGTTAAAAGTAGATACCTCCTACTGAAAATAAATAGTAATTCCTGGAATTTTACCTTTGCAGGTATGATCACAGATCTCTTCATAGATAAATTTAAATTTAAAGGTACCAATGTGAAAACCAAAGTTCCTCTCCTCCTGGAAATTCTGGATGGCTGTGATCAAGATGGATTGATTGCTTTTTTTGATGCTGCCTGACAAGGAAAAACCAGAGTAATTTTTCTGGTTTTAATCAAGGCATTTCAGTATCGAGTCAAAAACACTTGTACTCTTTTGTTGTACTATCAGCTCTTAGGTTTTATTCATATTTATTATCATATTGGATACAGTAGTAAACTTCATATAAACTGTTGTGTATGTTAACTCTTTGCAGAGGTTTTATGTACAGTGTTAATAGCTCAAGAAAGATCAGGTGTAAATACCAAATATCCTTTTGGCAAAGATGTTTTCACTGCTGTTTAAGATGGCATGGAATAGCCTGTCCCCCAGCTGCAAGAACAGATGAAGAAACTGGTTTCCAGAGACTCGGATGGATTTGGAAGAAATCTGTGTGTTTAAGCTGTACCTAGCTTAGTTTTTTCTTTTGTGCTGAGATTGTGGTGTGAGAATGCCACCAGACTTGATGTAGCTGGTGTGTGCAGAGGGGAGAGAACTCTGAATTTTAGACTGATGACAGCTCCATTTAAAGCCACATTTGTTGAGAAATGGATGGCATTAAACGTCCTCTGTCCTTCACCAATCTCCCTGTACTTCATTTCAAAACTCCACCTACTTTCTCACTTTTTTTTAATTTAAAATTAAAGAGATCAAGCAGCCAGTGGAGACAGAGATCTGTTTGAAAGGAAAAAAAATCAACTCCATTGGAAGTGACATAGAATCATGAAGGGTGGAAGAGACCTTTGAGATCATCGTCCAACCATCAACTTGTCATTATCACTGTAGCCCTTAAACCCCATCCCCCAGTGTCATATCCAGACAACTCTAAAACACTTGGAGGAATGGTGACTCACCCTAACCGTGATAATTTTTTTCCTAATTGTCTCATCTGAGGGTGGTGAGGCCCTGGCACAGGTTCCCTGGAGAAGCTGTGGATGCCTCATCGCTGGCAGTTCAAGGCCAAGGTTGGATGGGGCTCTGAGCAGCCCGGTCTAGTGAAAGGGGTCCCTGCCCATGGTAGGATGGCTGGAATAAGAGTACCTTTGTGGTCTGCGATTCTTTGATAATCGAAATCTCCCGTCTCATCCCGAGGCCATTTCCTCTTGTCCCCTCGCTACATGCACCTCACTATCCCCCTCCTTTCAGAAAGCTATAGAGAGTGATGAGGTCTCCCGCCCGGGCCTCCTTTTCTCCCGATCAAACCCTCCCATCTCCCGGGACACGAGCCTGGCTGGGCAAGCTCCAGCACGTTTCCCACACACGTTTCCCGGCGGGAACGCCCGAGGCTCTTCTCTCCCTCCCTTGGGCGGGCGCGGGGCCTGGTGTGCGCGGCAGCCGCATTCCCTCCCCGTAGACTGCCCGCCCTCCTTGTCCGCCCGCGTCTGTCTGTCCGTCCCTCTGTCCGCCCCATCCGGCGCGGCCGTGACGCCGCGCGCGCCCATTGGGCGGTTCAAGAGTCGCGGGCTACTTGAACGGCGCGGGCGGCTCCAGGCGCGCCCGTCCCTGGCCCCGCCGCTCCGGCCCCGCCGTCGCCCCGCCGTCCCCTCCGCCGTGCCCCCCGCTCCTGCTGCGGCCATGCTGGCGGAGCAGGAGAACCAGGAGAACGTGCCCCCGCCGGCGGCCGGCAAAACCGCGGCGCCGCCGCCCGCTGCCGGCACCCGCGTGGCGCTGGGGCTGCTGCGGGGAGCGCAGCAGCGCGCCGGGATCCCGCTGCAGGTGAGGGTGGGAGCGGCGGGGGGACGGGGAAGGGGCAGCGCCGCTCACCAGCGGCGGGAGCTGTCAGGGCCCGGGCGCTCACGGCCGCTCTCCCCACAGGCGGCGCGGGGCGGCTGCGAGGGCCATGGAGCGGCGGCGGGGCTGCAGCAGCACCAACATCAGCCCTTCTCCATCCATGTGGACGAGCCCGATGGGGAGCGGGAGCTGCGGCGGCAGCGGGGCGTCCCGGCAGGGCAGAAGGAGGAGGCGGCGCTGGGGCTGCGTGCGGCCGTGTGTGCCCTGGGAGAGCGGCGGCCCCTGGCCCCCCTGGGCAACGCCATGGAGCTGAGCTTCGGTAGGTGACACTCGGCCCTGCTGCGCCGTGCAGGCCGCGTCACACCTGCTCCCCCGGGGAGCGCGGAGGAGCTCACCCACCCACGGAACGATTTCCAGAGCCAGCTGCAGGGCTGTGGCTTGGGACACGGGCTGGTTTGGTTCCTTTGAGCCTGCCACCAGGGTGCAACAACTCTCCGATGCAGCTGAGCCTCTGTGTTCTTATGCCCTGCTGTTTTAGGCCGTTTTATGTTTTATAACTTCAGTTATTATTACCTCATGAGAGAGGCCAGGTTACAGACAAGATCCCATACAGCCTAGCCCTTTGTTATCATTACGGAGTTAGAACGGGACTTTACCCAGCCAGATCCCAAGATGTAAAAGATTTTTCTCCCAGGTAGTGGTGCAAGTGTTTTGAGCTCTTTCCAGTATGTGAGAAATGGGAACTGTCAGATCTATCTTCTGCAGCACATCTGAATATCTGAGGGCTGATTTTCCTGTGATCCACTACTGCAGGCTACAAAAAGCTCTGGCACCCCTGCCGTGTTTTAAACTACAATCTAAGCCCACGGGATCTGCATCTATGTAACAAAGTAACACAGGATGCACTGAGTACTACATAGTTGCAAGAGTCTTTTCCATCTCTTTATTCTTTGGGAGAAGAAGAGAAAGGGGAAGGGGAAACTTCCCTGTTGCCCTAACATTTGACTTCTGTAGAGCCTCCTCAACTCCCAGTGCAGCTGAGTGACCCTGCACAAGGTTCGCTGGCTGTGAGGGAGTGATGTGATGGTGCCTGTTTTAACATGGCTGTTATCCTCTGCTTAGATTCTCCAAGTATTATGGATATTTCAATAACCTCAGAAACAGAAGAGAAAGCACCGAACGTTAATAATGTGCCAGACTATATCAGCGAAATCCATATGTACCTTAGGGAAATGGAGGTGAGCTGCTGTCTCTTTTCTTCTTTGCCTACAGCCCATGGGGGAAGAGTTTGGGGTGGAGAAATGTATCCGAACATGAGTTTCCAAGACAGTGACTAAGTTAGAGCTTGTTAGAAAGGGAGAAATAAGAGCATGGTACTGGTTTCTTGTAAAAAAAAAAAAAGTTGATTGTGCCATGTACAAGCTGGAAAGCAAGCTTACGGAAACAGAACTTGCTGATCCTAAACTCACCAATGTTTGCTTCTGATTTGCTTAACTCTGATAAATGGAGTTTAAACAGTTGCTTCCCTACCAGCATGTGGTCCAACCTCAACTTTATCTGTCATCTAAACCTACAGGTGAAATGCAAGCCCAAAATAGGTTACATGAAGAAGCAACCTGATATCACAAACAACATGCGGGCCATTCTTGTGGACTGGCTGGTGGAAGTTGGAGAAGAATACAAATTACAGAATGAAACACTGCACTTAGCTGTAAATTACATTGATAGGTTTCTTTCTTCCATGTCTGTTTTGAGAGGAAAACTTCAGCTTGTGGGTACTGCAGCTATGCTGCTGGCATCGTAAGTGAAATTGATTAATTTCAAGTTCCACCTGCTGGTTTCATACAGATGAAAATCTTGTGGTTGTTCTGTTGCCTAGAGCAGGACTGACTCAGGAGGGCTTCACACTGGGATAAAAATCAGGAGTTATCCACCTAAAAGCTTGGCAGTTATCTTGGAGGTTTGCCCCTAAAGTAAAGATCCATTATTTCCACCTGCAGCAGCCGGAATCTAAACAGTATTTGAAGAAGTATGCAGAAGGCATCTGAAAAGCAAGTTATGCTTGCCCAAATTACTAATTTAGTGGGTTATTCTGGACTTTCAGTGACTCAAAGTCCCAAATTCCTTAGTCCTAAATTATCGTGCTGTTGTAGCTCTCTAATTTCAAGTCCTGCTGATTCAAGAGCTACTGAACCAACTGCAGCAAACTTGTTTGGCACCAGTGCCCAGCCCCTTCCCAAGTCAGAATTTAGATGAGCATTTCATTAAATGTTGGTGATTTTCTAGTACTCCATTTTTAACTCATAAATATTTCTCCTGGCAGAAAGTTTGAAGAGATCTACCCTCCTGAAGTAGCTGAGTTTGTCTACATCACAGATGACACCTACACCAAGAAGCAGGTCCTAAGGATGGAGCACTTAATTCTGAAGGTTTTGTCATTTGACTTGGCGGCTCCAACAATCAACCAGTTCCTCACCCAGTACTTCCTACACCAGCAGACAGATGCTAAAGTGGAGAGCCTGTCGATGGTAAGAATTAAGCCTATGCAATTAGAGAGTTTTATTGTAGATATTTATTGCACATATATATGTGTCTGTATAACATATAAACACCTTATGAATTGTGTTTGCTCTTCCAGAAGTAGCGCCCCACTGCAGGAAACACTCCTATTGCCACTTTCTGTTTGGGTTACTCCATGTTTATCAGAGGCTGGCACTTGGCCTGGCTCAAGAGCAAGCAGAGATTAATGAACTTTAAATTGAGGCTTGTTGCAGTGCTAGATAGATGTTTCCCTCTCTCTTATCTACAGCTGCCACACCTACCCCCTCCCCCCCCCCTTGGCAAAAAAGGACTTCGAGTTTGGATTTCCCCTCAACCAGCAGCAAGCTCTAAATCCAGAGGCTAAAGCAGACCGCAGATAACATTTCACCTGAAGTTATAGTAAATCCTAGCTGTATGGTAGGTACCAGAGGTCCTAAACACAATGCTTTGTCTCACTCTGCAAAGGTTAGACCTGACTACACTCTTCCCTCTAGTTATTATATATCTCTAAATATAAAATGTGCTGGGAAAGCATGTATTGGGGAATCCTGTTTGACAGTAACTAGCAGGAGATGCTTAAAAAGAAAGTAAACGTTAACTAATAAAAGGTGTCCTTCCAACTCATGGCAGGATTAGAAGCTCAAGTTAGGGTTCTAAAGCAACCGTTAACTTTTAGAAGCAGATGATTCCCTCTTTTGTTTCCCTTGCAGTACCTGGGAGAGCTGAGTCTAATTGATGCTGATCCTTACCTGAAATACTTGCCATCAGTTATTGCTGCTGCAGCATTTCATCTGGCAGACTACACACTCACTGGACAAACCTGGGTATGTAGCAGTCCAACGTGAGCCTTCATGGGCCTCTATGTGTTCAGTTTATTTGTACACAGTTCTGAGTGCTGGGCCTGGGCTGCAGGAATTGTGTTCCTAGGCTGTTAATTAGGGATTGCTCCCTGTGGCATTTGAAAAATGGTTTGGGGGGGTAAGGTAAATATGGTTCAAAAGGAAGCTAAAAACTCCACCAGTGAACAGCAACATTCAAATGTCTCTCTCCATTTCTTTTTTCCCCTCAGCCTGAATCCCTGTGCAAAGTAACTGGCTACACCCTTGAAGACATCAAACCTTGCCTCATAGACCTACACAACACCTACCTCAAAGCAGCCCAGCACACACAACAGTCCATAAGGGAAAAGTACAAGAGTACCAAGTGAGTATCTGTGCAAGTCTTAAAGTCTGAGTTGCCCAAACAGGTAACTGCCAGGAAGGGTGTGGTTGTGGGATGTGTCTTTTGAGTCTTCATGCAGACCCAACTAACCAAATTCACCTCTTCAGTGAGATGGTAACAAGACTCTCAGGTTTTGCATGGTGGTTTGTCAAGCAATACTTGGTGTTCTGTTGCTGCCTGAATTGTTATGTAGAAACTTGAGGAATTTTCTTGATACTCCTACAGCTGGTGATACCTAATGCTCCTAAAAACCTGTGTGGGGCATGGCAGCCAACAAGCCCCAGAATGTTTCCTGCTGGTGGGAAATGTGCTTTGCTGCAGTTATGCTGTTCTTTGTGGCAAAGAGCAAGATGACATCCTGCCTCTTTTGTTCCCTCTCTAGGTACCACGGAGTATCGCTCATTGACCCGCCAGACACACTAAACTTATTGTAATAATCAAGAGACTGATCTTTTTAAGACATGTATATTACCAGGAAAGGATGTACAGTTTTAAACATGGTTCAGGATTCTAGATATGATCACTCAGAATATGAATGCAGGCTTTGATGACTTCAATTATGAAGTTTAGTTTCATGTGATTTTAATGTAAATCTTTTGTACATGCAATCTTGTTGAGAGTTTTAGCTATATTTTTATCAAAATGTTCTCTTCAGGCACAGAATTAACCATGCAGGCTATGTTAAGTCTGACTGCTTATCTAATTATAGACTACATGTTGATATTAGCTGTGCATTATACTAGGGCTTTTTCTCCTTCTGGATAAGAAAGACTTTGTCACCACAGAGTATCAATAGCATTTTTATACTGTCTAGTTTAAACTGAGACTTAGCATAGATCCAAAATGCGCCTTAATGGCTGCAAAACTGGAAGAAACTCTGGCCATGAGGAGAACTTACTGGAACCGACTCAAGAGGCTCTTTAGGACACGCCCCAGTTGCTGTATAACGTAGTGCCAGATCTTCATCAGGGGAAAGAAAGGCTGAATGCTCTGCTGCAGGGACTGCACAGTTAAAACCCCTGCACCAGTTCATACCTCATGCTTCCACTCTGCAGAAAATGGTCTTGCTGTCAGTATTTTCTAGTCCAAGTGTAAAACTGGTACTAATCTAAACCCATGGACTTCTCATTAATTTGTTGGCTGTCCCAAAAGTTCATTGATGCCTACTGAGAAAATTAGTCCTCGGTCTGCTTGCCTTGTACTTCTGTAGGGGTGGTGGAGGGATTAAACGGTAGTGGGTGAAGTGCTGCTCTGTGCCCTCAAGGGCAGGGAATGTCTTCTGGCATGTATGGGCTGCATGCAGTGCAGCAGGAGTTCTGTACGCCCCTCATGCTTGGGAGGAGCTCCTCTGTGGCACACAGCAAAAATGTGCCATATTTTTCCTTAGTTCTGGAACTGTTACATGAGCAAACTGGCATTCAATCAGCATTAGAGCAAGTGGATGTTTATCTTCAGCCTGTGTAAATGGAGTGATGCTGCCCTGTACCCACTGTTGTTTGCATGTCAAAGCAGCAAGTACATGGAAGTGGGCTGAACTGAGCCATTTCCAGGTTGGCAAATAAACAGGTTTTGTATCTGATGTTAGTGGTCTTGCCAATAGCTTAAAATCACTGAGGGGTAGAGTACTGCCATCTTAAACTGGCATTTGTTTCTAAAGCCTTTTGGCAAGGGCTGCCCTGTGAAACCTGAGCCTCTTCGACTTGAAGTTGAGTCAGTGCTGTCTCTCTGGTTATCTGGGCACCCAGCAGTGTAAACTCTTCCTCACAGATGTCCAACAGCTGTTAGGGTGTGGGCTATTTGAAATAATCTTTTTTTAAATCAATATCTCTCCGTCAGGAGGAGCAGCAAGTGTTAATGAGAAAGAACTCTGTGTCTCACCTCAGCAACTACAAAGTTACTACTCTGCCCCCACCCTCCTGTTCCTTCCAGAGCCTTCCCTGAACCACCTCAATTACAAATTACACCTCGAGTGGTGGTCAAAACTCTGGTTGAAATATGCAGCAGCAGGAATGGCCTTTTTGGCCAATCTGAGCTTCTTAGGATGCACTTGGACTTTTATGCATGTTCTAATGGTTAATGAAGAACCACATGTCATTGGCCAACAGCCTTTATTTAGATCAATTTCAGTGGGCTGCTGCTGAAGTGCTACAACAGATTGGACAATAGCTGTGCAGTGTTATCATGTCTGGTGCTTGGGGTTGGAAACACTTTAACCTTGCAGGAGAGGGAGTTTACAATAGGGAGGAATGTGTTTTTCCAAGTTTGTGACCTTGGAAGGGTAACTAGCAATGCTGACTGGCAGCAATTACTTGAAGATAACAGACCACAGTTCTCTTCCTGGGAAACTGGGTTCTACCTTCCCCTTCCTTTCTGTGGTGTATTCCAAGACCACTGAGAAATATGAACATTGGAGGGATAATTTAAAGGAAACGTATGAATGGTTTTCTCTAGAAAAAGAGAAAATAGCAGTACTTAGGTGATAAGACTTCAGTGGGTTTTAATATGAATTTAGTGCTTGATCAAAGAGCTGTGCTCGAGTTCAAATGGAACTTGTTCCCTTACTGTTCCCATAGCACAGAGAATTCTTCCATGCTCCCTGAGCTTTATCTTCATCCTCGGCCCAGCATGACAATGTTCCTCCTTCCTCAGGGCAGCGCTTGCTTCTGCTAGTAAGTGCTATCTTTTTCCACTTTTCTCATTTCTGAATGAGAAAGTCATTTCTGAAGTCAATATGGGACAATTCCAGCTTTTCCTTCTAAGCTTTGAACAAAATATCCCAGGTTGTACTGTACTACCATTAAGCCTATCCAGGTTAACTTCTAATCCTTTCCAACTAAAGGCTCTAAGGAATAGAGGGATGTTATGTGTGAAGAAGAGAGAAAGAGCAGTGTAAAAAAATGCTGTTCTTTTTTCTGAAGATGTTTACCATCTTGTAGTACTACAGAACTAAGAAGGAAGTGCATCTTCACCCATTTTTGTACTCAGGACAGTGACTTCGGGTTGGAAGAACTGACACTGCACTGGTTTAGCTCCTGGAGAAAAGAGGTTTTGTGTGTTAGTCCCTTCCTGAAAGAGCACAACTTGATTCAAGCTTTGCCTGGCTGGGAGCAATTTTATGTATATATATGGTTTTTTACATTAAGTTCTTAACCTGATTTGGGAACAGTAAAATCTGCAACAGTAACTTCTCTCCTGTTCACAGCTTATATAACACTGAGGTTATCTGTAAAATAGCCCTGCTTCACTCTGTAAATATGTGTGTGTTTCCAGTGTCACTTGTTTGCAAACAAAGCACCCAGATCAGGTATTTTGGAATCTTCCTTGTCTCTTTGTTTTGCCTGATCCTAAATTCAGAGCATAACTCTTTGCCTATAGTTCAAGAAGCATTCTTGTCTGTAGCATGTAATATTTAATTAAACTTTTTAAGAAACTCCACTTCTGAAGTTCTGTGCTAGTTTGTTGAGTCCATGCACTCCTGATGATTTTCATAAAAAGTCGTTTGAGTACAAGGTAAGGTGGGGAGTAACAGGGGCAAGAAGGTTTTAATCACAGCACGCTGATTTTCCCCTGTGAAGGAAGCTGAGCTAAGTGAGTTTTTGCTGCTGCTGGATGCCAAACATAGGATTTCAGTTACAGGCACCATTTTTTTATTTAAATCTGTGTACAATCATTTTAACATACATGTAAAAGCAGAACCAGACATCGACAGGGGAGGAAATAAAGTTATCTACAAAAATAAGCTCAGTAATAATACACCAAAATCCATATTATACAGCATTCCCGCAGGAGGGATGATGGCTTTAACGAGAAGTTCTCTTCTTTCTTCTCCTTTTGTTAAATGCTTTCTTACTTGGATTTTCTTGTTTGGAGCTGGTCTGTGTTCTGTCAGCAAACAACAGTTGTATCAGAGAAACATACTGAACAGTTATTCAAAATAACACAGGCCGATTATCCATAACTTGGCAATTACACACCACGCCTGGGGCCAAAGGCATAAGGTAGTCTTTGGAAAGTGCACTAACAAAGGTTTCCATGGATACAGCAGCAAATCTCATTTCTTGGAGGTAAAACTCAGCATTAGCTCTAGTGCAGCACATAGAACCTCTGCAGCACCTCTAAGGAGCCACTGATTGTGAGATCCACTTTTATGCTCTCACTCCCTCTGGAAGGACTAAAATGAGTCAAATAGCCAAACCCATCTCAGACAGCTGCAGGCCAGCCAGGCTCTGGCCTCTCGGGACAGGAGGCCAGAGACTGACTGAGCCTAGAATTAAATTTCCTTGCTCTCAGCTCTTCCCTTTGATCAACTGAAACCTTTCCTGGCTTTGCCCAAATCCTGTCCTTCCTGGAGATACTACTTACAAACTCCTTTCCCCTCCTAATTCCACTTGCTGGTCACCTTGTTTTCCTTGGTAGTTCCTGTGGTTCCAGAATGACAATTTCTTCCTCCTCACTGTCAGACAGTACAATGGGTTCACCTAAAAAACACCCAAACCCCACCAAACTGCTGATCAGTTTTGCCCGAACAACCCCTGTAAATAATAACCACAGCATTTTTAAAGAAACATTCAGAGGGGCTACTGATTCATTTGGAGCCCTCCCTATACTACAGAAATCAAGTTTTGAAAAGAACTGACCACGTCAAGTGGAATTGGTAAGTGTGTGAAGTGGCTACAATGGTTCTTTCTTCCTAAGGACTTTTCACATTTTAATTCTGAACTGTTGATAAAGTGATACAGTAAGATTTGATATTAAGAAAAATAAATACTTGCCACTCTTAGTTTCCCTCAGTGTACTTGTATCCTCAGTTTCCACTTTCTCACATTCAAAAGCAGTTGCCTCATTTTCACCTTCATCTTCTGCTGCTTCTTCCTTCTCAGATTCTTCAAGGTCTCCCCAGGAGCTCTCTATTCCTTCCCCAATTTGGGCTGTCCCAGGAGTGCGCAATACTGGATTGGCAAAGCTGTAGGAGTTAAGAAAAACCTTGGTGCTTGCTGGTAAAATTATTTGTATTTTGAAAGCAAACCAGGTGGCTTATAAATTGGGGAAAACAGCCCTGAAGGGGGAGTTTAGAGTGCCACTTCTTCAGTCACTGTAATAATCACAGTTCTGACCTCATCTTTGCACTTCAGGCAAGGAATTAAAAGCAGACTGAACCAAAACCAGGATGATGATAACGTCTCCTCTCAAGGTTATGGGGCTACCCAAGCTATTGGGCATCTTAGATGTGTGTTTAGCCTGCTCTCCCCCCCGAGTAATACCCTGGAAAAGATACACTTCTGAAGGAGGGTCAGCTTTAGCGATGATTTCTCCAGCCTCTTCTTCCACGTCGCTGGTGTCCACAGCAGCGCTCTCCATTTTGAAGGCAGTGATCCTTTGGTTGGGGATGGATTCAGCGAAGCCAAACTTCCTGCCTTCTTTCCTGGTCATTCAGGCACAGACACTATTTCAGGATAACCCAAAAATTGTTTCTCTCTTCAAGTTCACACATACAAATGCTTGCTATTTAAAACAAATACAGGTGAAGGCAATTTGCTGCTGAAACCACAAGCTGACATTAGTTTTCACATTTCTTAAAAAACCCATTTCCGTCCCTTCCCAAAACACTCACCTGGCTTTCTGGTCGTTTTCCAAGGCTTTCTGAATCAGTTCTGTTATTTCTGCAACCTTAACAGCTGTTATTTTACTGCATCTCAGAATCTGTTTGTTACATATACAAAAAGCAGCTTACAACCAGAAAAGCAAGACATTGTTAACTGAAACTGTAGAGCATCATAAGAATCACAAACATTTAAATCACAGGAATTACAAACACTTTAAAATATGGCACCTTAGAATGAGGGACTGGATTTACTGAGGCTTATACAAAAAGCTAACAGCCTCCAGAGCAACTGGCAATAATTTGCACGCTTTTTCAGCCAAATCACAGGGAAAATAAAAAGATGTGTATCTGACCAAAAACTATGTATTTCCTACATCCCTTCTGCAGCACCGTACGCGGTACTATGCTCTTCCACTAAGACAAAAAATACATAATCTTTTCCAATAAAATCAGACAGTTAATTGATTTCTCAGCTTGCAAATGTCATGAGTATTTCCACATCAAGATTGCAGCACAGGAAGCAGTTTATATACGGCTGAAGGACTGGTCAAGGCAAAGGTTTACCTGATCCTGCAGCAGCATGACTACTCCGCTGGACTGGATGGTACAAATTTCGTGGTGTTTATTCATGGCAATTACAAGGAGCCCATCCATCACCCGCTCCTCACGTTCAGTTGGATCCACTAATAAATAGGTCCTAGAGTCAAGGTTTGAAATATGAGGCTACAGAAGAAATTTGAGGCATCTCACTACCCTTAAACGCAATTAAACAAAGGAGTTGGTTTGCATATTAATAACTATGGGTACGTGAGATTTATACCCCTTCTATGGGTACATAAGACCTCAAAATCTTACCCTTGATGGAAGAAGGCAAAACTGACACAAATGGGCATGTGGTGGATACTCAAGGGGACAGGATCACGTTCTTCAGGAGTGTACTTTGAAAGGAATTGGCCCAGAATAGAGTTATTTATGAAACTCATTTGATTCTAAAATTACAAAGACATTTAAGGAAAATTTTAAAAACCCGACAACTTACCACAGTTACTTCCTCTCCTTGCACAGACACATCTGGCCGGCGGAAATGACACAGAGCTACAATCCCTGCTATGCTGGCAGCATCAGTGATGTTGCCATCATGGTTTAACAGGTGCATGTCCAACCGAATTTGCCAAACCTGAGAAAAATACAAAAAACACAAAACTGTTTGATTCTACAGAAGGTAATTTTTTTTCAAAACTATTTCATGTTTTTGAACCAGAAAAAGAACCAGCATATATGCCTTAGGTCTTTAATTAAGAAGATGAGAGATCTTGGTATATTTCAAGGTACTCACTGTGCCAGATTTAATTATGACAAAATATGTAGCACTTCAGCACAATTTAAACATCATTGTGGCAGGGTCCCCAGCTACTTCACAAAGCTTATGCAGACATGCAAGTTAAAAATACCTCTCAAATCAGATGAGTGTATTTTTACGTTAACCTAAAATCAGTATTTCTACTATCCAACACAAGACAGAGACCAACTTAAAACTGGACTACGCGTATCTTTTAGTTTAAACCCACCAGAAATTAAGAAGTTTTCCTACCTTTTCACCAGCAACCACGCAGAGGGATTCAGTGTCAATGCATTTGGAGTCTCTGAGGCATCGCTCCAGTAGTCTGTTCAGTGACACCAGTAACTCCGACTGTCTGTTGGAGCAAAATTAATCTAAATTTAATATGATTACAGTGGCTTTTGTGCTGTCCTTGTTTAGTCCTTTTAAGACATTCATTACCGTCCAGGCTCCAGCCCAGGTGCAGCCATGGGTGAGAGCTCCAGATTAAAGAAGAGCACACCTTCCGTGGGCCGATTAGGCTTAGGGGGAACGAGTTCACATGAGACCTGTGCAAGAACCCTGCCAAGGCAAATAAAGCACCAAGTCACAAAACGTACCAGGGAAAATCTACAAATAAAACACATACTTGGGAAAAAAGCACGTGGTTAGGGTTTTAGTTTGTAATTCTCACTTCTGACAGCTTCTTGTTCAACACCTGTCATACATACTCAAACTTTAATAAACAACTGAAAAAACCAAATGTAAGAACTAGAACATACTCCTTTTAAGACTAAAAACTGACTCGAACTCATGAAAAACTGTAATATTTATGTAAGCACATATATTTCACTTTTGCACAGGCAAAAAAGGGTCGTTCAGTTTGGGGAAGAATGCAAAATGCGAGATCAGTGAACAAAGGGATGAAAACTTGGGAAAAATTTAGCATTTTATAAATTATTTCTAACTACAATCATCACGGAAACCCCATTCCTTTCCCGCTACCTTCCTTTCCATCTTCTCTTTTTTGCGCCTACCCTTGCAATACTACGACTTTAAGGCTTGAAAGGTTAAAACCTGTTTACAGAGATCTCTGCGGGCTGGGGAACCTCGGGCTCTATTTGACCCGGGCCCGCGGCCGAGGGCCCGCGCCCACCTGGTCCTGCCCAGCTCCACGATGCAGCAGCCGCGGTCGGCGCCGAAGGACACGCGGATGTTCCGGTAGTCGTAGCATTGCCTCCCGTCCAGGCGCTGCGGGAATACACGGACATACACATGGAGAGGGTTAGTGCGCCATGTCCGGGATGCGATGGGACCGCGGGGGGGCCGGATCCCGGGGACAGCCGCGCTCCCCGGACGGCAGGGAAGGGGATGGGGAAAGGGGCAGGGAGGGAGATGCTGGCGCCGCACCTTTTTCTCCTGGATGGCGCGCAGGAGGAAGCGCCGCTCGCAGTTGGAGAGCGGCGTCGCCTTCATGGCCGCGCCGTGAGGGGCCGCGCGCGCGGATGATGGAGGGGCGGGGGCGCACGCGTCATCGCCGCGCGCCGCGCCTGCCCCGACCGCACGCGCCGCGTTCCCGCCCTCGGCTGCGTCCCCTCAGCGGGAGCACGGCCCTCAGGATCCTCGGTTTCTGTACCGGTGTCTAAACGCGCTCTGTTCGGAAAAACTTTTCCTGCTCTCCAAGCTAAACCCGCCCCGACTCAGCTTCATGCTGTTTCCTCCAGTCCTGTCCCTGGCCACCAGAGTGCAGAGATCGGCACCCTGCCCTTCCTCTCCCCTCTCCCGAGGATGCTTGGTTTTCCCCAGTCTCCTCCAGCTGGACAGACCAAGCGCCCTCAGCCGCCCCTCACACGGCTTCCCCTCCAGACCCTTCAGCATCCTCTTCAACAGCTTAATGTCTTTTTCATGTGGCCAAAACTGCACACGGCACTCGAGAAGTCCAGAGCACGGTGTGCACCTCAGCCATGAGGTGGCACAAGGGACAGAGGCAGCGTCAGCTGATGCCGGAGTGCCGGTCGTAGGGAAAGCCATCTGGGTTTAAAAAAAAGAAAAAAAAAAAAAAAAAAAAAAAAAAAAGAAAAAAAAAAAAAAAAAAAAAAAAAAAAAAAAAAAAAAAAAAAAAAAAAAAAAAAAAAAAAATACAAAAAATTCG
>VWYO01016881.1:98262-206898 GCA_013400275.1 Rhadina sibilatrix
AAAAAAAAGGACCCAGAAACTAGCAGGAAATTATCCAAATCTAAGGCAAGTTGGTAATAACATCTTCATCTACTTGCTGGATGCTTGCTTGATCATCTTCCATAGGCTAGATTTCAGAGTAAACCCCAAAGTATTCTTGCTGTTTCCACCTGTACTTAGCCTTCACATCATCTTTTGGGATTTACTGCTCTCATGAAAGAAGTTTTTTGCTTCAAAGGGTCCTGCCAGACATTCTGATCCTGTAGACAGTGCTGCATTGAACACTTCCCAGCTCTCAGCAATCCCTTGGGGAAAGTAGGAAGTGCTTCCAAGGCTGGATGCCAGGCGAGCAACACAGTCAGAAGAAAAGAACTGACACCCTTCTTTTTTTTTTGTCTTCACACCCTGCAATTTCCCTGTCTTCAGGCAGACTGTTTCCATGATTTCTATGGATTCTAGTGAAACTTGCTGAGTTAAGTGCCATGGTAAGTCAGAATTGTTACAGCTTGAGTTGAAGACTTTGAACGTACAAAACCAATGTCTGAGTTCAGACTTTAGTGTGGTTTAAGATTTTCAAACCTTTTAGAAGCATCTTCAAATTCTCTTAAGAAGCAACAAATGTCCATATTAAAGTAGAAACTGTAATTTCTTTTCATGGGGAATAGGCAAAAATAAACCAAAATTGTTGCCAGAAAAAAAAAGCATTTTCTTGTATCCTAATCTTAAATATTACTTGACAGATAGATTAAATACTGGCTTGACGCAAGAACTCAGGAGTGTGAAAATGAGTATCTATTTGGAAACCAGGTTTTTTTCTATTGGAAAATTTCTATTTGTCAGAAAATGTTTGCTGATACCACATATTGATAGTCCTACAATACAGAGAAAACCCCAGAGTACTCAATAAAGAGTACTGACAAGCTTATGAGTCACATTTGATCCCCAAGACATGATTGCACATTTAATAAAATTGGGGGATAATCAGATAATCAAGTTAAACCATTAAATCAAAATGGGGTTTTTTTTTCAATTATTTCTTCTCCTTATTCAGCTTCCAAGTATCTGTTACAGACCAGAAATTAATCTTGACTGCCTTGAAATGCTGGAAGTCATAATCTTTCTCAATCGAGTATTTTTGTTGTTCTGCATGGACAACCTCTCTTAAAATCTTGATACTAAAATGCTCCTTTTAATACAGGAGATGCATCTTTTTGTTGATTCAGCTGATTTTGAATGAAATTTTGCTTTTACAGTTGTGTCTTAGAATGCAGGTATTGTTAAAAGATAGAAGTGTGGTTGAGAAGTGCTCCCTGCTGTGTAGAACAGCTTCTGAGCAGTCTCATGCACAAGAGCAGACTGTCTCACACGAAGTCTTCTCTGTGTACCACGTGTTAATCTCTCCATATTTCCCAAAGATCCCAATTCTTCATTCCCTGCCAAGAAATGCTTACAAGAAAACTGTTGTGAGTAGTTGAATTCCTTGTAGTAATACAAGCAAAATGGGAAAGTGCCAATTATTGTGTCAGACACCACAGAGCCAGGATGAGCACTGGAGAATGATGGACGCTGGCCTTGCCTTTTTCCACCAGGTAATGTTTTCTACAGTATGGATGAAGTTGTCCAAATGATATTTCAAGAAAAGGTAAATTATAGTTTTCCCAAATGGCCCCAAATTGTTACAGAGCTTTGTTGTGAAGTATTATTCAGAGTCCAACAAGGATAGAAGATTTGGTATAAAATCATAACTCAATACATATTTGTTTCCTTAGCTCAGACTTGGGGTGATGTTGTACTCATATTAAGAATTTGGGAGACTTGGTGAAGTAGAATTTATGACCTTTTTTTTTTTTACTATATATTTCTTCAGAAAACAGTACACTTTCTCTGGCCCTCACAAAATTTGCAGTATATGCAGCCGTGCTAATGTTCCCTCTGTGAAATTTCACTTCCTTGGCTTATAAATCCATGGAAGCTGGGATTATGACTTGAGTCAAGATAAATCATGCAGGCAAGAGGACAGATGGTACCATGAAAAGCAGAACTCATGGTGGGTCCATCACAATTATATCATTCACCAAAATCTGAGTCAAGCAGCCAAAACTCGGAATAACTTTCCTACTGCCACGGCAATTTCCCACTGCCTGATGAGTGTTTGTGCTTCGGGCCAAGGACAGGGTTCTCAAATATCTTCAAGGAGAGAGGCATTTTCTGGTACCCCTGGAGGTCGGAGCTGTTTGGTCTATGCTGGGGTACGGTGACGCGGGCTGAGGAGGCAGAGAGGATGTGTGCACACGTAGGCATTTCAGTCTGGATGGAAGGCTCCGACTCCAAGTGAGCCACCCCAGGAGCTTCTCCAGCCCATGACAGGTGGTCTTGGAGCGTCGTTTCTGTGACGGGGACCTCCTGCCCAAGGAGCAGGTACAACACGCACCAGCTCGGAGCACTGGCGTGGTACAGCCCCGGTGCCCCCTGCACCCACCGCCCCTGCCCCGGTGCCCTCCTGCCGCCGGAGCTGCCCCGGCGGGAGATGCCGCAGAGGCGGGGGGTGAAGGCAGGACGGACTCCGCGGCCCCTCCGCCCGGTGCTCCTCTCCTGCCGCAGGGGAGGAGGCTCGGCCGCCGCCGGCATCGGCACCAAGTGGCTCGCGGGGAGCCGAGCCGCGCTACGGACGGCATGGAGTGGGAGCTCAACCTGCTCCTCTACCTGGTGCTGTTCCTCCTGCTGCTGTTGCTGTTGCTGCTCCTGCTGTGTCTGCTCCTCCGGCAGCTGCGGGGCTCGGCGGGAGCAGCCCCCTGCCGCCTCCCGCCGCCCCGGCAGCCCTGGGTTGAGTGCCGGGAGTCGGGAGCTGGGAGCCGCCTGCCGCCGGCGCCTCGGGCCGCCCCCAGGTGAGTCCGCGACACGCAAGGGAGGGCTGAGGGCCGCCCCCGGGGCCGCCTCTGCTTCTCCGCATTCCCCGGGAAGGCACGGGCTGGGTGCTGCTCCGCCAGCGTCCCCGGTCCCCCGCTCTCTCTACAGTAGCTACGTTTGCCATGTAAAATTCAGGGGAAATTTGAAGGTGCGCTCACCCTGCAGGTTTCACACTGTAAGAAAGTATTATAAAACTCCCCTCAGGCTCTCTTTGTGGAGGAGGTTTTGTTGGCTTTCCTTTGGCATATAGAGATCCGAATTTGACCCAATTAGAGAATTTTTAAATGTAGCGTTTTCCAGTGCAGAAGACACCTTTTAAAATAACTTATTTTTCCACCCCTAACTTCAACCATATCTAACTCAGTTTTCCTCCTTTTACTCCACAGGAGCTAAAATCATCTCCATCATATAGCCAAAATGCCAAGTAGACTTCACTCCCTGTAGGGTGGGAACAGACCTGGCAACAGCCCAGGGCTGACCCTGCCCCATCTCTGATGTCCCCCAGGGACCACTTTGGCCCTAGCACAGCAGCTGCTGCTCCCCAGATAATGCCTGGAGCTGGTGTCAATGTAGTGTGGCTGCACAGCCACCTCCTGCTGACTGCCCCCATCCTGTGCAGGGCATCAGGGGTGGCACGGACAAAGCAACTTGGCCGCTGGGCCTTTCGGAAATTTGTGCTTGAGACCTTTAGAAAATTTGTGCAGACCTTTGGCTGCATACCTTTCACAGCATGTTTTTTTGATAGCTCTCTGGAACCAAGGTGTCTTTCAGAGTGAGCTTAAGCAAACATGAGTTCTGGCCTGTGCTCACTCTGGTGAGTTTCTGCACCATGGGAAAAATGGACAGACACCGGTTTGTCCTTACAGGAAGGACCTGTGGAGAAGCTAAGAATAGGTGCTAACAGCTGTGCAGTGAGTGTGGCAAAAAAAAAAATTATTTTAGTGCTGTAGAGTTGTTGTTCTTGTTTAAAAGTGTGGGGCTTAGAGGTCCTTCTTTAGGCCACATTTAGATGGCAGCTGTTGAGGCGGTGTGGCTGCAGGCAGCCAGGTCTCCAGCACTGTTGTGGGGTGTATTTTTACAGGGCAGGTTGCTGCTAATTCAACAAGTGCCTCTCAGTACATGATCTGCCTTCTTCACTCCTGCTGTGCATTGCTCTGTTACAAGGCAGCGTGCTGCGAGCACGATGACACTGTTAAGAGGGAACATAGGATATTCCAGCTCTCCAGCCCTTGCTGCAGTGATCTGAGCTCTCTTCTCCTGCTCACTGCTGGGTAGCTTGGCATGGGGGAAGAATCTGCTAATGGTGCAGGAGTAGTTAAAATCAAGTAGGAGAGGCCCTGCACCAGAGGGTGTTGGCATTGCTCTGGCCCTTCTTCCAGCTGGCTCACTGTGGCTTTTTATTTTAAGCTTTTGAAATTGTTGCACACTCTGTGATTTAGGTTAGGTCTTTTGTTTGCATCATTACAGATCCATCATCTTATACAGACTGTCCCAACATACAGTCCTGTTTGGTGGGGGCTTTGCAAGACAAAGGGAATTCTGTTTGGGGTATTAGTCCTGGAGCTGATGCCATGCTGCCTCACACACCTCAGGCCATGAGGATTTGCTGTCTGTAGCCCCTCCTAATGCCTGATGCCCCAGCTACCCTTCTCCACGCTTGGCTGTTTTTTTCAGTCATTGGAAAATGATGAGAGAAGAATCCAGTGTAGGTTTCCCTGCCAGTGACCCATCAGCCTCTAATCTCTATGGTTTTCTTGTTCTTCCTCTGTGAAAATGGTGGGAATGATTTTGGCCTCACTAATCAGTGATTAGAAAGAAGGTGACTAATGTTTTTGCTCAATTAATATGAGTAAAACTGCAACACATATTCTGCATGAGCACCAAGAGATTACCTTTAGAAGGTGACTTCACAGATAAGTAGCCCTGAAGTGTTTATAATCTTGGGAATGATTGGGGCACTTCTATTAACTTGTATTGCAGAAGCCCTTCATACTTACTGTATTGTGTGGAGCAGAGAGAATCTCATTTTTGAAATTACTCTTTAAAGCATGACTGACAGGGCACAGTTGCCTTTCTCTGGAAAATGTAAACTAGTACATGATTTTTCTCTGACATATAAGCATTTTACAGCAACAGTGCAGGAGAAATGTTTGTGGGGGCCACTCAGCGAAACATCTGCAGGTCAGAGGATTATGTTGTCATTTCATAAATACCTGCAGTGTAAGAATAAATACCTCAAATCCACAAGATGAATGCTCCTTTTAAGTAAGCTCCATGTTCCAGTGCTGTCATCTGCAGCGTAATTTGGAAGGACAAGCAGGGGAGTTGTTTGGCATCGCACACCCAAGAGGCATCAAACATCTGCCCCATTCAAACAATCTTCCGTTTCTTGATGTGTGTTTTAGGGCACAGCTGTGGAGGCAGCACTTTCCCCTCTGCTGGTATGGTCACAGGACAGGAAGGTGGATTCAGCTCTTCTGTGCTGGTATTATAGGTGCTTTGTTTTCCCAAAGACTGATGCTGCCAATCCTTTGACTGATCCTTTTGCTCAAGGAGGAAAGGCTACCCCTTGTGCAAAGAGCCTGTCCCACTGTCCAGAGATGTAGGAAGTTCCAATTCCCAGTGTCCAACCTCTCAACAGAAGGTGTACACCCTTTTGTTTAATCAGTGATGAGAGGCAGAAGTAAGCCAAATGTTCTAAAAGATTAGCCAGATGAATCATCATGGGAAGATGTAAAAAAGCTGCAGGGTGAGAGAAATACAAGATGGAATCATCAATAGGAAATTACTCCTGAGCCCTGCGTGTTGCTGAAGTGCACAGGCACAGGTATCCTGTCGTAGCAGGGGGCAAGGTCTACCTTCTGTTCAGTACTGAGGTGTTGGGACATCTCACTACGGGGCCATTGCTGGCAACACAAGAGGAAGTCAGATAAGAACCATGAAAAGCCTTTGGGGAGTCCAGAAAGAAAGAATAAAAAAGTTAAATATGTATGCTTTTGGCATATATATTTAACTGGCAGCTATAGGGTAACAAAATCATCTGCGAATTTTTGAAAGATACAAACTCTGAGGAATAAGATGATTTATTCAGCATGATCTGTAACTGGGCATAAGAGAATACAGATAGGGACTAGTAACACTAAAGGCAGGAGAAAGTACTTGACAGGTACTCAAGAATGATCTCCCAGGGAAGACACAAAGTTCGATGTTTGCCCCTTCGACTAGAAGGAATAATGCTGTGCTCTCATGAAGAGGCACTATGTTGTCACCTGTGTCTGTAGATTAAAAGATACAAAGGCTCATTGGACCAGAACAGTTCCCAGTGAGGCCTGAAAAATTATGCTAAAAAATGTCCCAATTTGGGTATTTAGAAATACTCTAAACCAAACACAGCAATCAGTTTCTTTTTTTCTGATGATTAATCTGGTGTATTTTCACAGTGATAGGGTAGTGGCATAGCTCCACTCACAGCTACAGCTGTGCAAGACCTGCTCAGTACCTTTAATTTTTTGGCATTCCTGAGAAATTCTCTGCTGTGTTGTTTCCCTTCAAACGTTGTTACATCTCTCAAATTCCACTTTGAAAATCCACTTCTTTGGAGTGCAAAAATTCTGATAGTCATTTAAGATCTGTTTTGAGGTGCCTTGGGGGAGTCTTCAGCCAAAGCATGTTTTTTGTTCAGGTGTATGGGCACATCTGAGCAGACAAAGCTTTCAATACAGAATAAGATGGTCCATCTTATTTGGATTTACAGAAGAAATTTATTATTATTATTATTATCATTATTATTACTACCATTACTACTGTCACTTTGATATCTTACCACATAATAATGACTGCAAGTTTTAGAGAATGGGGAGCATACTGCTTCATGTAGTTATAAAAATTGAAGTTTTAACAGTTCTGTGAGAAATGTATGTAATTATTAGAGGAAATTTATGGAAATTTCCTCACAAATCTGAATGTGACCTTTTCAGTGTGACTTTTAGTGAAATTCAGCAGCATGTGCTTCAGGTGATTTCTCTCTGAAATGCATATCCTATTTTTGATTTCAGAAAAACTAACATCTTCAGAACAGATCTTGTCAATAGCAATGATCTTAAAATGGCATTTTGCAATCCCTGTGTTATAAATTTAAAGAGCCAATTCCATCGAGAAACGATTTGTTTGCCAATGAAAATTTCGGACAAAGAAAATCTACAAAGCCAACCAGCCAGGAAACAGTGCCTGCACTGGGTGAAACCACGAGTGCAACCTCTACCGCGTTACACTCCCCCTGGTTTCACACCGACCCGAGCCCAAGCCAGCTGTTTTATACTTTTCTGGCTGGGCTTACGTGAGTCCGAGATTTCTGTCCCTCGGCGTCTCTGTGGATGAAATTTCTAAAGCAAGGTCCAGTTTCTGAATGGATTTCCTGGGTGCGGAAGGTTCCTGAGTACCTCCTCATGTCCCAGATAAGATATCATCTCAGGGCCATTAGTCCTTATCAGGTGCAGGGCATCCTCTTCCAGGTTGTTCTCCATCTTCCATTACAAAGAAATTGTAATTTCTTTGTCCTCCTCTCCGGAGACAGGGAAGATCCTTGCGAAATTTTCCAAGCCCTCCTTTTTAATAATTAGGGATAAAATGTACATCCTCAGCCTGCTTAGTTTATTAGTTCTGTCATTATGGGTGAGTTTTTTTAGAAATTAATTTTGTACTTTTTCTAGACCTGTGTTGACAGAAACGGCACTCTGCAAAAATGTTTAAAAGACAAGTCCCTGCTTGCTGAAGAAAGCAGTTGATAGAGAAAAAAAAATTAATTTTCATTTCAGCCTGTGTGCACAAGGCTTTACATAATATCTGTGTTAGCAAATGATCCTTCTGCTTTTTCAGTAAGATTTAATACCTTTAAAAGCTGAGTTCACTGCGAGTCTGCTGCGATCACCAGGGCATGCTCACACCTAGTTAACACCTGGGAAGTGGTGGGTGCTGTCTTATTAAAATTTGTGCCGCATTAAGGAGCTTGTCAAGTGGTAACTCTTTGTCTTCACGCATGGTAATGAAGTTTTCAGAGGAAGCTCTTCTTTCGCAAAAGATGGCCTGTCTTTGGTAGAACAGGTTCTGTTAGAGCCTTGATTGATTGCTGCAGACAAGTTTAACTGCTCTGCTTGGAGAAAGGATCACTGGTTTATACTTTCCCTCCGTTGTTTTCTCTTCCTTTGGGGTGATTGATGTTTTCAAACCAGTCCTTTCTACGCGACGTGAATGCCAGGTAACATCAGATGTGGCATAAAAACTTAATATTCCCGTCCTGAAAATGAGAAAAGCCTCCCCAAAACTCTCAGATCTTCACATTATGACAATGTCGCTGACTCTTTGGGACCGCCTAAGGCTGCGTCTGTGAGCCCTGGGGGATTCTGATGGCCAGGGGGAGCCATGGGGGGAGTGAGGATTTGGCAGAAGGTGGAGGAGGAGCAGAACAAAACACAGGTGTGGCTAACAGAGAGGAGATCAGGCTCGTTTACTTGCAGGTGAGGGTGGAAACAGAGATTAAAAGCACTGGGACAGGAACTTGTGGGTTTTCTGGAGAGGGCAGGGCTGGGAAGTGGTGTCCCAGGTTTTCGTTGCTGTCCTGCACGGTAGTGGTGCCCTCTGGAGCAATTTGGTGGGTGTCTGTCAAGAGAAGCAGGTGAGGATGGAGGGGCCAGGGCAGAGGAGATCCAGGAACAGCAGGTGACATGTTTATGTATTTTGCTATACTTGGGTTATTGTGTAGGAAAGAGCAGAGCATGGCCCGCCTTAGAGGGTGAAGGGAAATGTGCAAATGGGGCTTTTTTTGTCTTCTTCAGCCAAATAGTTCCCAGGAAAATAGTGAAGTCTTACGAAGCAGGACATGGTGAGGCCTCTCCTGCTTTGTAAAATCTCCCCAGCAGTTCCATGGGGGTTTTGGTGTCTGCATAGAGGTTTTTCTGTCTGTCCTGTGAACACAGTTTAGCACCCTCCTCTTGGGTTGGTGTGCTTTCCTTTACTTTATAACTGTGGAAATTAGACAGTATATCTTCATGGTCTTTTCATCAGCCTCAGTGAAATAATTTTGTTAAAAGTGCCTGCAGTTGAAGTGATGTAAACCACTTCTTTGTTAAAATGCATAGTTTGGTTAAAGTAGAAGTCTGTAAATTTTATAACTCTGCTTTAGTGAAGTCTACTTTTATGAACTTGTTTATGTCTGTTGCCCTGATTTACATATAAACCCCTGGAGATTTGTCAGCTGTCATAAAATTATGGACCTTTTGCAGAGGAATTAGAGGTCGCCAATATGTTGTTGTGCAAAGAATAAGCATGGAGGAAAAGATGATTCATTGCTGCTCTACCTGAGCCCTGTATTCGCATACCTCATTCAAACCTGATTGAATTCAATCACCTTATCCACGGCTCAAAAAAACTGGGAGGGAAACATGCTGCACCTGGCCTGTGTGTATACTGCCCATCCTCTCCTGGCTGCTGGTTTTTGGCAAAGGCCTCTGTTACCGTAATTCCTCAGGTGGGGAAACAGAGGCATAAAGTGGCTCTGCACAGGGATACAATGCAAGCCTCTGGTGGAGATCACCTGTGGGGAGTTTGTGTGCCTCTCAAAACCTGAGCGGGGGCAGTAACCCCCCCTGCCTCAAGGCCCATGGCTGAAGCCAAAATTTTGGGTTGCTGGAGCTGAATACGAATGGACTCAGAGCTACTCCTGCATGCACTGTTACCTGCCACTTTAATGCAGGTCAGAAACCTGAAAGACTGCTAGAAAGTGTGTTATAATGCCAGCTAA
This sequence comes from Rhadina sibilatrix, assembly GCA_013400275.1. Lineage (NCBI taxonomy): Eukaryota > Metazoa > Chordata > Aves > Passeriformes > Phylloscopidae > Rhadina > Rhadina sibilatrix. Next base: position 107,945 of record VWYO01016881.1, read on the forward strand.
TAAAGCTTGCAATTTGGCCTTCAGTTCAGGGAAAAGAGCATTTTCCCTCTTGTCCTGTTGAGGTATGGAAGGCAGGTGAATCTGCTTATGGAATAAGAGCTTGTTTTTCTCGTGGGTGGCTGGTTACCCGGAGTGCAGTGAGGAGGCTTATTTTAATGAACCCACAAAGGTCTCCTCCACCCTGTGATAGCAGCTTGGTGGCCTTTACTTGTGGCCCTAAGTCCCCAAACAAATTTCCTTTTCAACCTCCTGTTTATGCCACCAGTTCTGTAAGTGACAGCAGGCTTCATGGAAAACAAAAAGGTTGACAACATTTTGGGAATACAAGACCTCAAGCACCAGCAAATGCTTGTGAAAGGGCAGAGCTGTGAGATGTGTGACAAACCCATCTGTTTGTTTGCTTGTCTCAGCCAGCAGTGCCGAGAAACCAAGTATCACCTGAGAGGTTCTGTAGAAATAATTGCACTTTTAAAGGAAATGCATAGTCGTGGAACTGTGCAACATTAGTTTAAACAGAAATTAAATTAAAAAGTCTCTTTTTTCTTTTTTTTTATTCTAGTTCTAGTTTAGTCTTGTCCTTTGAGCATAGTCAAGGCATGGCTGGATTTCTCATTCACCATTTGAAAGCTGTTTGCTTGATATCATTTGTGAATATCAAATTTTTAAAAAATAGTTTGCTTGACCAAAATCTGCCTTGTCTGTAGAGACGCTGTTGTAAAATCTTTCCCATTTCAGCTTTCCTTTGAGAGGAATTATTTGGACACTAGAAAGCACTGCAACACTATTCAGTGCCAATACAGAGGAGGGCATGAAATGCATTTACAAGTTGTGATGGTTTTGGTTGCAGTCTCCACGGAAGTAACCTGACTAATCAACAGGCTTTACTGTTTTCCCAGTATTTGTTCATCACAACTGTAGGATTAGTATGCAGGGTTTTTTGGCATGAACTATGTCCTTAATGTGTAACACATACCCAAAATTAATTACTAAGTCATAATAAGGATTGATGACAAAAAATTTTTAAAAACCCAAACCAGGACCTTCTATTTTTCTTCACTTTATTGATCCTACTGCATGTGTACTGGGTTCATTTTCCCAGCTCAGAACTGAGTTTTCCTGTATTAAAGACAAACTCTTGGCATGAGATTATCTATTCCTATGAAAAATTTGGCTTACAGAAACCTGCTCACAGTTTGATACCTGCGTAGAGCTGCTGGGAATGCGTAGTAAGACAAAAATATTCTGGGATCAAATACTAGGATGTGTAAGTAAACAAAGCCTTTCTCTTTTCACGAGCAGTGCCCACTAGATGGTGCGCTTTCTGTAAGGTTCATCCCGCTTTCAAAATCCCTGGGACTATTGGCAAAGCAGGAAGGGATTTCAGCGAGTCAGCGTTTACATTATTCATCTTTTCGCTTCCCCTTTGACTATTATCATACCTATTTTTGAAAAATTTGCTACTGAGCGTGGTTTGAGGTGGTTTAACTAAAGTTCCTGCAGTGACTGAGACGGGGAGCCTGACAAAGAGCAGGTATCCATCCTTCTCTGCCACTGTGTTCAGCAGAATAACTTGTGGTCAGTTGGCCTTAAGCTGCTGTACAGCAGTTGTATATATCCCTACTAGGCTATGATATAGTTCTGGGGTGCAGATGGAGGCTGGGATTGCTGTGAAGTTGGTGTTTCCTGGTTTCTCCCTCTGGATAAAGGTGCAGCAGCTGTTCCCTGTTCCTGGGACCAATCGCATTGCCTCTTCTTCAGCCAGGTGAATGCCCCCAACCCTGAGAGGGAAGTCCTAATTAGCCACAAATATTTCTTTATTTTGGCTGAAGGCAGTAAGGTAATTTATGTCCGCAGCAGTCTTAAGCAAATAATAGAACACCAGGAAGGAAATAGGTTAGCCATTAAAAAAATAAAATGCATCGCTCCTGCTTGGTAGTTTGGATGCAAAGTTTAAATGTGCTGATTTGCCAGTGCTGTGGCACAGATGGGATTGCACCAGCTTTTCCTGCAGCTCACAGCCTGATGCTGCAAGCCCTGCCACTGTAGTGCCTAAGGGCTTTAAACGCGTTGTTGGAGGGATCAGGGCAGGGTTTTCTCCCCTTTTCCTCCCTCTTACCTGTCCAGAGCTAGGAGCTGTGCAGTTAGAGAAGAGCAAGATTTGCCCTGTTTGGAAAAGCTGTGTGACAAAACTTTAATGTTGTCTAACCTGTTTCACCCATGCCAGGGCATAGTGAGGAGTGGATATTTCTCTTTTCTCCTGGGAAGATGATTTGATTGGCTCAGTTGTGACATCTCATTCCCTCTTAATTCCACACTTGGATTTGGGCATTGGCTTTTTGAGCAAGGGTCTCCAGATCTGGAATGGAATAGCAATTTTATTTTTAGGGTTTTGATTACTTGCAGTATGATCAAGCAGGTGGGGTTGCAGACACCTTGTGAGAAGTCAGTCAAACCATTGACTGGAAATAGATTCAACAAAATGAGGAGCTCAGGGCAGAGGAGAAGGAGGCACGGAATGATGTTTAACATCAGGCAGTCTGTGGTTCCCCTTGCAAATGGGATTATCCTGTAGCATCTGAATGCCTAAAAACCACTCTGGTTTTTGGTCTGGTAAGGGATCAGGATATGTGGCAGGAGTTACATGAACACAGCAAAACTAATTCTAATCTATAATTTAGGGATTGTTAGTGCTTGTTATTAGTTTGTGGGTAGGGATTTGCATCAATGCACTTTTATGAAGAATAAATACTGTTTTAACCATATCACTCCTGGAAAAAGAGGCTTGAGGTTTCATAGGAGCCTAACAGTGGATCTTGAAAAGACCCCCTGACTTTGAATTCATCCTCTAATCTGAAAAAAAATTAAATATAATTATAGATAAGTAAAATTAAAATTGCTATCAATAGAATCAAGAAAACCAGCTTTTCGTTTCTGAATACTGCATAATAACTACTTATAGGTTATTGCTGGGGATGGGAGAGGGGGCACCTTTCAGTAAACAGAACTGCAGTTTGTATCAGGATGTCACTTGTTCCTATGTTCCTGGACCTTAACCTGGCTCTGATTTACCTACAGCTCTGCTGTCATTAACACTACTGGAAGTTGTTGGTGTGTTATATTGTTTTGAGCTTGAAAATGTGAAGTAAATTAACAAAAACCACCAAAAGAGATGCTGAGGAACTCAGGTTTTTTAGAGGAACAATACCATGGACATTTCTCCTGAAGTTATAGTTTATTCTCAAGCAAACAGCTAGCTTAGGAAGAATAAAAATACTCTGTCACACAGCCAACTCTTCAAAATGATGATGGAGGTGAGAAATTCAAACTACCATCAGTGCCCTATTTTTTAACAGTAGGGCCAGTAATCCATGGAGGAAAAAATCCCCTTGTGCCTTAAAATGATCAGGGTGGGAATAGTAGGATGCTAAGAAGTGCTATTTAAAATTGTGTTTGAGTATTTTCCTGAGGCAAAGGTTGGAGTTTAAACAGTGACAGGTCCTTCAGCCTTGATCTTTGTGGGTCCCTTCCAACTCAGAGTATTGTGTTTGTTTGATTGTGTGTGACAGTGAGCAGGAGAAGGTTTATGGAATTTTATCCTATCCTTGATTGTGCCCAAAGCCTCATGTTTGCATAGCTTTGTTCATACATAAACTTTTGCATGACTTGCTCACCTTAAAAATTAAGACATGGAGGATTTTACTTTAGAGTGTCTATGTGTTGGCAATGAGAAGTTAAAACACACTTTATTTATATGCTTTATATTTTATTTATGGCAGTTTAGGTAGGTTTGTCTTAGTTCAGGTATCAAAATGTATTGTAGAAACCAGGAAAGTGGCTTTAGAGGTCTTGAGCTAAGTGCTAAAAATATTTCTTGTGTTTTAGAGTATTAAAGATCCGGTATTGAAAATTATATGAAACGTTATAGACAGAAAGGAATGGAATTAAGTTCCAAACAAATCTTTAAAGTTCTGTGGGACACAAATGCCTCCTGATAAAACTGTTGGGTTATCTGGGTTTAATGTGGGCTCCATGCAGTTTAAAATCAAATCAGAATGGGTTTTGGTGATCTCAGTAGTCACTTGGAAGATTGAGATCAGCATGTTTTAGAAACTTAATGAAAGGCTGAAGAGAAAAGAAGCTGATGTAGGCTTTGTAGGCTTACTTCCTTATAACCAAGGCAGAACTTTGTGGTTCTGCTCTTCCTTATGGAAACCTAGGCTTATGCTGTGTCAGGTGAGAACAGCCATTCGATGATGGATGATGAGGTGGGAGGGTGCTTCTTATCCTGGCACCTTCAGAATAATTTATGGATTCTTTTCTTCATGAGTCAATAAGTAAACAAAGGAGGCAGTTCTCAGTGACACTGAGGGCCTTTGGCTAAGTAGAGAGAGGAAGAACAAAGCAGTGCAAAGTCAGTAGCTTGTGACTTGAAACCTGGGCTCAGTTATCAGTCCCCAGCAGTGACCTTGGGGACACCACTGAGCCTCAGCTTGCCTTTATTATCTATTTGAAAATGAAGATAATGCTGTTCCTGTATCCCAGGACTCTTGTGTGGCTTCTAATGGGAGGCCCCTTGGTGAGAAAGAGGTCTTGTTACGGGACCTCACTTAGAAGTGTTTTGGGGAACAGTAAATGCAAAGCCCACACTTGTTTAGTGACTTTATGCCAGTTCATTTCAGCTAAACTTATTTCTCTTTCCACAGGGAAACAATTGCTTATGGGTGATTTTTATTTCTGTGCCTAAGATTTTTTGAATTTCCATTAAGCTAACAGAACTCAATTATTTTTCTCTCTGCTCCACTCTCCTAAGTAGAACTAATGGCCTTAATAGTCAAGGGAGACACCTTTCTGAGCTTGAATTGGTTGCTCAGGGTAGTTTATTTAGTGCTATGCCAAAGGTTTGAAATAGCTCTTAAGTTCTTCACACAGGGCTTCAAGTTCCTGGATGGGAGACAAGGCAAGTGTTTGCTATAATAGATGAGCTGTGCCCTCATTCACCATCTCTGTGTGGAAGTGTAGAGCACAAAGCCCAAGTGATCTTCTCACGATAAGCTGTAGTGCAGAACAGCTGGAAATGCAGGAATATAGCATGAGCCCCTCTCTCCTTTCCCCAGATGAGGGGCCCATATCAGTAGTAATTAGGGATGTAAACTGTGTTCCTCAGGAAGAATTAGCCTGGAAATCAAGCCCTGCCTTAGTACAGTGCTGTAGAGCTGTCCTAGTAATCAAGAGCAGCATCAGGGGCCTGCGAAAAGGACTAGAATCTGGCTGAAGTGATTTGTCTCTGCTTGAATTGAGACTACTGCATTGATGGCATCCTTGTGATATGTCTTACTCTAAAGACGATTTCAAAGAAACCTGTACCTCCTCTGAGTAAATGAAAATAACATTGTTTTCCAGTAAGAGGAAATCAGCTGCCTGCTGCTGTGATTGGTATGAATGCCTGTACCTCCCATTAACCTTTTTCACGTTGTACTGGTGCCCCCAGAGAAATCAAGAATCTGCCAAAGTCCTGCTCTATAATGGGTTGTGGATTAGAAATAATGAATCACTTGCAGGAAGTTGTCTTTACTGGAATATAAGGCAACATTTAGTCTCCAAAACAACTCTCAAAGTGCTTTAAGAAACACCAAAGTCTTCTACTTTGTACTCTTACCCTGCTCTTCGGCAGCCCCCTGATGCCAGCACATGCAGCAGGGAAAGAATTTTATAAACATTCTGTCAGTGTTAAGCTCTAAAGTTTTTTCTCTGCCTGTAAACCAGTAAAACTCTCTTATCCCTTATTTTAATGGTGTTACTGCTTAGTGTTTGCCTCACACCTTCCATCCACAAGGTGCTGGAGTGCAGCACAAAGCTCTCTCCATTTGTGCTCGAGTAGGAGCTTAGGGAAATGAGGCACTGAGAAATTTCTATCCTCTGACACCAAGTCTGGAACAAAACAGATTCTTCTCTGTCAGTGTTAATCAAACCATGAACTTGAAACTGCTCTATTTTTCCCACCCTCGCCTTTGCTTCTGACTGTGGTTCATCAAGGAATTTGGAGTGTTTCACTTCTAAAGAGACATTAAAGTGTGGAAAAGCATTAAAGATTGATTTCCAGTTATAATTCCATAAAGAAGTGGTCTGCTCCATGAAATTTCCCAAGCCTGAAAATCTCTTTTGGTAAGCCTATTGCCCTTCAGTTCCTCTACAATAAGGTTTTAAAATATTTTGCAATGGGATTTTATTTTTAGGAGGAAATAATTTAACTAGAACAATAACAGGCCTGGGTTTTTGTATCTTGTGTGAGAAGTGCTTTAACGCGATTTCTGTGCCCCAACTCCGTTTGATAAATTGAAGGACTTTTCAGCAGCTTCTGGATACGTAGAGCAAACTCAGCTTTGAGGAGGGCTTTGCTCTTTTATTCTCTTCTGTGATGCATTTAAAGGTCGTTATGTATGGTCACATAACAGCTCAGAAATAGCATTGGTAGCAAAATGGGGAAGGAGGTGAGGACCTGCTGGGAGACTGCCTTGATGCAGCAAACCATCCATCTTCCTATTTATTTATTTATTTATTACAAACTCGTCAAAGCAGCTGCAAAGGGGCTGTGCTTCTGAAATGAACTGCTTTTGTGCTAACTTTTCATCCCCCTAGACTTTTCCATTGTTTCCAGAAAAACACACAGATGTTTTGGTGCTGCAACCAGACTCTGAAAACATTTTCAAGCCCATTACTAGAAACCCCATATCAAGTTAATTATTTCACATATCTGATGATTCCTGCATGCACCCTTTGCCTTCCTGTGCAGCTAGAACCCCAGGATTTCACTCTGTATGGACAAGTCTTGTGCCTTGAAGTAGATTGGGAACTGACAGGGCCCTGCTTGCAAAGTCTCTATGTGAGCCAGAGCTAAATATACTATTAAGGCAATGCCACTCTTCTTCTGATATTTTACTGCTGTTTTTCATTCCAGGTGTTTGCAGCTCTGTGTTAAGGAAGAATTGGAAGTGCACTGTGCTAGCAGCAGCCCTCGGAAGCAGACTGTTACATCCTAGTATGATTTTCATGGTGATTGAAGATGCAAAGAACAGGGAGGGGTTGGGAAGGTGTAAAGACTGCTACAACCTCATGTGGTTTCTTAATTTGTGTGAAAATTTGTCTTAATTGTAAAAAAATTATAAAAAGAATTATACTAAATCCAGAAGGCTTATTTGTGACTTGTGGATGGGCACTATTGACTGTTAGAACTGCTCTCAGGTGAAATACATGCCCACAGTGACCATGAAGGAAGGCTCTGCAGCTGCTGCTTGTGAGTCACCATCTCCAACTGTTATAGCCTAACTTGAATTGTTTCTGCTGAAGGCAGTCAGTGCAAAATGCGTTTTTCTCTGGGCACGTGTTCATGTCTTCAGGTTCATCCTGGATTTGCTCATAGAGCTACTCCTGCCTTTTCCTTTTGCATTCAAATTGATGTAAATGCTGAAATTCTGTGATAATCAGATTTATTTTCAAACATCTGCATCTTGCCAAATGGCCTGGCAAGTCTTTCCCATGATTTGACTCTAACATTTCCCCCTGCTCCCCCAGGCCTCTTTGCTTTATGAAGTTATGTAAATATTTCCTTGCTTAAACACACATTGATAACATTTTAGATTGACTGAAGTGGGTTCTAGTCCCAACAACATCTGTTGGCAAGAAGATCATTCTCTTCTGTTTAACCTTTTCCTACCACTGCAATTCGTCTTGGATCATACATTTCAGACCCCTTCCAGAGCAGGAAAATATTCTATATTCTTACTCCCAAGATTCTTTTCTTTGTCTTTCCCTGATTAGAAATCCAGAGGTAGCCTCCCATTGACTGACTGTTACCTCACATTTGTTCACAAAGAATAGAATAACAAGCTGGTTGAAGAGTGGAAAACCATTTCAAATATTTTGATTTTGAATAAAATGGACGTCTGCCACTGGCGATGAGAAGCAAAGTGTATACAGAGACACTTACTGCAGAACAAAAGGCATGTGTTAATTTGATTCCAAATCCACAGCCTCCAACACAAAGTTTAAAAGGCAAAATGGAATTCAATACATCTGTTGGGTCATTTCCTTGAATCTGAGACTTGCTATAAAATAGTAGGGATACCAAATAAGGCATAGGAAACAAATATCCTATAATCCAGAAAAATCCATCCTCCTAAATTGAAGGGTAAAAAGCCTAGCTGTCCCCTCTTGCCTCTTAATGTGCTGTTATACATGACACACTTGGAACAGATTCTGTAGGAGAGCAGGAATTGTGTGTCACTGTACCTAGGTTAAACTATACCCAGCACTTCAGGGAGCCAAGGATTCAAACCTTGGATTGCAGCACTGGGAGCTGGGATGGGCTTGCTGCAGCAAGGAGAGGGAGGTAAAGCAGATGCAGTCCAGGTGGCCCCATGCTAACTGCTAAATAAACTGTCAGATACCTTTTTCCAAATTACGCAAAGGTTTGTTTTATTTGTGAAGTTTAATAGATATTTTTGTGTCAAGAAAAGTAACTTACTGACCTTTGTGTGATTTTACTGTAGTAGAGATTCTATTAACGTATTTCAAAGTGATGATTACAGATCTATTAGTTCCTAGAGTCTCATTAATTGTTCACATAATACTGATACAGCTTTTTTAAAATTTCCACCTCACCCAATAATTTTTTCTTTATCACGCATATGATTCACTAATGAGGTTTGACTTCCATGTGACACTTGAGAAGTCTTTACTGCACTGTTCATGTGCCTCATTCTGATTGACAGAATTTTGGAGTATGTTAAACAGGGTGGATTTAGCTCCCACTGCATTTTCTTATGTCTGCACTGTCTAGATATTACAGCTTGAAACATGATCCAGTGTGACCTGTGTCTTGTCTAGGTATGATGTGTAAGGAGAAAAAGACTTAATTTTGCATAAAGGAGTGGATTTCTAAGCCAGGTTGTGCTTAAGTTAAAAGTAACCAATTTGAATATCAACTGCTCTTTTTAAAAACTATAATCTATAATGTTTTCTTTAATATTGTGATTCTACATCTAATCCATACATGCATTTCCACATGCATGCTATGAGCAGCTCTCTATTCTCCTCATGTGTCTTTGGGCACATGTGGAATGCAACTTCAATGGATCAGATTCAAACTGGAGTTTAATAAGTTAATCAAGACATTTTACCAAACAGTTTGTTCCTTAGTTCTGCAGAGGAAGCCAGATGGGTGGATCCCATGTTTTTGCTGAACCATATGTGCACTGCTGGGGCAACAAGAAATGCCGGACAAAATATTTAAATATATATCATGATCTATGTTTCTCTTGCTGTTTGTGAGGTAAATGCAACTTACTTTCAGACAGAGGTGACTGTTAGTGTTAAAATGCTCACACAGCAGGATTATGTTCATGTTTTATTTTGGCAGAGACAGTGAATTCCATTTGCATTGCAGTCACTTTTCCTCCTTTCATCTGACTCAAGGCTCTGTGGCTGAGAGAGTGAGTCTGTCTGCAGCTTAGATGGAGCAGCTCGAGTAGCCATGCAGACTGCATCCTCCTTGCTCTCCCAAATGGAATATATCTTCCCTGCTTCTGCGGCAGCGAAGTGGTCCTGCTGGAAGCCACGAAGTAACAATTGTCATTGCCTGAAATGCTTGTAATTTCTGATAGTCGAGAGCTACAGCCCTGACATTCCGTTCGACACTGTGCTTGTTGTGCTAACCTGGCTTACTTGGAAGCCAAGCTAGGTCAGCTAATGAGATGTCTGCTTTTTACCGAATTCAGTTCAGACTCGTCCTTAAGTGATGGGATAGAATCCCCTTCAGATCCGTGGGAAACGATTTTATACAGACTTCATCCGGAGGGCGCTTGAGCACCCGCTGGAGGCTGTCTGTTGGCAAATGTAATTTTTCTTTTAAAATGTTCACGATCGCTAAGAATCAAAGCACTAATGCCACCCTTCAGGGCATCACAGGAACGGAGGAGAAAGCCGGGACTCAGCCGGCGGTGCCCGGCCTGCAGGCGGCCCCGGGAGGCGGCCGAGGCTCGCTGCCCGCCCGGGGTGGGGCTGGCCCGGCCCCCGGGTGAGGCAAGAGCGGCGGGGCTGCAGCGGGACCTCCTCCCTCTCCTGTCCTGCCCCGCTCGGTGCCTCGCTCAGGGCGGCGCGGCGGAGGTGAGTGGCGGGGGCAGCCGAAGCGGGCGGGCGCCGTCGCTTTTTGTCCCTCACTGTCGCATCTCTCTTTGCAGACTCGAACTCAGCCCCACCCGGAGGATCCCAGAGATGGCGAAGGTGAGGAAGACGGCGGCTCCGGGAGGGCACGGCCCGTGCCCGGCCGTTCCCGGGGATGTCCTCATATTATCCCTCTCCTTTTCCTTCTCACCGATTTCTTTTCGGGTTCCCTTAAACCAGCCCGTCCCCAAGTCTGGACGGACGCGGAAGGGAGGGGGACGGGGATCATGTGAGGGACGCGTCATGCACAACTATTTTTTTTTTCCTGCCAGTTTCCACTAATTTGGCCAAGTTTTCGGTACGCTGTGTTTATATTGCGCATGGGTGGAGGCTCCTTCCACTGAAAGGAAGGAAAGAAGAAATATCGCAGCGTCAGTGCCTAGTAGGGGCTCGGTATTTGCATTCCCAGTTTTCCCGTAGCTAACGTGAATTTTTCTGGGAGCCTTGGAGCTATCGTGCAGTTCTTCATTTGGGGATTTTTTTCCTTTGCAGCCCTTTGGTTGGTGTGGTTTGAGCTTGGATGAAGGTGTGAAAAATGGGGCGGACCCCAGCATTTGTTTCTATAGTTGCACCAAATGCATACGGTTTGAAAAGTAGAAGTGGAGTTTAATGGCTTAATTGTAGGACTTTGTAATGGCTTTATGGGGTTTGTACTGCCATAGGAAGTGAAAGCAATCAAGATCTATTAGGGCTTTCGCAAGGGTCAGAGAAATTGGAGTGGAGTGATTAGCAGTGTTTTAATACCCTAGTGAATATCCACATTATGTCTGGATTTAGTTTTAAAAGGAAGAAAGGGAACTTGTTTTAAAGAAAAAAAAAGTTTTTAATAGTATTTTTCTAAGTTCCCGAAGTTGTGTTTTGTTTTGGGGTTTTCTTTTGAGTGACAAAGAAGGGATTTTTCTTTCTCCATCAGACCTGGATTGTAGGATGCTGTTAGGAGAATAGAAGCTATTACCCATGCCAATGCAGGGCACCTGGCCAGAGTGATATACTTGGACAATAAGACTTTTATTACAGTATACGTAGCATTGCGTATAGGATTAAGGATAATTTCCTTTGAGTAAAAATATGGAAATTTACAATATTCTTGTCTTTCCCACAGAGACAAACTTTAATTCTTCTTCTTAACAGGAATATTTTATTCTTCACTGGTGCAAACCAGTTACTCCTGGCTTCAGGCAGTAAGTTTTCTACTGCCTGAGGTGACAGGTGGGGATGGTTTTTTATCTGTGATGGGTAGTGGTAGATTGAAGTCATTGGAACAATGAGGGTTTTTATTAGGGAGGTCTCGCTCTCCAATTCCCACATTCAGAGGACTGCTTTCCAGTAAGTAGTATTCTTTGCCTGTGCAGTTAGGCAGCTACAAAAGACTGGGAGTGCTAAAGCATTGTAGCCTGTAACTCATTTTATGAAAAAATAGAAAAAGCAAAGTTGAAGAAGAAACTCTACTTCTCATGACAGTTGTCTGTTCTATATGTTATGGAATGGAGGTAAGAGTGAAAATGCCCATGAAACGTTGACTGTCAATTGACAGAAACTCCTTGTGTACAACTAAAGCTTCAGAGTTCACAAAGGCTACACAGCACAGTGTACCAGAGTCCAATTTAGCCTAGGTACATCACTGAAGAATAAAACCCTTGAAGAAGGTAAGTTACATTTGGTGTCTTGATCACTGAAGTACTTGTCCTTGCCCAGTTCTGTGAAGCCTTTTTTTTCCTTTGCTCAAAGGCCTGAGGGATTTTGTGGGTTCACTGTCCGGAGTATAAAGGTTTATTCATTTTGTAGGAAAACTACAGCATACTGTGATGTGTTGCACAGGCTGGTCTCTCCCTGCCTGTTTATCTGCTTGCTTTGAGGGAGCACTGCTGCCCTGACAAGCTGCCCTTTCTCTCCCAGCTGTGTGTGCAGCGGTCTTTGTTACTGCAGCGATGCACAGGGCACCATCTCCTTCTGCTCAGTGAACAGGCTGGCAACTGCTGCCCTGTGCTTGCTGGCTCAGAAATCTGGGAAAAAAGCAGCAAGTGGACTATCTGTTTTGGTCTGCTACTCCCGATTTTTTTTCCTGAGTAAACTTTGGGAATATTTCGTACGTCCATTTGTAAACTGCCAGGAAAGGATCACTTGCTGCTGGTGAAGGCTGCTCTGTGCTCTGTCTGGAGTTCCTGTTCTGCCAATGTGCACATGTGACATGGAGCACAGGGACAGTATTGCCAGCTCCATAGTGTTCCAGAGGATTGTCTCACCTTCCAAAGTACAAATGCTTCTTCAGAACTGGGCTCTGAGCTGCCCCTTTGGCTCTGTTGAAGTTACTCATGAGGATGGGTTTCTCAAATGTCCCTGCATTGGTTCCTACGTGGCTGCTGTTCGCTCTTCTCCTTTTCCCCCACTTCCTCTCTTCCTTATTTTTTTCAATCCCTCCTCCCTGTCTTTGATATCTCCATGGTGTACTGACTCAGAGTTCACCAGAGACGTTGTGTAATTGTTTTTTGTCAAGAGTTTAAATTTAGTGGGGCAGATGTGAGTATAGTCTGCTGACCTGAGCTTACTCCTCCTGTGCAAGCAGACAGTCTGAAGCACTGTTAAACTTGGAGAGGTGCTTTGCAGACATGTCCTTATAGCTTTTCATTTGCATCAGCTCTGTGCCTGTATTCATCTACTCACAATGTCATTTACACTGTACTGTCCTTGAAAGGTCGGCAAGTAATTGCATATTTCTTGTGTTGTGTTGGTTTTAGAGCACAGTTTGAACTGGCACCTCTGTGTGGGCTTCAATGGCTGTGAAGGTTTTCAGGTCAGCAGTGAACACTGTTGTGTTTATCTGCAAGATGGTTCTTGTGTAAGACATCTTACAGCAGTCTATCATTTATTCTAGCACATGACCTTCTGGGCTCTCCTCTGTCTGCTGGAAACAGCATACCTTCTCTCTTTGCTGATAAATATTCTCAATTTCCAGTCTTAGCGCTCCACAGTTTTCCTGTGCCATCTTGTAACCAAATGGCTGCTTGAAAAAAGAAAGAAAGGTCTCATAGCACCTTCTCTGCATTAAATACTGGGTTTTCCAGCAGCAAATTTTTGAGACACTGCTTCTGTTGCTGCAGAGAAAGGGAGTGGCTCTTCATCTGTGGAACTCTGAGAAGAAGTTGCTGTACATGGTACACAGCCATGGTAGTGGGGACAGAGTCTCAATCAGTTCAAGTATGATCTGTTGTTTGCTGATATCAGTGCTCTGCATTTAACAGTGGTTAAACACAGGGGCTTAAGGGCAGGAAATATTTTGTGTCTTGGTGAGGAAAATGAAAAGGAACCTTGTTAAGTGTCTCTTGTTACCATTGCCAGGATATGTGGCAATATTAATTTGTGATGCTGAATTGTCTCTTGGGAGACATTCACCTCATGGTGCTGGTTAGAAACACTTCACCTGATGAGGTTTTATCTTCTCCTTCTGGAAACGTTTGCTAGCATAGAATTCGACAAAAATACCAGAGAATGTGAATTTCCTCATTTGGAGGGACATAAATTATAAAGCAATATTATCTCTTGCTTTATAGTCTTTTTTTCCCCCTCTGCCTTTTCATGCTAATTTTATGTTTCTAGGAACTTCATTGGTCTCATAGGGAAGTGTCTGGAGAAAATGAAAGCTGCTGTTTATTTCTAGTGTGTAATCAAAAATTTCACTTGTACTATACATGACTCCTTAACAACAATCACTGTATTGGGGAATGTAGACAGAAAAGAATGTGTGTAGGTTTGGGGTGTTACAATCTTGTGATACACTTTGTGTTGTGGTTTTTCGTGTTGTGCTTCTCTTTATATTTTACTGCCTGGTGTAAGGTGTGGTGACTGAGTAAAGGATAACTCCAGATTACAAAAGGATTTTTATCAAAGACTATATTTGTCTTTTTCATTGATGTGCTTTGGATGCTAATGCTTGGGGAGCCTACTATCCAAAGAAAAAAGCATCTGTGAGGCCATACTGTTATTGTGTATCTGCTTACTTAAAGGGCAGGGAGTGTTTCTAGTGATACTAAAGATAAGCTATTGTTTCATAGAGGTAAATAAATAATGCCATTTGTCTGATTCATAGCTCCTGTTTCAGATCTGCTGTGACAAGTTTGGGTCAGGCTGTGATGGTGGTTCAGAAGAGGCGCTGCCCTCTCTTTATGTGGCCAAAATGTGCCATGTTTGGGAAGGAGGAGTCAGCTCTTCCCTCCATGGACTGAGTATCTTACTGCTCCAGAGCTTTCTGCACTTGTGCCACGTGTTTCACAAATGAGAAATCTGATCTGGAATAACTGAAAGGGCATTTGTGAATACTGGAGTGTTTTAAATGGATTTGTGGTTGTTGAACATGGTGTGCCTGAGTATTCCCTGCTGTAACCCAATTGTCAGGCCACACTGCAGTGCTCTAAAAAGCACTCAGATTGAGTAGGGCTCTGATGTGGAAGGTAGGGATGGCTTTGCCCTTTCCCAGTATTGGGTCAGATTGGGAGTCATATCTGCCTATATATGGCTCCTAAAGGCAAGTGTGGCTCAGGTTCTGATGGAGGGTGGTTGTGGCAAATGGAGAGACAAAATCCACTGAGTGCCATGTGCCACAAGGGAATGCCTGGAATGCAGATGATGTTCAGACATCTTTTAGGCTTCAGCTGCATCAGGAGATTTTCAGGAACTGTTCATCAAGCTTAGTCCATGTTCAGGCTTTCTATGCAGTGCGTTGGAAAAGAGAGTTTTGAAGGATTCCTGTCAGTTAACAAAAATTATAAGGGATGCAGAGAGAGATTCTGTCTGGCTTTTTAGTGTTCACACATAACTTTGCCTGTAACAGCCACACAGGAATGTTGTCACAGGACTTCGGAATTGTGAAAGGGAGTTCCACTTGCTTATAACAAGATAAGCAAAAGAAAGCAAAAGATCACTATCTGCTTCCTCTGAGATTTGTTGACATTTTTCATTTCCAAAGGAGAAATGTGGTACTTCTGTAGTATTAATTACGTTGGCGTGATATGGAACAAAAATAAAAAACCCCACTCTGGCTGGAGTGGTTGTAAGGGAGGAGGAGGGAAAGGCTTTTCACTCTTTATCTATTTTACCAAATTAAATTCAGTTCATAAAAGTGAGTCCCAAATCCTTGAGATTTTTTTCATGGTAGCCTTTGGAATTAGCTAGGAAGATGACAATAAATACATTCAAAGTACTACCTAAAAAAAATTGCATATAATGGGACAAGCAAAGTGTTCCAGTGGGACTGTTTTGCCTGAGTTATTCTGGCTATTGGAAAACATCTCCCAAAAAGAAATTTGTTGTTGCCATTAAACACTGTGATACTTCTATTCTGATCTGTCAGAATATGTGAGGAATAAACCTGACTCCTGGCTGTTGCTGCGGTGGGAGCTGTGGGGAGTCTCTGCTGGCAGGAGCACACGGGAGCCCTGGGGCAGTTTCTAGTTACTGCTCTTTTCTCCCTGCCCTTCTGGCTGACCTGTCTCTGATGAGCGCATTGACTGGAGACCGAAGCACGGAGTGGCTGAAATTCCTAACTCCAGGGAAGGCCAGATGGCTGTACTGCCTCTGGAGTAATCTTGTGCCAGTCTCAGTAGGTGTCTTGGCACTTGCTATTGTGCACTTTCTCGAGAGTGGAAAAATGCCCTGCCTGTACTGTACTGTGTTTTTATGGCAGTGCTTACAGGAAATTTTCCCTCTTCAGCTGTTGGAAACACCTTCCTTTTCCTGAAATGCAGCTGTTTTCCCCTTTTGGCCACTTCCATAGTTAATTAATTAACTACTGTGCTAAACATATAGGTTCTTGAACTATCCTGTTTAAATAAAGGCAAAACTTTTCCACAAGGATGGTGAATGTCCTTTTGTGTTTCATCCAAAGAGAAATTCCCTCAAGAGCCATGTTCCATGGAAACCAAGTGGAATTATTTTTGTGTTTGGACAAGCTGATCTCTTTTCCTTGTGTTTGAACTGGTTTTTTTTTAGCTGTAAACTAATGTAGCTGAATCACTTTTTAAGAAGTTGCTCATGTCAAAAGCACTATGATGAAAAATTGAAAGCCATTGTAGAGTTCAATGGGTCTCATTTGCAGGGTGGTGAAAAAAATCAGTGTGATACTGCTTGAGAGTTCCAGTAGGGTTTTCCTGAGGAGGAGTTCTTATTTCCATATGTGTCTTTCTGCCATTTGCTTAGCATACATGATTTGTGCAATTAATTTTTCAAATTACTTTAGCAAATGATAAATTCTTAGTCATTTCCCAGCATTCAGGTCCCAGTCTTGGAGATGACAATAGTTTGCAGAATTGGTATGTAAATATACCCAAATTTAGCTGGTGCACTGCTAAGGAAAACCATAGTAGTGCTTCTGGAGTGAGCTGTGTTTAAACACCCACAGATTGCCCTTTAGCCAGACAATTGCAAGAAAAATACAGTCAGCTCTTGGATCGTCAATTCAAATTTAGCCTGAGCTCCTGTATGAGCTGAAAGGTACAATATTCTCTTTTATGGCTTTTTCCCTCTTCCCCTGACCTCTTTTCCCCCCACAGTACACAAGAGGCACCGTGACAGCTTTCACTCCTTTTGATGCCAGAGCTGATGCAGAAGCCCTTCGTAAGGCCATGAAGGGAATAGGTAAGGATAATTTTTATTTTACAAGAAGGAAAAGGCTCTTCCTCCTATGCAAACATCCTTTCTGATCTACTTTTTTTGTCTCAGTAGATGTAGGGCATGTATCTACCAGCTGTGGAACGACAGCCCCAGGACTGCACTGGTCTGGGTGTGTCCTGGTTGTGACTATGCAGCTCTCAAGGATGTTTATTTTTGGATTAGCATGAGGGAGAAAAGTAGTTTACACATTCCCCATTAAGAAATGGATGCTCCACATGCTGGAGCACACAAAAGTTTTACAGCGCAGTAGCTCTGGATTTACAGGGACAGCTGTGGAGAATTACAGCAGCATGGTAGGAAATCTGTGCAGAAAATCCACAGCAGCCTCCTGGGCCTGGAGGTGTGTGAGCACGGTGCAGTTACTGGGACAAGGAATGTGAGCGCACAGTGTGAGTGCGGACTAAGAAGTGGTCTGTGAACCCACACTGTAGCTTTCTGCCCCAAA
Source organism: Rhadina sibilatrix (assembly GCA_013400275.1). Taxonomy (NCBI): domain Eukaryota; kingdom Metazoa; phylum Chordata; class Aves; order Passeriformes; family Phylloscopidae; genus Rhadina; species Rhadina sibilatrix. The sequence continues at coordinate 125,271 of VWYO01016881.1, forward strand.
ACTTCCTTAGGAGAACAAACCCCAATTTGCTGCTTTCTCTGAAGCCACCTGTGGAAAGAAGCAGAAGGAAGGCAAGGATGGACATGTGATACACTTCAGCCTACAGGCAGACACAGTAGGGCTGGGAAGATGCTGTGCTGGGAGGACCTACCTCGCAAGCTTTGTCTGTAAAATGGATAACTACACACAGCTGTCCTCTCAGGTGTTTGGGATTGCTGGACTGAATTTTGCTGGGAGTTGACAGTTTGTTGGTGGGCCCAAAGGGATGGCCTTTCTGTGGAATACAGACTGTGACTGAATGTTATAGCTGGTGCTTGGAGCAGGGTCTTGATGAGAGCACTGATGGAGAACAAACGACATGTTAAGTCCTCCAGTCGTGTTTTTGCACCAAACTTGGTGGCTTAGCTTGGGTTATGATGACATTTGTTGTTTTAAATACTTCTGCTGTTTGCCAGTAGGCTGTTGTTGTCAAAGCGTCTTTTCACTGCCTTTTGAGTTTGCGCTACTGCAGTTTGTTTTTCAGAGTGTGTTCGTAACTCATTCTTTCTAACTTCAGGCACTGATGAAGAAACGGTGCTGACAATCCTCACCACCAGAAACAATGCTCAGCGTCAAGAAATAGCTTCTGCCTTTAAAACCTTATTTGGCAGGGTAAGAAGAAATTCCATGTAAAACGTTCCTTGCAAGAAAATCTACTTTTGCTTTTGTCTCCTCCTTACCTCCACCCTGCCTTATCCTAAAAAAAAAATCACAATGTGTTTCAGGTTTTCCAAACGCCTGTTTATCCTTTTCTCCTGCCTTATTTGTTTCAGCTGAGGTACCAATTTAAACAAAGAGAGAGGTATCCCTTGTGTTTTTTGTTGTGTCTCCAGAGTCTTTCAGCTTGCAGATCGTGTGCATCCTTTTAAAATGCTTAGCCCTTGTTCATCACAGCCCTGTTTGTTCTGCACTAGGATCTTGTGGATGACCTGAAATCAGAACTTACTGGCAAGTTTGAAACCTTGATGGTGTCTCTGATGAGACCAGCATATATTTTTGATGCTTATGCACTGAAGCATGCCATCAAGGTAAGAGGAATTAATGTGCTACATTAAATGATTGGTGCTTTTGGTTGCTTTAAAAAAAAAGTAGTAGAAAAGTTGTGCTAACACCTGCCAATGTCATGGTTTTGCCTTTTTTTCATCCTAATAACTCAGAGGCAGTTTAGAAATCTACACATCGTAAGAATTGTTCCTTCTGCTTTAAATACCATGCATAGATGTGCGTGTTGCTTTCACATTCTTTTTGCTGTTGATGTGCAGTGCTGAAGTCCAGTGCACACTGGATTTTTTGTGCTGTGAGCAGCCAAGGTTTTATAGCTATACAACTGTATGAAAATTAGTTAAGAGCATTTAATGGAAGTGTGGTGCTCTTTGTTTCTTCTTGACTGTTATTTAAGCTACAGAATGTTTTGCCCTAATGGATTGCAGTGCAAGTCCAAAATTGATGAGCTTGTGTAAACTGGTGTCACTCGAAATTATGAGCGGGTGTTGTCTGTAGTACTGAATGTGTTCTAAAAACTGCCTCAAGTAACACAGAGGGAATAATTGATGGCCCTGTCAGTGTTACCCTTCTATATTTTCTCTTTAGTGAATGCATTTAGCGCCTTTCTGGGCAGGCGAAATAAACAAACAATTTACAATGTGGATGTGTAGGAATCTCAGGGTCTCTTTCATGTGCTCCTCTTTTCTGCCTCTGTCACACCTGTGGAATTTCAGGAATTGCGTGTCCCTGGACTATTTACAGTATTGATCAAAATAGAGGACACTGAACTTGACTCTAGTGTGAGGTAGTGCTTTACATTATTTATAGAATGAAACTTCCATGTAAATTCCCAAGATCCTGGATGAGCAGCTGGTTAATATATAGGCCTTAGTCAACTGTGCAAGCAAGTGGTCATGCACCTGTGACCCAGCAAATAGTCCCTCAGACAGAAGCTTTGTTCCTAGAGGTCTTCTGTAATGCCTTTATGTGCATTGGGGGAAGGGGAGATGGTACCTGACAGAGAAACTGATAAAGGCCTTGTTGATTAATAAAAAAAAATTGTATTCCCAAGCTCCTCCTATTGATTTGGGAGTCAAAGACTGATAGGGAAATGACAGAACAGATGGGTGTAGGAGGGAAAGTAGAGATAGTGAAACAAGAGTGGTTTTGTTCTTGTCACTTCAAAAAAAAAAAAAAATTAAACCTTAGAGACTGTAGAATTTCAGAGAATGTGTCTGCACAGGAAAGTATGTCAGTCCTGGCTGCAGTTCAGCTAAGGGGGGTAACAGTAAAGCAGATGTGATGGCAGGGACTTTGAGTGCAAGATAACTCAGCTAAGAGCACAAACTCTGTGCTGAAAGCTGTCCCATCAATTTTCACTGCCGCTACTTAGATTTGAGCGAGTTTAGCTGTGTCTGCCTCCCTTGTTGAGTAGGCATGTTCGTGAAACAATCTGCATTTTGGAAATGATTGCCAGGTTTGTACTCTGGATAGCTTTGTGTGCAGTTGTGTATCTTTGTATGTGTTTAGTATTCAATGTTTTCCTTACAGGGAAGGTTGTAAATAATGTGCTGAAGCCAAAAATGCTTAGTATTGCATTTCAGCGTTGCTTTTGTGAAATAGCTCCTTTGTGTGCATGAAGAGCAGTGGATTATTCTTGCAAACAAAGTAGGCTTAGACTTGTGGAAACAAGATATTGGCCTGGCTTTTGTAAGTTTTATCCTTGTACAAGTGAAAGAATGGCTGTTGTTTCTGCTGTCATTAAGAACTGCATACTGGAACTATCTGGGTTACCAATTCTGTTGCGAGTTTGCAGTGGAAGAAGGGGTTTGTTTGACAGCACAGTTCACAGCAGGGTTCAGGTCTGTGCTGGGTGGCTCTGTGTCCTGGCTGGTGACAGGCACCATATGAATTAGAGCTAAGATGCAAACTTAATCCATTCACTTCTCTTGGTGTCCTTGATTGTAATAGCAAAGAACTGAGGTACACCTGACTGTGCTTGGCCATGGAAGGGCCCACTGAATCCTGTGGCACTAGGCTTTTATAAATTGTATGGTTAGTTCTGGAAACAGTTAAGACAGAACTGGGAGAAATTATCTTCAAAAACCCCACAGTATACCTGAAAGAAAAAAATGGTTTTTTATTTGGTCCAAATGTATAAGTTTATGCTTGGTTTTAATTGTCAAAGGGAATTCTTGTTTACCTTTTGTTATTCCATCAACTGATTCATACTTGCACCCTTGCAGGGAGCAGGAACCAATGAGAAAGTGTTGACTGAAATTCTTGCCTCCAGAACACCTGCAGAAGTGCAGAATATTAAACAGGTTTATCAGCAAGGTAATTTTCTGTATAAAATAAGTATCTCTGTTGAGTTCGTAATATGATTTTAGCTCATCCTTCAGATAGCGCCTATCTCTGAACTGATGGATGTGTCCAATAAGAGGGAATTCTTTCTGCTGTGTTTCAAGATGTTGGGTTGAAAGGAACTATACTTTGAATTGTAAACTGAAATAGTTTTTATTTCAGGGTTATGACTGCAGGTTGTGGTGCTTTGTGCTTTATAGTTAGAATTCTTTCAAAAGCATTTCTTTCCTCCACCCATTATTTTCATCCCTTTGACTGAAAGGTAATTTTCAGTAATTAGAAATAAGAAAACTGATATCACATAAAAAAACAGAAGTGGATTTTGTTTGTTTGTTTTTTCCCCCCCTTTTGCTCTATGTTGGGTTTAAGTGCACTTATGCTAAAGTACGTGCAGCTTTTGATTGTTCAAAAGGAGTAGATTGTGGGGTTGTTTTTCAGGGCAGTGTTTAATTCAACAGATTTCTTTTAGCTCTATGCAGACTCCTACTGCACAAGAAATTCTCACATTTTAACAAATTTTGAGCCCAAACACAGAGTCTCCAGGGGCAAAATTTAGTAGTAGCAGACTTTTCTGGGCTCACAGTTTTTGTACCATGAGGCTGCCATATTTTAGCATGACTTTATGTCTGTATCCTCTTTAGTTGCTTAAGGAGCTAAACCCAAGCATGTCACCTTGTACTTCAAAGTATTGTGTGTAATCTGTTCCTGACATGAAGTGTGAGGTGCTGTATTTTCCTCTGTTAGAGTAGTGTTATGTTGTAAGTGAAAGCAGAATATGTCCTGAGTGTTAAAGATGTTTCTGATGGATGATTGTACAAATTGTGAGTCAAGTGAGCCTTTTGCCTTTCCTTGCTTTCCCCTCAAAATAGTGAGGGAGCCTGTAGGGTGGTGAGTAGATGTTGCTCTTTTGCAGAGTATGAAGCCAACCTGGAGGATAAGATCACAGGAGAAACATCAGGCCATTTCCAGAGGCTGCTGGTGGTACTGCTGCAGGTCAGTGTCCTGTTGTGTGATGACTTTTGCTTCAGGTGCACTTATCACTTTCTGCTTACTAAGCTGGGTTCTGAATGGGCCCGGTGCTAGGTGGGATTGGCTCTGGAGCTGAGTCATTTCCTCTCATGTGCAGGGTCAGCCTTGGGCTCTCTTCTGAGTCATTTCCATATCACTGAAGCAAAAAAACTTCTGTGATGCCTGTGGGTGCAGCAGGTGCTGTTATGTGGGGTTTTGAGGGCAAAATGGGAAGAGGACACTTATTTCATGACACATGCAAGGGAAAAGGGAAGTGGATTTGGAGAAGATGCATTAGGGGGGTGACTTCTTACAGTAACTTTACAGGCTCAATATAACAGGTAAATGCTTTTTTACTGATCTTCTAATTCTTCAGTTTAACAACTTCTAAATTTCTGTTTAGGCAAACAGAGATCCTGATGTTGGAGTTGATGAGGCTCTTGTTGAGCAGGATGCTCAGGTGGGTGACTGACTTAGGGTTTGGGGTATTTCTACAAATTATCTCACAGAGTTGGTAAACAGCTAGAATTCAAATGTGAAAGAGTGATAGTTAAGGTTCTATATGATTTTTATATGTTTTCATGTGCTTTTGTATGTTCTGGACAAAAAGTGTCAAAACCTGAAATAGTCAGATGAAAAATTTTGGCACTTCCCCATTTCAGTTTTGCTTATTACTTGATGAAGGGCCTGAATGAAGCAGTGAGTAGATCATTGGAAGATAGGCTGAGGGGCCTGCTGCTGGAAAACTCAGATGTTAACAGTTTATTCCTTAGTACCTGACTTTCTCTCTGAATTTAATCACTTGTCCATGACTGCTCCCTAACCCGATGCTCTGGATGGAAAGGAATGCCAGCAGTTAATTGGTGTCCTTACCAGTCTCTTGCTGGGTGCCATTTGCTTTGTTGGACAGTCAATATTTCAGCAATTGGATTACAACTTATTTAATACATGTTTCTTCCCAGTTATTTCAAACAACTCTGCATGAGACAGTTTTCTCTCATAAATTTTCTGTTGAGATGAAAGAAATACAGGGATTGTTCAAGGTGACATGGAATAAACACAGAATATCAGATTAATAAAACATTCTCCTGATAGCACAGCAAGATGGAGAGACAGACTGGCAAAATATATTTTACTGGCACAGGCCTATCCTGTGTCACTTGAATTCAGAAAGCATTCTTGTTCTGCTGTTAATTTCCTATGACAATTACAGCTAGAAAATTAGAGGAGCAAATGTTTGATTCGTGAACTAGACTGTTCCATGAAATTTTCAGCCTTGCTTTTGGCTGGGCCTACATAATTTAGGAAACCCAGGAAGCACTGGCTCTGGATGGTAGATAGGTTCCTCTTGGCCCCTTTAATTTGGTTTAAATGAGCAGCTAAATTTAGGAGGCACCAAATCCAGCTGTTGAAAAGGTCTTGGTTTTCCAAACAGTCTCTGTGGTTTGCTGCATATGTTTAGCTTGGGCTGGGACCTTGAGCCAAAGGACTTTCCATTCACCACCCACCACAGCTGTAAGAGATTAAGTCATTTTCTAATTGCTATTGCCAGGTACAGATGGCCAGAACTGAGGTACATGACTGTGCAAACATAGGAGTATTTTTGGCTTCCCAATGTTTTCCTGGAGTCATAGGTTCTGGAAAGGACTTGATACAAGGCAGACTTCTTGCTCTGTGGTGGTTTTTAAATTTTTGTGTCTATGATCACTAAATATTAATTCAAAGCAATGGTGAGACTTTTCTGAGAATGCCTGAAAGAGAAAGTCTGATTTTTTGGAAAAGATTTTGTGAATATTAGTTCTTTAAAGTTACGTAGTTGAGGTACGTTTTGTGTATTGCCCAGTGGCAAGGCAGGTAAAAACTTAAAGCTGACAAAGTTCTATTTACAACTTCCAGTTGTAAATCAGTCTTTTGTTGGTATTTCTAAATGCTGTACTGGGACTTCTCATTTGCTACTGGATGGAGAGTGCTTGGTATTCATTTGGAGGGCTTAGCATATGTTATTTGTAATAAATATCCTTGCAATGATTGCCTTGAGAGCTTTTTCCTCTCCACCTTTTTTATTCTGTACTATTAATATTAAAAAGAGCATATATACTACAACAGGTACAACCTTTCTCCTTTAGAGTGTTTAGGAATTTGGAAAAAGGCAAAGTTTTCCAACTCTCAGGAAAAATAACTAGTTTCATTTTCCAAATTTGTTTTTCTTTCTGATTTTTTCCTGGCTCTCGCTCATTCTAACTTTTTGAAGTACTTTACTTTCCTGGGGCTGAAAATGCACCCAGGTCTTTGTCTGCATCAAAGACAGACTTGTCTGAAAAGCCATGAATGTACTAAAATTATGATTAAAATCTGGCTTCAAACAACTTAAGAATTTATCAGGCTACAAATCCTGTTTCTGAGAGCTAGATCCATCTTCCCCTCCTACTTGGAAGACTTCCTCCTGAGCCAAGTTGGTGGGGTTCTGCTGTTAAAAAGCCATCATGTAACAAAATTTTGCTACTCTGTTTGAAAAAGGGCAGAAAAGGCAGTATTGTTAATAGATTTTATCTGCTGTATTATCACAGTTTCAGGAAACTTCATGTTTATGAAGAGGACTATGCACAGTCAGTTTCAAGGCCTGAAGCTGCATTACTCATGGAAATGCCTTCACAGTCCATTTCTGATTTTTTCATTTGTTTCTAAGACGACTTCAGTACTTGACAATTTTCATTTTTTTTCCCTCCAACTACAGCTTGTTAGTAAATTTAATGCTCTTAGAGTGAGACAAATAGAGCTTTTCAACAGGATGCATGGACACAAACCAAATGCTGATTTTTTGATCTCTTGAATTCGTAACAGGTTTTGTTTAGAGCTGGGGAGCTGAAATGGGGAACGGATGAAGAAAAGTTCATCACTATCTTAGGAACTCGCAGCGTTTCCCACTTGAGGAGGGGTAGGTAGTGTGGTTAATGAGGCCTGTAAGCTTCTGCTTGAAATCCAGCCTGGAAAAGCTCAGCCCATATCAAGGTGCCTACTTTATGAGCTGTTATTAGAGACAAAATAGCTTTCCCCTCTGCTCCTTGCCCATCTGTAAGTCTGTTTTGCCAGTCTGTTTAGGCCATTGGGAATAATGCATGGGGTTGTACAGAGGGCATGTGATGGGAAATTGGTGCTCAGAACAGGACAGTGAGTGGCAGTAGCACCTGAACTGTGGATAATGACACCCAGGTGGCATTGTCCTGAACTGAGGGTCACTAGCAGGAATGTTGGCTGTTCACTAACTGAGCATACTTTGTTTTTCAGTGTTTGACAAGTACATGACCATTTCTGGCTTCCAGATTGAAGAGACCATTGACCGGGAGACCTCTGGTGATTTGGAGAAGCTGCTGCTGGCAGTGGGTAATTGAGTCATAACATGTCTTTGCTTACTCGCAGGCCTCTTAAAATTGCAGTTGTCACAGAGACAGGCATGAAAACAGGTTTCTTTTAGGAAGGTAATCAATCACCTGGGATCTATTTTTATATCTAGAGAAGAGGTGGTTGACTGCATTCCGTTCGGTCACGTGCGCCTCTGCCAGAGGTGAGCAGCAACTCTACCTTCACCTGTATTCCTGGCAGCTTATCTAGGACAGTGTTGTAGGGTTTGACTAGTGAAGTCTCTTTACTACCAGAAATAAATGTTTGTTCTAAACCCCAGAACCCAAAGAGTTGTAACAGAGGGACAGACCAGGTGACACCACAGAAGAGAATTACCCAGTACAACACACCTTGTCTTGGCATTCAAAGATTGCCGATTATTTAATAGCAGTCAATAATTCAATCATTTGGCTTTCTGCAGTGAAATGCATCCGAAGTGTGCCTGCCTATTTTGCTGAGACCCTGTATTATTCCATGAAGGTATGTAAATACTTTCCCTAGGTCACTTTGCATCTCCTCCAGCTACAATTCCTCTCCCTTTAGCTTCTTCTTAATTTCTTCTGCCACTGTAAATGCTGACAGGATACAGTACATTAACTATCTGTAAAAGGTTCAGGGAACGCAGGTCTGGGAGAGGATGCAAACAATTCATAGTTTCCTTGGAGATCATAATGGGTTTGTCAGGCTGTAGACCTTTTAGTCTCATCAGCTGTTTTTTGATTTGGTGTTGCTACACTGGAAGATATCTGGCAAGATCCACTGGGCACTTCCAGCTGATTAAACTCCAGTGTCTTTAGGTGGTGGATGTACTGAGAAAGGAAAGGACTGTAAATTGTGCAAATGAGTACTCTTTGATTTGGATGTGAGTATTTCCAGACTGAGGACATTAGGTAGCTTTGAAACACATTTTAGTTACTATCTATCCTGTTTTGAGAAGCAAAAGGAACTCAGCAGAGAAAAGAAAAGGCTTCAACAGCTGCAAAAGATTACACACGAGAATTGCATTAGTGCATCTGTGTTTCTGTTGGCTTCACCTTTTCTTGGATGGGAAGAGATAAGCAGGGAAAGCTGTAATTTTTAACTCCCAGTGAGTAATATTAATTAAACTAGAGGCAGGTAGTCTGTTGTTTTCAGGCAAGTTATAAGCTTCCCTGAGAAATTCCTCCCTTCCCCTTGCTGGAGAGCCCTGAAGTACGTTTGTCAGAAGAAAAGGTGACAGCTTGAGAGTTAGTGATGAGACACAAAATGGTAGCTTAATTTTTATAAGTCCTTTACTGCTTTTATAGATACCAATGTAGAATAAGATTCAGGTGAAAAATACAAAATATTGTACCAGTAGGCTGAGCTATCTGAGGAGGATTACTTTTCTCTTAATAATTAATTTCTATTTTTTTAAAGAATTAAATTTTCCTGTAGGCTTTGGATTCTTAGACACTTCTGTTATGAGGAGCCTGACTAAAGTGTGCTGATGTGATCCCCAAAATTTTTTAATATAAATAAAAATCATTAAACACTTGAGATAAGAAAGCTTTTTGTCAATTATTACTTTGACAGACTGGCACTATACTTCTAATTTATCAGTTTAGCATGACAAGGTTCTGCGTGGAGCAGAGTTTGTTTTCATGATTAGGTGGGGCTTTGCTTTTATTCCTCAGAAACCACTGGACTCATGGCATAACTTTTGATCAGCTTTAGGGCATTTCTAGGTGTAATCCAAGATTATTGCCCCCAGTGGCCCTGGACATTAGGCTGAAGATGACCATGGGGGCTCTGCCAAGTCCTTCCCTGAGGTGCATCTGCAGGTCAGCTCATGAAAGTTTCAATGGCTTCAGCTTGTGCCTTGTCTGAGCAGAGGGATTAGGGCCTTGGTCTGCACTGGAAGGTGGACTGTTTCAAGCACTGAAGATGATGAACAGAGTAGGGCGTGTTTGTGTGGTTGGAAAAGGTTTGTGAAGTTTGTCCCCATAATAAACAGCTGGAGAGTTCATGGGATGAGTTGCTCTGCCTGTGTCCTGCTGTGTGATGTTCTTTGTACCGGTCACTACTGGGATTGAGGTACCCAGTTCCAGAACTGCCTGCAGCTCTGCAGCCTCGGGGTGCACTGCAGCAGGGATTTACACACGATTCTGCTGTGCTACTGTGTAAGCTTGAAACTGGGTTCTTTTAAATTTATGTGGCCATTCACAGTTGCAGCCTGGGGCGAAACATGAAGTAAGAGGCCTGAGTATTTGACCTTGATAGAGGTCCAGGGATTAGAGCCCCCTGCATGGTCGGCCCTGTGTTCTCCACATTTCAGTGTGAATGTCTCATGGTACTCTCCCAAATATTCTCCGTTTTGGACCTGAACTGTAATGCAGGAGTGGTTTGACATGCCATTTGTTGCTTTCATTTTGTACCATAGCTGTTGTTTCATGTTTTGTTGCAGCATCTGTCCAGATCAAACTCATATTTGAATGTTATGTGGTCTTTTCTCTCTAGGGGGCCGGCACTGATGATGACACCCTGATCAGAGTCATGGTTTCAAGAAGTGAAGTTGATCTGCTGGATATTAGACAAGAGTTCAGAAAGAATTTTGCCAAATCCTTATATCAAATGATTCAGGTAAAATTTCTGTTCCATTCTCAGGGAATGCAGGGGTCATTGAGATGTCACTGTTTTCACTGTTGTTTTTCTTGGCAGAGAGTGAGTATGGGTAGAGCTGGGTGACCTGGGCTCTGAGATTGATGAGTTCCTCTGCAGTTTTGACATGGCATTGTTTAAGTGGGGGACACTTCCTATGGAAAAATGTTTCCTTCTAGTATTCACTGGGGCAGGTGATGTAATTTTCTGAAATGACAATTACTCGTACACCATTTTTAGCTACTGCATCATTTCCTTGTTCTTTGTCTGGGTTCCTTATTCTTGGTCTCCTTGTTCTTGTGTGGCTCTCAGTGCTTCAGAGAGGGTGCTGGCTCCAGAGAAATAACACTGGGGTTGGGAGTCTGAATTATCGTGAGGTTGAAGTTTAGATCTTGGGTTGTGATGTGGAACCCTTTGCAACATGTCCAAGTGGAAAGGGTTTCACTGTGGAACCACTCTGAGTCATAGTTTCCTTTAGTGGGGAAGGGAAGGAGCCAGCAAGTAATGCGGAGCCAGCTGTTGCTGCAAAGTTAAGCCAAAAGCCTTTTTTTTTTCCTTCTTGTTTTATTTTGAAAGTCCTGCTTTTTATGATTTTTCTGCTGTCATTCCTGACATTATGGGTCTCTTAACTAGGCTGGGTGGAGTTGCTTTTTGGCGCTGCCTGTCAGGCCCATACGGATTTTGTGCCAGAGCTTGCCATTGATTACAAGGGAGCAGAGCTGGTGCACTTTGCCCATGTGTTGCTTTTGGTGCTGCTTTGGGCTTCTCCTTTGGATTTTCCCCTAGGGACAAATGCATCAAATGTGCAACAGACAGCTCTGTGTTCTAGTAAATCTTTTGGAGGTTTTTTGTCTCTGGCAGTCTGTGTAAATAAAGCTGGCATGTGAGAGGCAGAGAATTTCCTTGTGTCATTCCTGAGCAGAGAGTCATCTGTGTGGATTTCCTGTGGGTGGGATGAATGTGTAACGGGCTGGGGCCCTCCTTGGCAGCTGCTCTGGTGACTCACAGTGCTGCTGTGCTGCATTGACAGAAAGACACCTCTGGGGACTACAGGAAAGCACTGCTGCTCCTCTGCGGCGGAGACGATGACTGATGGGCAGGGGACACGCAGAACTCGTCCTACTCCAGCTTTGCAGCTCTTCATTAGCATGTCTGCCTGAGGTTTTGTATCTTAAAGCTTTGTGGCTGCTTGAATTTATACTAGGATTGCATTTAGTAAAAACAAGCACATTGTTATCCTTCTTCCCCACATCCTAACTTCCAGGAATTTTAAGTGCCTTCTGTGATCTGCGAGAGTCACCTTCATGGAAGATGAGTGCTAAGCACAGAGCCCAGTTCTTTACAGGTGTTTTGCTGAAATAGGAAAAAATAATCATGTATTTTACAATCAACTCAAGATTATCCTTTTTTGCTTTTATTCCTTACATTTCCACTGAATGTTAAGCTAGTTCTAACATGGCAAGGAAATCCTTTGTATGTAGTATTTGAATGAATTCGCTGAACATATTACAAGTAATCACTGGAAATCTAAAGGACCAATAAATTTTTTTCCCTCTTATCACAGTTGTATGTGGTTTTTAATGAAATTTAATGTTTTTGTAATTTATTTTCCTTTTGATACGATTCCACTGCCTCAGACTGTTGGTATAGATTTCCTCCCATTATTGTGATTTTGAAGTATCTATGGTGTTTTGCAGCTCTCCATCTTCATGTCTAGCCTAAAATATGGGTGCTGTGGTGATGTTGCTGTTCAGTAGTTGGAAAACTGGTGTTGGTGCTTGCTGGGCGTTGTGTAGTAATGCACCCCGCACTCCTGAGTGGGTAGTTCTGTATAAGGAAGGGGTTTTGGTTTACCTTTGGATATTTTAGGAAGGTTAGCCAGAGAGTTCTGTGTTTTTCTATTCCTAATTGGCTCAGTGCCAGGAGAGAAGCACCTGTTGGCCTTTGTTACTGTCTGTCAAAACCTCTACCCCTTCCTATTGGCAGTTTGCCAATAGATCCATCCTCAACCATTAGGTAGAAAAGGTGACAGAATAAAGGGTCTCGTGGCATTTTTGGGGTGTTGTAGCAGGTGTAGGATCTGTCCATACACTGTGCTTGGTTTTGATCTTTGTTTGTGTTTGTGTATTATTTTGCATTATTTTGTTTAACCTTTTTGAGTTCCAAGGCACACCCATCATGCGGTCCCACTAATTATTATTAAGCCAGCACTCCTGAACAGGGCTGGACCCTCAGAGATTATGTGGGTACAAACTCACAGCATTGCATTCTCATTTTGTGCTGCATTGTGTTTTCCTTCTCCTCTAAAGCTGGAGCAGGAAAGGAAGGAGAGCTGCTATGCCAGGCCAAAGTAGAGCAGATGTGCTGCACTCTAGGACCAGTCAAGGATGTCTGGGATGGAAGCAGGTGAGAAAGAGATGGGATCTGTTCTTCAGGGATCTTGTGAGAAAAGAGGGTTGTTGCAGCATTCCTCCCCTCAGGTTATCAGGGAGCAGAGCACAGGGTGAGAGAAGCACCAGCCTGTTTTGTGGGCTGCCTTGAATTCTATGCTTTTGTTCAGCATTTATGACTGGATCTAAAAATCAAATTGATGTGTGTGAAGGAAAATAAAGAGGCTTCTCTTTCATGCCCTGGTGAAGTCTGAACACCATGGCTCTAAACTTGGTTTATCAGTCAGTCACATACATCAGCTGCAGAAACTGCACGTTTTAATAGTCCTCCTGAAATTGATTCTTCACAGATTATTAAGAGCTTTCAACTTTCATGTTGAATAAATGTAAAGTTTGAAATTTTTATGTTGTAATTCTGAATTAGTACTGCCATGATCTCTTACTATTAAGTGCTGTGTTTTCAGTGTAAAATATTCAGAAGAAAAAAATTATATTGTGTTCAGATTTTGTTTTCTTCCCTTTCCTGAAATGAATTGTCAGTTTTGCTTTTTTGTGGAGCCTTTACAAATGTGTTTGCAAGGATTGTTAATTTACAGCTATTCATCCTGCAGTAATGTGGCCAGCTGCACACATTGCAGGCTTGGCATGACCACTGGCCTGGAAATACCTTGGGATAACAGGAGGTTTTGGGGGGTTTTGGTAGTTTTAGGTTTTATCTTTCTTTTTTTTTTTTAATGATTTAATATTTTTCAACGCAAAATCATGCACAAAAATCTTTAATTTCTACTGCTTTAGAGATTAGATAGTACATTTAATTTTTCAACTTTCTTCAGTTTCTTTAGAATTTTTAGGAAAGTACCATCTGATCTTCATGATTTGTTTTCAGTTCTTTGGTAGATTTTTGTTTCACATGTGAAGCTATTCCATCAGAGTCTGACCCTTGTCACAAACATGATGCTTATGATTTAAATGGAATGATCTCAATTACTTGCAGAATCTATAAGTAGTAACACTGACCAGGAGTTGTTAGGGGTCAGTATAGAAACAGTCACCTGCAGAAAGTTTTAAGATGCAAATGGGAAAAAGCATTTGAATTTCCCTTTTGAAGTAATTAAACAGAGAAAATGAAGTCTGAGAACTTTTCTTACTCTAAGAAGTCTAATTGACATGTAACTAAGTTAATTGAATTGCAGTATTTGTAGTATTTACTGTGTAACATCCCTTTAGGAATACAAGTTTTGGAATCTTCAGTACAATGCTTTCCTGATTACTTCCTCTGTGATAATAGTTAATCATTGGTGTATTTGGCTTTTTCTCTCCATCTTCTGATTTTGAGTAGTGAAAATTTGTGTTATGTTGATTTTGTCACAATTCAGAAGTGTTGAGAAACCCTATCAATCTCTCTGCAAAGATTTGAGCATAAGCACTAAAATCAGCCCTCTTTGCCTAAGAAGAATCTGTTTTAAAGCAAACTGCAGTAAATACAATATTGTTGGTTTTCCCTGAAGAGCTGCTGTCCCTTTCTGCTTGGGTTCTCTTCCTGCCACAGGAAAGCATTTAAGGGGATCCTGTTTTACTGCTAGAAGTATGATATTCTTTATTTGCTTTCATCACAATGTATTTGTCTTTGCAGTATTAAGGACAGTGTACAGGGAAAAATAAAATTAATAGCTTCTGTACTTGATTTCTTTTCCCTCAATTTTGATATGATGCATATCAAGTTATGATTTTGCTTGGTTTAGGTTCATGATAAGTGCTATTCATATTGTTTCTTTATCCCACTTCAGCACCCTGACAGCTGGAATTGCTGTGGGCATCCAGTTACTCGAATATGTGCTGAAGACAGTAATTTTATGAACAAGGCAATGTTATGCATGAAAAGCGTAAGCAATAACTCTTCTTTTTGATTTAGTGTAGAATTCATATAGGAATCAGAACTGGTGAGACACAGTGAGGAGTGGTGGGTCACAGCTTTTGTAGTGTGGGGTATTTCTGGTGTCCTCTGGAATGCCACTTGATAGCTTACCTGGAATAAGTATGTGGAATGTGATAAACAGCACTTTGTTGGTAACTCACCTGCCCAGTGTCTGTAGTACATCATGACATTGCATTTCTGACTTCAAAATGAAAAGGCTTTACCTCTGTCTCAGTAAAGCTTTTAGCATGTGGTTGTTTTGTTCCTGTTGCAACAAAGCATCTGCAGAAACACTGAAACCTCATGGAATGGCTGCACATAAACCACAAAAGGCTTTTTCTAGCTGTGCCTTCAAGAAGTATTGCTATAATCAGCAAACAGAGCTAAGTGGAAAGCATTGTTTCATCTTTTAGTGCCTGTAGTTACAGCTCCAGTTCCTCTGGATGTTGGTGGAATGAGTTGAATTCTCATTTCCCGAATGGGACAGAGGTGTCATTTCTCTAAGCCTGTGCCATTTGCAATGTGGGCAGGGGATGGTGCTCTTGTTCCAAGAAATCTCATTCAGGCTGTGGGTGGTGCTCAAATTCTCTCATTCTCTCTCGAATCACTTCCCGATTTATTTTTTTTTTTTGGTACCTTTTTCAAGTTGCTTTATCTGGTTTTCTTGACCTAAAGCAAGAGTCAGACAATTGAATTCTTTGTGATGTTTTCAGAATCTTCTAATGTAATTTTGTGTCCAGTATGAAATAAGAGAGCAACGAACAAAATGCTTTATTGGAAATAGAAGCTGGGCTTATGCACATGACATTTTTATTAATGTTAAGCATTTACCTGCTGCAGTCTGAGCGTAGACTATATCCACTCTTACTCCCCAGTCACAGTTATGGAAAATGAGAAGATACGGTTTTGTTCAACTCACGCATTTACAATAGGGTGGTTGAGCACAACAGATTTTGCTGTGTAGTATTATTTGATTTACAGAGATTTCTAACCTGCAGTCCCTGAATTACTGTTGGGTCTTAGTGAGCCTGCGGTATTATTTCATATCATTCAAGCCCCAGCATAATTGCCCTGCACTCTCCAAAAAAACTGGAAGGCTGTGGAGGATCTGATATTTTAGAAAGTAACTGTGTAATTAGCAAGAAAAACTCGTGGGCTGGAAAGAACAGGCAAGATGATTTGAATTTATTTGTTTTACTTTCAAAGAGTTGTGGTAACAGAGGTGGCATTTGTAGGATGCCATGACAAACTCTTAGAGTAGAAAGGGGAAGGATATTGTAAGACACAAACTAATCTGGTCTGCTACCAGAAGAAAAAATGGCCAAAGTAATCTTCCATTGATATCTGTGGGAAATGGGCTCATAAATCCTTCTGATTCTAAAGCATATGTGAGTAGAATTTCATCCAGAGAATAATCTGATGGCTTTAAGGTTTTGACTGCTTTTAGCCTTAATTTCAATAGATAGCAGGATGGTATAACAAAAGGTCTGAGTCTTGGTCATTCTTACATCTAATGAAATGTGTCATGACAGTGAGGGAACCTGAAGGATGGAATTAGAGATAAAAGCCAACTTGTGATTTTTTTTTCCACACACTTTGCAGTAAATGTGCTTTCCTCTTACCCTTCCTGTTCTCAAAGCCTTCTTCAATAAGAGAAAGCTACAGGCTGCATATAATGAGACATGGTAGTATCTCTGAAATCCAGTGAAAATGTCATTAGAAGTCTTGCTCTATATCAGTTGCTAAGTATTCATCACATGTTCTGTTCTTTCACATTGATTGCTTTATCTTTGTATGCAGAAATATTAAATCAGGGAAGTTACTCTGTGGATGCCTCTATAGCTTCATTAACTACTTTACCTATTTATCTCTGCTCACTCTTCTGCCCTTTTATGTTTGCTTTCAGAAAACAATCTTCTGGTGATAAATTTGACTGGAGGAAATTAAGAGTTTATAGATCCTGACTGTGCTGGCAGAGTGAATATGAATGATAAAATAAGGGGGTGGGAAAAAAAGGCCCATTCATTTTTGATGAGTATCAGCAGTGGCAGCTTAGCAAGAGAACTGACTTTACACCATGGCCATCCAGTGCTCCTAACAAATAAGCTCAGTAAGGCAGTATTTTGTCACTGCTTGCACTTTATCATATTCACCATCTCAGCAGCTCTGCTTGCAGCATGGGCAGTCCCACATGTGGACTTCACTTAAAATGGTCTATCTGAGGTAACAACCTTAGTGGACACAGCCAAAATTTTCCTTAACAGACATGGCTGACAAGACCTGTGAAGGGAAGAACCAGGCTGAGGTGTTCTAGATTTGGTGGTTTGTTGTTGTTTGTTTGTGTTTTGGGGGTTTTTTTGTTTGGTTTTTCCCCCCCCCCTACACTCCATCCCCTTTACCTTCCTGCTTTACGCTTAGATGTTAAAACATTTTATAGATTCTCTTATCTGCAGGTAATCTGACTTGCTTCATGAGAAGCATACACAGTGATTCTCCCATGCAGCTGGGTATAAAGCATCTGTTAACCTTAAGGGCATAACAGAGCAACCGCATCTTAATGCCAGTGAGTAAAAATACACTCTGATCCATCAAAGGCATCCCCTGGCTAGAGGAAACAAAATGATTGTCTAATTATTTAACCTGTTTATGTTGGCTTGGCTTAGCACCTACTATGTCACCTTCACTCCAGACTGATGTATCATCATGTGTATTTATTTGGAGCCTCTTTCTGTTTGTTTCATCTGTCTTATAAGGCTCTTGTGTTGCAGATCTAAGGATCCAAGCAGGCATGGCTCAAGTGAGCACTGAATTTAAACAAAAGATCATTTGTCACACTTTGCTTCAGTCCATGTGCAGGTAGAGCCTTGATGTTATGGTGACCTATAGACTGTATATGTTGCCTAGAGTCTGAAAATGACGGGAGGGAAGGAAGGATGAGAGAAGACTACAAACTGATGAATGACCAGGAGAAGAGGAGTCATCATTATTTACTATTCTCAGACTCAAAGAACCAGGAGGACTCCAGCAATATTGCCAGGTAGGAAGTTTAGAAACAGAATGAAAGGAAAAAAGTGTTGTGATGTGATTAAGTTACAGAACTCGCTGTTACGTGGCACTGTGGAGACCTTGGCTACAAATTATGCTTAGAAGCTAACAAGACAAGTTCATGCAGAGGTCCATGGGTAAGTTTTAAACCAGATACAGAGTGTAGCTCACACTGATCACAGCTGCTTTTCCTGGGGGCCGGCAGGGAGCCCTGCTTGTGATGGATTCATGACTGTCACTGCTGGCAGCCAGTTATTGGATTAAATTGTCCATCCCCTACATGGGTGCCAGGTTTTATTTCCTCCCCTGTACTTCCCTCCCCAGCAGGCTAGTTTGTCTTTCCCATGGCTGCCTGCTGAGTCACAGGTTAGAACTGCAAACTATACCTGTGAGATTTTCTCTGCACAAGAAAGTGATGATTTAGTTGGGAGGCTGTTAATTAATGGCCTCTTGGGACTTACCTTGTTGAGTTTGACCTCAGCCAAGACAAGCTGAAGCCATTCAGTGGAAAAGAGTCTTTCAGGAGTGTTGTAGATGATGCTGGTCCTGCCTTGGGGAGAGGCGAAGATGGGGCAATGGTTTTCAACCTGTTTATTTGAAGACTCACCTAAATGGTTTTGAACAACAAAACAAAAATTAATGCAAATGAAGGAAAGCTTTGAACGTGCATCTCTTCCTCCCTAATCTCCTCTAATTTTATTCATTTGCACAGGGTATTTGTGATGTGTAGAGGTGAATAAGATCTTTCTTGTAAATATTTGCAGTGGTTTGTAAGGCTGTGTGCCGAAAGAGTTTTGTTTTAAGCCAACTTCTGTCATTTCCTAATCTTGGAAACAGTGGAGGAGGAGAGGTATCCCACCTTACTCCTCTCCAGGTTGTGTGTGCCTGCAGCAATGCCGAACTGATGGACACCAAGGGTCTGACACCAACAGAAGCTGGTCTGTCTATCTCTTCTTGTTTATATATTTCAGGGTGCCCACAGCTCTCAGTGCAGGACGCTGGACCTGACCTGTAACAACCAGGTATAAATGAACAGACTAAATTCTCTTCGTAACTGCCAGTGGGAACAGCTACACACTACGTTTTTCCACATGTGCTAGAAGTTGCCACTCTTCCTCTCCAGATGCATTCCCTTTTTTCTGTACAAGCTGCTTGCTCAGGACAAACTTACTTTTGAAGGCCTGACGATTGAACAGTTTGGGTTTTGAAGTCCCTTCCTCAGGTTGGTCAACTCAGCCTCCCCAGTAACAGCAAGGGAGAAGTCAAATAGTCAGTAGCACAAAGATTTCCAAGCATCCTGAAGCAAGGCACTTTTTCTTTTTAAAATGAGAACATTAAACTCATAGATGTGAGACTTGTGTAGACAGAAATGTCTTGTTTCAGCATTGGCTGGATTGGCTTTAGGGTATCTTTCATGATATTGGTAGCACTTAAAGTTGTCATTGCAGCGGATTGGTGTAATACAGTGAAGTTTATACTTGACCACATCAAAGTTTGTGATTTTTTTCACCCTACAGCCACTGTTTTGAGCATACAGTCTGTTTTTAGTCTGAAATAGTAAGTGGTTAGAAAGGACAGAAGCATGACTGTTTTAGAGCCCAATCTTTCTCTGCTGGACTGAAAGTCCACTGTCACTTCTGACAGTGATTTCCCTCCAGCTGCAGTGTTTTGCTCTTTAAAATACTGTGCTGCTGTACAAAACCTGCTTTCTGGAACAGTGGGATTTGCTGTATGATATGATATGATCACTTCAACAGATCTGTTTCACCATCAAGGCTCTGCAGACTGGCACTGCCCTGATATCTCTTGGTAGATATTCTGAACGTCATTTCTGTTCCCCCTGGGTGGGGGGAAACCAATCTTTCCAAAGATTCTCTTCCAGTACTGTTGTAGTGTGTTTCTATTGTGTTTCCAATTGCAGCTCAGTTTTAATGGTCCAGTTTATACATCACCCATATCTTCTGTTGTTATAGTATATTTTATCCCTAATGGTTTGTTCCTTTCCCCCGTATTGTTGGTTTTGCCCTGGTTGTCTTATCTTCCCTAGACCTGCCCTTCCCTCCTCCTACAGAATTGTCAATCCTTCCCTAACCCTTCCTCTTCTTCTAGACCCTTCCCTGTCAATCCCCCAACCTTTGACGCCCCAGTGGTTAGTTTAGACTGTTCCCTCCCCTCGTGTTCCTTCATTGCTCTGTGCATTGTACTCCCCGCCTTATGTTCCTCCCCCATGTAACCCTTATTAGTTGGAAATTGTATCCTTTCCCAAGACCTCCCCCAGCTTGTACACCCGTGCAAGCTGAGGTTCTGTGCATTTTTCTGTCCCTGACCTTCCAGGGAATGAACACCTTTAAAAATTATACAGAAGGCCTCTCCCTGTTCCTTGTCCCTGCGCTTGATGCACACCACCTGTGCTGTAGAGCAGTGGTGCCCTACAGCTGCACCCCGGATTGCCTGGCTTTCTGGAGGCAGCCCACTCCTGGCGATGGTGCCAGGAGCTGGCTGGGCTGAAGAACACCAGCATCATGTCACAATACAGTGGCTGATACTTTGCTGGCAGTCCTGTGGCCCTGGCAAGCAAGAGACAGGTAGGGTCTGCCTGCTCGAGTGTCTTGGGCCAGTGACACAGGAAGGGGGTACATGGGCTTGTATCAGTTACCCTAATTTATTGAGAATCCTGTGTACGTCGATTGCAAGAGTGGAGAAGCTTTCACAAAACCTGTTTTTACACTGTCTTGTAGTCCTTGTGGATTTAAGCACACAAGAGCTCCATTGGAAGACTTGGATGCAGTTTAGGCTTTAAGGTGCTTGTTACAGCGTCCTGTGTTGGAAATAGCAGTCAGGCTGCAACATGCAGTAAAGATATAGGATTAAATGAGCATTGGTTAGAGCACTCTACCGGAGAGCCTCTGAGGACCCCATGGCTGAGTCTGTTTGCAATGGATTGGCAGCTTCTACAGAGTCTGTCTGTAATTGTTACATTTTTTCCATTTGAAAAGGTCTGGACATTTTTTCTGCAGGAGCTGTAATCTTGGCATTCTTTGAGTGCAAGTGTAACAGGCTGTCAAGCAGTGGTTCAAGAGGCAAGTTGGAAAAGAAGTGTCCTTGCTGGTTTGCTGGTCAGAAATTTTGTTCTTTGCTTCTCTGTAGAAAAGTCTAAACCTTTTCTGCAAGTTGGAAATGAGTCACTATGCATAAAAGAACTTTTGAATGTGCTTAATTGCACTCTTCTTACCCCTAAAATTTCTTGCAAGATTACAGGGTTTTGTCTATAAAAAGAATGTACTTTCCTATACTGTCAGTGCTCGGTCCACTATTATTGAGAAGTGGAATGAACAGAGCACTATAGAGTAAAGGATTATTCCTCTCTAAATTCTGGAAGTATGATTTGATTTTGGCCTTAGATCACAGCAGTTAGGGTCTTTGGGATGCTCTGTTGCCCTGGAATTATCCTGGGAAACGCTGACCTGGTGATATTTCATTCCTTCCCTGACACCTCCAGGTCCAGGGAGCACTGTGCTCATTTGTTGCTGGCTTGCACAGAGAAATGGGACAGATGGGGGGTGGGGAGGAAGGGGGTTTGATTTTGATTCCTTAAATGTGCTATCAGTCCTGGAGAAAGCAGTGTGGCAAAGGGATTGCAGGAGAGAGATGTGATTACGGTTAATCGGTGTCAAGTTGCAACTACTAAAAGCTGTAATGTGGGCAAGTTTCTTGAGAATAGAGTGACAGGAGAAATCAAAGTTTTATGGCACTTTCAGAACAATTTCTGATTGCATTTCAGTCTCATTTGATGTTCACATAATGAAAACCTTGCAGAACTCCATGGTTGGCCTGAAAAAATTGCTTTCGATCCCGGACTGTGTAAGCTTATTTTTTCCTTCATCATTTTTCTAGCAAGTGCTACAGTAACAAAATATGTTTATAGAAACTTGTGGAAGAGAACAGGGAGAAAACAAAATCCATCCTGAGCTGCCAATTATTCAGAAATCTGCTGTATAACAGTGAATTAATCACTGCTATGTTGTGGAGTCTGTGTGGAGAGCTGTGCTGGGAGAGCAGCCTCGTGGTTTGTCCCAAAAGGACACTCTCCTTGCACTTTAACACAGGCACAGACCCCTCAGACAAGTCTGGGCTTGTTTCAGGCAGCATAGGACCCAAGGTATAGTGGGGAGATAAATGGAGCAAGATGAATCCTGCGTGGCTCCTTCAGAGAGGCTGGACGAATCAGTGGAAGAAGGAAACGGATCTGCTTAGGAGTCCTGTCCAGAGATTTTATTCCAGTGCAGCAGCACTTCTGAACCGTGTGACTTCCTGAGCAGAACCCAGACCATCTGCCTGTCCTGGGTATTTACCTGGGAGAGGGGGATGGGGGAGGGCATACAGCCTTCCTATCAGAAAGGGACAGGGCATGACCCGAGGGCTAAAGGGCAGTTTAAAGGTCAAATCACCTGTGAGGAGAGGTGGGCCCTCTCTGCCTGGGCCAGTTCCTTCGATGGGCAGCCCCTGCAAAATCTCAGGTTGCTTGGTAAACTCTGTGTATTATAATCATTCCTTCAGGGTTGGCTGGGAAAAGCCTACCCTGGGGGAGGGGAAAAACCCCCAAAAGAGGGCTCACCTTGAAAGCCTTAAAGGCACACCACAACAGTACTGGATTGGTTTAGTACCTAGAAAACAGAACCTCACAGAGCCTTTTGCACTGAGAGCCTGTTACCATGTTATTTCTAACCTGGTATTTAGTTAACAGAACCTTTAATAGCTGTAGTCATACCTGCTTTAGAGATGCACTGCTAACTTCAGAGCATGATGTCAGTGAAGATTTTGTTGCAAATTCCATTTGGAAGAGCTGACTGAGCTCCCGTAAGATTGATGCATTTCTGGGTATGCCCCAAAACAGACATTAAATGTTTAAGCAGCTTCACTGTAGGTTTGCAGTACCTATATTTTTTTCTGTGTCTGCCTAAGAATGACTGACTGATATTTTCTGAACTTAACTCTCTGTATCTCCCACCAAAACCCAAAGGGAACTAGTGACAAAACTGTTCTTTATCCATCTGCTTAACTCATGAGAGAGCCTTTCACAAATGAAGATTGAATTTTGTTGGTTTTGGGATAGTGAAAATGGAAGCAAAAGCACAAGTATTTGTCTGGGTTCAACACAGCAAGTCAGTGATGATTCACTCTTTTCTGGTATCACTGTTGTTAATTCAATAAAATGCTCAGAAAGCTGCAGAAGTATTACTTGATCACTCCTGGGGTGCTGATTGTCATGTGCCGTGTGGGAACTCTGATTGGATGTACAGGAGATTTAAAGTTTTGTCATCTTATCCAGCATTTTAATGGCACCAGAATTATGCATAGAGGAGGAGAAAAATACCTACTGAGCTGGAAAATATACTGAATTGATACTTTTTCTGCATAAAGCCAAATACAGCTGTTGACTCACTTTTGTTATCTAGCTTTATGAAGATATGTAATTTAGTTCTCTCCATGAAACTTGAAAAAGCTAAATGGATATTCTATTTTATGGATCTCTGCTGAGTAGAACTGGAAAAGATTTTAGTTAAGCATTGAGTAAACTCATAAATCCCCCAACAGCAAATTCTGTGTAAATGCTTGCATTTTGTCATGCTTTTCCCAGCAGAGAGGGGTATTGAAAACAGGGCATTGGCATAACATTTCCTTGGGAAATGGTTTGTAGAAGTCACTCTGTTCTTAATGTGGTAAAATAGCAGAGGCTGAGAAGAGCTTTCATTATCCATCTCTGCCAGAGACCTGCCCCTTTGTAGATTCACTGCACTGAGGGTAAAAATCTCTTGGGTTTGGCATTGATGGTGGGCTCTGAAGCTGTGAAGATGTGTGTGCTCCACCAAGAAATCATGCACCTTAATATCTTCAGACTTCAGAAACTGCCAGAATATCTTTTCAATAGCACTGACA
Source organism: Rhadina sibilatrix (assembly GCA_013400275.1). Taxonomy (NCBI): domain Eukaryota; kingdom Metazoa; phylum Chordata; class Aves; order Passeriformes; family Phylloscopidae; genus Rhadina; species Rhadina sibilatrix. The sequence goes on from VWYO01016881.1 coordinate 148,971, forward strand.
GCTGTAAATCAGACCTTAACAGAGTACCAGATGCCTCATACAAGCACTGTGTTACACAGGTACATGTTCAGGTGTAGGCTGTGATAGATCTCATCTAGCAAGATTATACAGCCTTTTAATGATCTGGAGATGACGGAGACCTTGGGATCCTACCTCTTGGCTCCTTCCTTAGGACTGCACTGAGTCTGCCAGCCTTGTCTTTATCTGCTCTGTGGCAGTTATCTGGGCTGTAGGGATACCTGGGATCCTCCTCTCAGCCCAGAATTGTATTTTACTTGGCTTACTGCAAGTTCAGGGACAGCTCTTTCTGCCTTATATGGTTTTTGGCATCAGAGCACCCAACAGCCAGACAAAATGATCTCAAATATGATGACAGCTTTTAAAATCTGTGAGAATCTGTGGCTGTCTCAAACAGTGGCTTTCTCACAGTAATTGATGGTGAAAATTTAGCCTGAGAGACCCCCATCATTAGAAATTTACACTTAAAGAATGACATGAAATATAGAGGTGGCTTTCTGTGAAAGATAAGTGCAGCTGATCAATAAGGACTTTTCTGGCTGATGGTTGAATTCACTGTCTTTTCTATGGCTTCTAATATGCAGTCACAAACTATAGTTTAAATTTAAGCTGTAACAAAATGTTCTTGTTCAAATATACAACTATTTCCAGGACCTGCAGAAAGGAAAAAGGGAAGGGAATGAAAGACGTGATGGGAAGTCATGAAAGTGGTCAAAGTGGTGAAGGAGGAGGGAACCTGGAACACCTTCAATTTTCCATGGAGTTGACAGTCACATAAGCAAAATGTTTCCCCCTTGTGGGTCTGGTGAGCAGCCAGGGGGACAGAAGTGCCAGGGAAGACTCTGCCTTCTGAAAGCAGAGCTGAGAAAGTAAGGCAGGAAGAAGGGAATTTGCCATGACAATCCCACATTATTTTATGCTGGTCTTGCTGTTAAAATGTATTTCCAATGCCAGCATTGAACAGCTGCTTTATTTTGAGGGGTAAAATGTTTTCTGGGCAGAGGGTAGGAAAAAACTTAATGCATGCATTTACATAAGGTCCAAAAAAATGTGGTTGAGTAATAAATCAGAATTGTCTGGTTTTTGGTTTTGATGTATGTGATGTGTTTTCCACTCTAGTAATCTCTGTGGGTTCCCATTAAATACATGAGGCTGTCTGGTGGTACCAGAAGAAACTTACATCCTTTGGCTTACAACCTGCTGGAACTTTGAAAAAAGAAATTATTTAAAGGGTGACAGATATTTAGCCCAGTCTGTGATGCCTGGCTCAATAAATAAGTACAGAGAAAAATGAGAGAGGAGATTTCAGTGGGGACTATAGAAAATGTGATGTTTTGAATGAAAAGTGTTAGAAAAATGTTAGGAGATACTGGTTTTTCTAGATGGCTATATAAAACCAGCTGAAACAAATTCTCAGAAAATGAAATGCTAATATGCTGGTACAAGAAGTAAGATTAAATTACTTTTTGTGATTAAACTTACATGAATTAATACAGTGTATATTAAAAAAGTCCTTGGCAATCAAGGACTGAAATTTTTCATAATGTTAAAAAAAGACAGAATATGATACCCTTGGGCTATTTAATTTCTTGCATCTACTGAGGTTTGAGAAAAGATTACTTTTTTTTTGTTTCTGTTGACATTTTTGGGGTCTGTCTTAATTTATATTTCTGAAAAAAAAAAGGTTGCTTTTTGGAGGGGGATGGGTGTATATTGGGAGGTGTTGTTTTTCTTTCCCTGATTTAGATGGTACAAATAATGGAAATAGAATCAGAATTGTGAAAGGTATTTGTTGCTGGCTCAAATTGGTCTCAGTCAGAATCTCACTGGTGAATTAAGCATTTAGTAGACCAGAGCAAATTAGTTTGTTGACTTGCATGTATCTGAACAGACAATTCCTAGATTTTTTTTTTTTTTTAACCTGGCTATATGGTAAGCTAATACAGATTGATTAATTAGTTAGCTGTTAACACTCACTGAAGAGTGAGCTCACAGTATAAGAGAGGGCTTGAAGAAATGATTTTTGCAGAGTAACAACTTGCTTGCAGTAATGGCAGAATTACTTTATGACCTTTAGCAGAGTTATTCAGTGCCAACTGGTTCACAAGACTACAACTTAAGGTCCAAAAGGCTGAAAATTGAGTAATCAAACAGAAAAGCTATGAGAAAATGGCATCTAAAATTTCATGAGTCACATCTTACCACTGAGTGCTGCACCTAAATTGGAACCCTCTGGTTCAGGTGGGGACTCCAGTTACTACTTTATTGAAAACAAGACAAATCCCCATTTGAAAGAAGATACCACACTTAGATGACCTTGAAGTACTTAAAAGTTTTGTGCAGCAGAAGGAAAACCTTCATTCAGTTTCTTGTTTGTGTGAGTGGATTTGTGATCATAAAGTGTAAGCCTCAAAGTACCTCTCTTCTCAGCAGTGGTGTGTTGCAATAGGACATGAAAGGAAGACACAGACTCGTGATCAGAAGGCTGAAAATGACTCTGATCAGTCTTTATTGCTCGAGAACTTCTTCCCTTTATACTATTTTACAAAGAAAGCACCCAAGGGGTGGAAGAAAGACAGACAAACTCCTACTACATTGGTTAAGTCAGAGGGACATCAAGCAAAGTCCCTCTTAGGGGAAGGAATGCAAAAAACAGGATACTGTTAGAAAAACATATCCCTTGTTGACAGAACAGTGCCTGGGAAAGGTTTCAGAGAAATCAAAACATCACAGGCACGAACCATGAATACAGTGCTGAAATGGGTCTTGCTATTTGATTTATGGGAGACTGCGGTGGCAAATCCTTCCTGCAGGTACATTGGGGCTGACAGCTTTTAGAGCTTTTGCATTTTGCCACTAATTTTTGTGTAAAATATTGTCTGATGGATTTTGATTTTGAAGCTTTTTAAAGGAAAGGGATGGTAAGTGCCTCTTATCTGTGCTTCTTGCTTTCCTAATGTGCTTCTGATCTGCTTTTCAGTTACTTGTTCAGTGATTTGGATTGTGGCTCCCTTATCAATGAAGTAGTTTCTCACAAAGGAGCAGGAACCTTGAAGATTTCCTCCTGGATGTCTTGTTTAAAGTAGTATTTCTGTCTCCAGTGTGGGCCACACAGAAAATCAGCAAGAGCTTTTGTCTTGGTTTNTGGTGGAATTCGGATGCACCCTGGGAAAGGGCATAGCCTGGGGGTGGGGTGTTAATGGCCCATTATCAGAAGGCCTCTCCCCCCTTGAGTTACAAGAGATAAAGAAAAACATCTCCTCAAGTGCTTTTAACAGATGAAAATAGAATACACACCTTTTGGTTCCATAACCCAAGACAGCTCTGCACCAGCCTAGTGTAGTTAGTGCTGCTGTGACCCTCCTGGTGACAAGGAGTGATGTGTCCTGCTGACGGATCCTGTGTGTATTGCAGTGCTTTTGGTTTTTTCTTACTCTACTGAGCAGAACTCTTTATAAAAATATTTTTGGTGGGGTTTTTTTCTATTTTATAAAATTTCAGGCATTTAACAAGACACAGCAAGTGGTAAAGGAAGTTGTGATGTGAGGAGATAAATCAGCACATATTCATTGTTTAAATGCACCTTCTCCTGCACAGTATTTTTCCTTGGACTCCTTTGATGCTCTCAGGGATGCTCTTATTCTGTCTCTTACATCTTTCCTCAGAGATGCAGCCAACCTACTCTGCCAGTCTCTTTACAGCTGTATTTCATTCAGGATGAAGGCCTTTGGCAGGGAAAGAGGAATGTTGTAAAGCATTTAATGACAGAGCCATCTACTCTAATGGTGTGCTCTGGTTGCCTCCAGCTGTGTGACTGCTCATTGTGTGTCAATGTTTATATTTATTTTGAAACACTTAGAAATATGATTAGCTCTGAGCCCTCTATCAAATCTGTCTGGTGTTGGCTCAGTTGTTTCCAAAGTTGTTGCAGATTTGGGAGAAGGTGGCAAGGAGCAGTGGTCAAACAGCATGGAATTGCATGGCTTATGCCTCATTTCCACAAAGCTGGCAATAAAAAATTGATTTGGGGTATAGATATTCAAAGATTTGTAGGCGTACAAGCTGACAATAAATACCTGATCTTTGATCCAGCATTAAATTTACATTGAAAGCGAGCTTTGGAGGTTGTAATAGTCCAACCCAAGATTAGCATTAAAGTGAGGTCTGGTTGTTCAGGGGCTTGTCCAGCCAAGTTTTGACCATCTCCAGGAATATCCTCCAGCTTTGCTGAGTAATCTGTTCCAGTGCTTAGCTGCTGTCGCTGTAAATATTTGTTTTCTTATTGCTAGTCAAAGTTTTCCTTGCTGCAGCTTGTGCCAATTAGTATTAATCTCTTTTACTCCTGAATCAATGACTGCATTACAAGCACACAGAGACAGCAGAGGAGGAGGGCAAACTCTAACTTTGGCTTCTTTATTATGCTATTACAAATGAAAAGACATTTCATTTGGCTGTGAGCAAATGTAATGAAAAAATAGGCTTATTTCTTGTGAGAAGAGAAACAATCCAAGTGTTTTGCTTAGAAAATGGGTAAGCAGATAAGTTTAATTAAGACAAAGAAATCTATGCAGCAGAAGTAGGAAATGGAGCTGTAAAACTGGGATGAGGCCCATGAGGTACCACCCTGTGCTCGTATTTGGACACTGTCTCTGTTGCTCTCATCTCAGGCCCTTTGGGTTGGCTTATGAGACAGATTTTATGTCATTTACATTTAAAGTCACTTGAAATTATACCTTTGTGTTATCTTTAAGGCTTTCTGAAAGGGAATGGATTCTGGCAAAATTTCAAAATAGTCAGATTAGGAAATTCTGAATCTTGGAACAGGGAAAAACAAAGCATTACAGAAAAAGGAATTGATCCTGTTTCTCTTATGTCTTCACTGCTGCTGTGAGGATTTTTCATGTGGATTTGCAAATGCTTAGAGGAAGACAAAGTACTCCATACTTTTTATGGAATAACTTAACCCTGAGCTTCTTGGCCATCTCAGTGTCATGGATACCACATGAAGGAATGAGTAATATTGTAGTGATAGCAGAGTAAGAGAAAGCTTACTCTTTCAAACGGGAGAAATATGGTGGTCCCAATTTTCATGTGCATTCTGGAAAAGCTCTCACTGTAAGAAGGGAGAAAGCTGTTTTATTCCCTCCACATCAGTGTCTGCTATCTTCAAAAGGGTCTGCCTGCATCTTTGTTTTTCTTTGTGTGAGGAAAGATGTCAAATTCAAAAATGTCAATAAGTTGTTTCTGTTGCCTCATATTGACTGAGCAGGTATAAACCAAGCTTCTGTGAGCATTATTAATGAATAGCAAGAGATGACTTCCTGCTTGGTGGGTATCCCAAGCAAGCTGCAAATAATGGATCTCATATCTTATCACATCTTCATTATATTATATTTTTAATTATTTTTATTTTATTTTATTTTCCACCTCTTGAACTTTGTGAAACAACTTGTCACAGATTTGTGCAGATTCCTGTAATGAAACTGAACACAAGTGATGCGAGTTCTTACTGATGGCAATGCAGGCTGCTAATTTGGAGGATGTAAAGAGAAGTAACCAACATATGGCTCTAAATTACAGACACTGTACCCTAACAATAAATTGCAAACCATCAGGATCATCAGAATTTATTTTTAAAAAAATTCCAGTATATTTCTTGAGCTGTCCTTTTAAACCTGACTGTATCAAGCAAATTCCTGGGATATCTGCCAAGGAGTTACTGACTGGTTTTCCTTTCTGTAGGTGCCTCCCAACTCTATGTCGTGCCATGCTCAGTTCTCTTTTTGTTGCTGTGCTCCTGGCAATTCCTGCTGGGTTGTAATAGATAATACAAAATTTAATTCTAGGCAAAGAAATCAGTTTCTTTTGGGCTGTATGTAAAGGCAGCTGTTTTAGTGTTTGATTTCAGGAGGACGCAGTAGAGAATTCATTCTGGAATTTGCTGGCTGGCACAGAACGGGCTTAGAAGGATGAGGACAGAAATTTCTTGGGGAATCTGCAGGACTTAATGGCATTGGCCTGAAAGGAGTCACACAATCCCAGTATTTCATAGAGCAATGGGCAGCCTGCCCAGTTATCTGTTTGCCTGCATCTGCTGTGAAAAGTGCAGATTTTCCTTTGTGCTCCTTTCCCTTGCCACAAGCTTCATGTAGAATCTGTTTCAGTTCTGCACAAAGGTAGCATTGACTGAAGTCCTACACTGACTGGATGTGTTTGGTTCTTAATCAGCAAAACCTTAAATGCAGGGGGTTTTGTTTTCACCAGCATTTCAAGTCTGGTGCATGAATTTAAAGAAAGCTGATCTGGAAAATGGTTATTTAAGTGAAGCAGTTTTTTGGGGAACATGTTCTGTTAGGCTCTCTGACTTACTGGAAGTGTCATCCCTGCTGGTGTGAGACCAGTGTGGAGTCAACAGCTTCTTGCTCATTTAGATGCTTTCTGTATCCTAGTCTTGTTTTCTAATATGAAGAGACTCTTGAATCTCTGGCAGGTCTCTGTTTTGCATATGGCTCAAAATAAGACTGCAATAAATTATTTAGTAGCCACATAATGAAGGGAATGTATTTTCTGAGCCTTTAGATTCTGTGATCAAGCATTACAAGGCAACAGGTTTGTCAGCACTGCAGAAGAGGAGTGGCTCTACACTTTAAAATTGCCTCTTGGAGTTTGCATCAGAGCATACCTGAGCTCTTTCTGTAATTCAATAAATGACTTACATGGCTCAGTTACTTCCCGTGGTATTCAGAGTAAACTTGTCTCTGAGGGAGAGTAAAGGAAAGCAGGCAGACATCCATAGGTGGGGACTGCTTGTTTATGAAGGGATAAATGCTGCCAGCATGCTGTACTCTCTGAGGTGGGCTTCAGGAAAATTAACTCCCCTACATGTAAATACCTGGCATCTGGCAAAAGGCCTTTTTGCTCCCCATCTGCCCTTGGGGACACTGGCTATAATGATATCACAGTGTTAGCCTGCATGGGCTCTTTTAAGTCTTGCAGGGATTGACAGACCTGGGGAAATCAATTATTGTAGTGATAATGGGGTATTTAATGGTATTAGGAACAAGTAAGGGTTTGAATGAAAGCAGTCAAAATGAAGGAATTATCTGTACCAGTAATTATTTTGTGCTGCAGAGGTTTAGAGCAGTTCTCAGCTACTGTGTTCCTTAGAGAAAGCCTCTTTAAAAAATCCCTTAGACTGGGAGTGATGAAAAAATATAACTGTACATGTTTTGGGGGACCATATCCTGGCTGAGGTCCCTTGGAGATTCATGGTTTAATGAGGAAAAAGGGTTGCTTCAGAGATTTCTTGTTTGAAAACATCCTAAGCATAAGACTCTGCAAAATAGCGTGGAACTCGGGCTCATGAGATATCAACCTTATGGAAAACCTGGAATATTTTGCAGGTTTATTACTCTTTAAAGGCACTGGCAATGAAGCATGGAATTAGAGGCCAAACTTCAGTCTCATGGATATAAGTTCTTATGCCTTCAAGAAACAATTACATGATGGAAAAAATGAGGTATCAACTTTATTGCTTAAATAACTTTCCACGATTTTTCAAACTATTTTCCCCTACATACCTGTCACAGGAGCATTCAAAATCCTCATGATTGTGTGAATCACTCATCCTCTGGGTGTCACTTAAGCTGCAGACATTCTGCATAGTAAACAAAGAGTTTTGTTCTTACCCTGTGGTTCCAATTATCTGCTGTTATGCATAAAGGAGCAAAACTCCTTTGGTGTGAAGTAGTGTTGCCATTTTATACAGGCTTAATTAAAAAAACCCAAACCCTAAACAAACAAAAACCTGCCCCAAAACTCAGTTCCTGTCTGTGTATCTTAGAGATTTCTGAATGCGAATGTGTTACTAAAGCCATATCCAGTCACATCCTATTGAGGCATGCCTACAAAGCAGGAGACAGGCACATCACAGATTTTTGTGCATGGAGACAATCAGAATATGGATGCAGATCCCTTGTCAGGTTTATGATGTGCGTCAGTCTCTTTTGTGCAGGTTTAAACTATCTTGTCATGATTGTGGCCTTTGTTACCTGTTGCCATGCCATCTATAACAGCTGTCAGCTCTGGAATTATTTGGTCTGGCCAAAGTGGTGTTTATTACTTTGTCATGATGTACATACAAATCCTTTAATCTGCTCCTTTGCCTCTGGCAGCCTGCTCAGGGATCAGGACTGCTGGTGGCTGGGGATTAGGTGACCCTGGGCACGCTGGTTGGTGTAACCCAGCAGCATTTGGGATGTAACATGGGAGCTTCAGAAAAGCTCTGCACGGACAAAATGTGAGAGCTGGGCTGCAACATGATATCCTGTGTAACTTTGTGAAGTAGGGGTTTGATTTTCATTCCGGCTCTTGAGCTTTGGGCTGCCATCTGTGTGGAGAACAAACGGAGAATGCAGCAAGTGTTTTCACCATCCTTTGGAGAGTGAAGTGCAGCACTGAGGATGTGGGTGGAAAGGCTCTGTGGAGAGAGCCAAGGGGTCAGAAGTGCAGCCCTTGAGTTCCAGGCTGCTGCAGGACAAGCAGCTTTCCTCCCTGCCTGTGCTGTGCCATACTGGGATAACTCCTGGAGCTGGCTCTTGTGCTGGGTATGGTACTGGCACACTGGGGTGTGCTTCTAGGGCTGCATTTCTGTGTGTGGGCTGAGACTTGAGCCTTTGAGGTAAACATAGCAAGATCTGTTCCATGAGAGCAAACTGAAAAGAGATTATACATTTAAAAGTCAGAGAACCACTGACACTTTTTTTCTTTTCCTGCTTAAAAGAGTTCAATGGCAGGCAAAACAGAGTAGAGGAGGAATTGCGATGCAGTTTTCCCTATGTCCTACCACAGTGCTGGTTCTGCATTTGTTCTGAGAACTTTTTGTTGACAAATTCCACTGAGACCCTTCAGATACCTGAATCTGAGTGTGTGTTTGTGTTTCCCAGGTTCCATTTGTGCTGCTGGCTGGTTTTCAGTCTCTTTCCCAGATTGTATTTTTTCTGGTCTTGAAAACTTCTTTCTCTGGTGCTTGCAGAGACGCTGCCGAAACAGATCTGCCTAATCCTTTCCTTCTGGAGTGGAATTCCTTCTACAGCTTTAGCCAGGACTTTGGCAAAGCATGACTTATTTTGCTGCTTGGTGGTGATGTTTAAAAGAAACCTTGTTCTGTGACTTAAACCAAATAAATTGAATACAATTAAATGACTGATGGATCCATGCATAGCAACCCGTGTGTCCCAAGAACAAATAAACTGTGTAACACACCGAAGAAAGGTAGAAGTATGAAGAAGCTTATTTACCCTGTTATCACACTGCAGGAGGTTGGTGCTTTTCCTCTTGATTTTGTATATCTAAAGTAATTTCATCATGTTTAGCAATTACTTCAGGCTCCCAGCTGTCATAGGAGTTAGAGCGAGAATTAAGTTTATTCTCCTTAGCTGTTCTGCTCTTTCAGAAAAATATCTCTGGTTTTTCAGAGTGGTTAAATACAGGATCCTCAGGACCTGCAAGGTTTTCTGAATTCAGATGGGAGGATTTTGTTTAGGTACTTGTAGACTAGTGAGTAGTTTCCTGCCATGCCACAGGGTTGGAGTGTTTGTGGAACAAAACCTCTTGGTTTTGAGGAACAACTTGGGGAGCAGGTCAGGAATCTTCTGGTACCCATTTGTATGTGCTTGGCTGCAGAGAGATGTACAATATTCAGTATTTTCTTATATGTTGTGACTCTCTCATTTAATGTGTTAGAGAAACATGAGCAACTTTAAAATAAAAGATTTTTGTCTTAGCAAGAAGGACTTTATAATAATGAAGAAAAATCGTGTCTATTTGGTTGACTTGCTGAAATATAGAAAGTTTTACTTCTGATATTGGAAAGATGACATTTTGGCTGTTTAATTTAACTGTTTACTGATAAGAGGTGTGTACATGGTCCTGGCTGTGGGGAAACTGCCAGTTTGCAAAACTAATTTATGTGTAAGAAGATTGCTTTTAGATAGGAGTAATAGCTCAGGGCCAGAGATCTCGCTGTGTGGACAGAAAATTTTACAGTTAACTAGGGAAAGTGCAAACTAGCACATGAAAAGAAAAAAATAATCCAAGTGAGAAGATTATAGATCTGAGGCAGAAATGTAGAAAATAAAGTAATGTAAAGAGAAACTTTGATGGGTAAGTAGATGGCAACTGCAGTATGTAACTGCAACAAAAGCCATTCTGGCTGGTCTGGGAACCTCATTACCAAGCAGGGAGCAAACCCTTATTCTACTAAGTCTTTTCAATTTAGAAGACTGGATTTTAGATAACATCTAGACAAAGATTTTGACAAACAAGATGGAGTCTTAACACCAGCTGGAAGGTAATGACAAAACTGATGTGTTAGAAACATTAAGCAGAAGGTCAATGAAGAATTTATTTATTTATTTGGCTACAGCCAATATAATGGGATGAAATCAAGTCAGGTACAACAGTTAGGATGAAATTTTCTCAAGGTGAGAACTACTGACTTTGTAAGTAGATTCCTGGGAAGCACTGAACCCTCATTGCTGGGACTGTTTTAGAACCTGTAGGGATGAAAAGCTGATCAAGGTCCAATAAAGAAAGCCAATGTTTGTTAGGAGAGAGGGACGCTGTAGCTCCATGATGAGGACTTTTTCCTGCTTGGGATGGTGAAGGAGCTTTCCAGTAACCTAAATGAGGAAGGAATTACTGGTTTTTCCTTCCTTCATTGCTCCATGACTTCATTTTTAGAGATGTCTGAAGCAGAAAGACCACATGCAGTAATCAATCACTCTGAAGCTGCCAAACCACATGAGAAACAGCCCCAGAAGGTGCCAGCAGCCCAAGGCCATCCTACAGGGACTGCTGGGCATCTCAGTGGGGAAAGATTCTTTATGCAGCTCTAACAATGACCATAGTTAAAATTTGTAACCTCAGATAGTTGTTACCAGATCCCATTTTGAAATTGGGATTGAGCTTGTTCTACTGGTACATGAAAGACCTGATGCTGGAAGCCTGTTTTTAACACACAGTGAATGTGCCTGTTGGGAAGATTCCCACTTGTAGGCTTTGCTGGTAGTGATGAGTGACTTTTCCACCAATTAAGTTAATCAAGTGCTTAGGTATGTGTAATTTCAGAAGCTGGCTTGAACCTCACAATGTTTTTCTGGAGTGAAGTGAAAGCCCTTCCAAATAGTTATTTTACTACAAGCATACTGAGGGATTATTTAATGATATGACAGTGATGGCTCTTTAATGGTAATATTAGGGCAGTGACCTCATGAGAGTATTCAAGATATATTCCTTTACAGGCCACCTTTATGGGAAGCTCATTGATGGTGCATTATGAATGCAACAAAATTGAACCTTTTTTAGTTCATCTGTTTTAGAACTTTCCTTCTACTTATGTTTCCAGTATTTTCCTCTCAAACACTATTTCACAGAAGTGATACTTTCCCTTGTTGTGACTGTAAGCATGAAGCCTGTACCTAGTGCAGGAATGTAAACAGCCCCACTGTTTCAGTTCTGGAAGTGGAAATGCTTCCCCAGTGCTCCAGTAATGTGATTTGAGCAGTCATTAGAATGTTATATAGTTCTTCTTTTCCTTTCTAGCCCCTCTTGGGAACATCCAGCAATCTGTGAACATACCTCCCTTTGTATCTTACAGCAGTTTGTTGAATTTGTTATACTTGTTTTGTTTTGCAGAAAACTGTTTATATAATTTTATTTAGCCTGGACTATTCTGTCCTTGAGGGGGAACACTTGGACTTGAATTATCTGCTGGATGAATCTCAAGGTGTATTTTTAATTCAAGTCCCATGTTTAATTTAATACTGGGTGTATTAGCCTGCAAACTTAAAAATAAAATAGAAGGAAAGTTTGGATTTCTTTTTCAAGGAGCTATTCTAGGCATATATTTGGTATTCTTGCCCTCAAAGCCCATCCCTCTCCCTTGTTTTGTTTTTTTCTCTTGTATCACCTTTGATACAATTAAATAATAGAATCAGAGAATGGCCTAGAAGGGACCTTAAAAATCATTTTGTTCCACCTCCGTGGGCAGGGACACCTTCCACTATCCCAGGTTGCTCAGAGCCCCATCCAACCTGGCCTTGAACATTGCCAGGGACACAGCAGACACAGCTTCTCTGGCCAGCCTGTGCCAGGGCCTCACTACCCTCACAGGGACCAGTTTCTTCCTAATATCTGATCTAAACCTATTCTCTGTCAGTTTGAAGCCAATCCCCCTTGTCCTGTCGCTCCAGGACCTTGTAAGAAACCCCTCTCCAGCTTTCTTGTAAGTTCCCTTCAGGTACCAGGAAGGTCACAATTAGGTAACTCCAAAACCTTCTTGTCTCCCAGCTGAAAAATCCCAATTCTCTTTCCCTTTCCTCACAGGAAAGCCATTCCATCCTTCTAATCATCTTGCTGATTGGCTCCAAAGCCCGTCCTGTGCTAGGGGACCCCAGATCTGGACGCAGCACTGAAGGTGGGTCTCACTAGAGCGAGTAAGGAGGATTTTGTTGCATCTGAGGAAACAGCTCTTTAGTTTGTAATAATTAAGCTTGGTTTGTGATTTGTATGAGCCACAGAAGGAAGGGGTAGAAGATCTGACTGGAGCATAATTGTGCCTTGGGCATCTCATTCTGCTGAAGGCAGTGCAGAGAGTGAATCCCTGTGGCGTGGAGCCTGAGCCAGGCAGTGGTCTCTGCTTATCAGGCTCACATACAGGATGGCTCCCTTGGCTTTGACTTTCATTCAGTTTCAGTGTGCATTTCACAGAGCAACTGTCCTCTTTGCCACTTCTGGCTGTAAATACTGAGAGAGAGCAGAGGAGGAAGACAGGTGGTCACAGACTGCTGGCTCTCACTGGCTTGGGGCTGCTGTAATAACAGCACTTGCTGTTATGAATCACAATCCATGTGATTTGGCACATGGACCTAATCTGAAGTAGGGCTGCAATCTTTTAGTAATTTCCTAAAATGAATTAAAAGGAACAAGCCCAGGATAACTAAAATGTTCCCCTGGAAGCCATAGAAAGCTCTTCTTTAGCATTTCTGTAATATTCTGATAATGGATTGACCAGGGCTGTTTGTGTGAAGAGTTTGCCCAGCCCCCCAGGATGTACTGAGAGCCTTATTTGCAAATGAGATGATGAGGAGCTTTCTGCATATATTTCCTACCAAGCTGGAGGCTGACCTGGTGCTCTGCCACACAGCTTTGCCATGAGAGAGTATCTCTTGCTGAGGGTGAGTTTGGGTGAGTCCCAGCACTTTTTCTATCCCCTTCAGGCAGGTGATGGAGAATTTTCTGAAAGTGGGATGAATTGCGTTTCCCTCGGTCAGTGCCAGCGTTAGAGTGAGATTGGCAACAGACCCAGCCTTAAAGGTTATGGTCAGCTGCTAAAGCCAAGCTTGGATGGGAAAGGGAAGTGGGACACCTGCTGCACTCAGTTCAAACTTTAGGGGAATCTCCTGTGTACAGGAAGCCTGAATATGGAATGCAAAACATCTCTATGACACCCATTCATCTCTGCAAGTTTAGCCTTCCTCTGCTGATGTGCCAAATACAACATGGAAGGAGAGGGCCTTCCTGATTTCCTAGATGATACAGTCTGCTTTATAGGATTTTATTAGTTACAGTGAGTTTGAAAATGCCTGCATCCTCCAAAAAAAGCCAAAGGGTCCTGGTGTTGTGTATTAGGCAGTGTACAAAACCCAAAAGCCACAGGGCTGTTTCTGACTTTGCATGTTGTCATGGGGCATTACCAATTCTGCCTGGGAGTGCTTGTAGGGGAAGCAAGAGATGGCGCTTGCTGAGAATAGGGTGAGAATTTAAAGTAGGGAAAATGTAAGCACCAATTTTTTGATTGAGAATGGTGAGCTCTGGAAGAAGGTGGGGGGGGAATTTTAGGAGTGTAGGTGGTTGAAATAAGTAATGCATCATTTATGTGAAAAGAAACAAATTGGATGTTTTCTTTCAGTAGTGTCTTGGTTTTGAAAGACAGGTGTCTGCCAGGGAAAGCTGGAGTTTCCTTTAGAATGGAGAATGTAAATCCCTCACCCCCTCCAAATTATAATTTTGCAATTTTTTTGCAATTAAGGGCTTTCAGGCAAAGATTTGGGAATAGGNAGGTTGTGTTTGATGCTGCCTGCAGAGTTAGGATGACAGTGTAAGTGGCAGAGGGTATTTGCGGTTTGTGGAGAAAACACAAGGGATTTCAGAGCAGCCTGGTTTTATAGTAAGACACGAACGGATCTGCTTTCCCTGCAAGTGAGAGGTGGGTCCCTTTTCAGAGCTTTTCAGAGGCAGGGGAGGAAAGTGAGCCTACATACACTGTCTGTGACTAAAGAAAGGAAGTTAATGAGCATTCATGGAGGGAGCCATGGGGTTAGATTTGCCCTGTTTTCAAAACAGCTGTTTAGGTTTTGATCTCTTTCACGTAAACTCATGGGTTGCTGTGATTAATCCCAGGCTTTTTGCTCTGCTCAGTACTCTAATAAACATATAAATTAGCTCATTCCCTAAATGTTCCTTCATTAGCAATGAGCTCAGTTAAATAAAAAGTACCAAATATGTGTTCACTTGAAGCCTCTGTTGCTCACTCTAGCACTGCTCAACTTCCAGGGTGGGAATTGCTCACCATCTGCCGTGATGTGATTGATACACAGCAGGATCCGCTCCAGAGCTGCGGTTTATGAATTTCTTACTGTGTTGAATCATTGAAGACTTGGATGTGCCACATCTCTGAGAGGAGCAAGAGTTAAGCTTTCCAGGAGGCAGATGCAGGGTTGGTGAGGGCACACCCTGAGCGCCCTGCTTGAGAGCTGGGGAACCGTGAAGCCCAAATGCTATGCCTCCCAGAGCTGAAATTACCAAAAAACACAGGTCTTGTGTTTTGTACCTTGCCAATCACTTACTTAGTGCCCACTTAGTCATCCCTCTCTACTTCATGTACTGATTTACACTTGTGCAGTGTGGCTGTAAAAATCTCAGCTCTTTATGGTTTGTCATCATACAGTTAGAAATAATTAGACACGGTGCAGAGAAGTGGAGAACTGGCATAAAATGTATGCCATTCCTCCCACTGTGCTGGTGCTGCCAGGTTAGGATAAACTTGAAGTAAAATTTTTTGTTCAAGGTGAATGCAGGAACAAGACCTTTTAACTCTGTGATTGTGACACTCATGCTTGTATTAAATTTCTCTGAATTTAACTGCCATACTTCTGTCTAATCTTTGATTTGTTTTGTCCTGCATTTATAGTGAAACATGATGGAAAAAGAAATCAGTGGAACAGTTTCTATGCTAACTCATTCTGTTGTAAAAACAAGCAAAATATTTTTTGGAATTTGTCAGTCTTAGAAGTAGTTTAATATAACCTGGTTCCATCTACAGTATGTTAAAATAGCCTTATTCTGTCTTGTTTCTATTCTATGTAATCTGAAGTAATTTTCAATGACTTTGTATCCACTTCTCACCAATTTTCCTCACTAGTAAAATGAAATCCACTTACAGTTCTGAATTGAAATAATAGTTCAGTACTTCTGAAAAAAGATTGAGGTGTTTCTTTTGAGATGGGGGTGGGTGGTTGGTTGGTTAGCTGCTGATGTTGACATTTTCATTCAGAATGGAAAAAAATCACTATTAGAATTTCACATGTGGTAGAAGATCCACCTTTTTAAACAACTGAAGTATTTATTTAGTATTTCCATTAAGATTCTTGAAATGTTGTAGTTATCAATTGTAAAACTTAGTGTTGGAGGAGTATCTTTTTAAAATGGATAATGTGGATCTTCTCAATTGCATTTTAGTTGAAATTAATCTGGAAACGTCTACATGAAGGGCATGGTGACATATCCTTCCCAAGGCTGCCATTTGCTCATAGCCAAATACAGGTTAGCAGGTGCTTTGCAAGGAACAGCAGTGAAAGCCACTATTAGGTGAATAATGCTGGGGGATGGCAGAGTTCCTTCATGGCAGAACAGGGCCTTCTCTTCCATTTCTCTTTTCTTCTCTGTATGCACTAGTCTGTATTTCTTGCTGTTTCAAATCTTGATTATTTTTAGAGCTTGTTTTTCTCTCATAATTCTATTCTGAGTAGAATATCTTATTCCAAGTAGCACATTTTATTTGGAAAAGCTATAGCCAAACAGAAAGGCTGCAGAATCTGACCTATGACTTCATCATTTTGCACAGTGCAATCTTTTATATTTTCAAAAAGGGGCAGTAGAATGATGCCTACTACATATGTAGTGGGCTATATAATTTTGGCATGGATAGGTGATGTGCAAGGAGTATAAAAATCCAGCTTGTGTTTACCACCTAAATGCTTTCATGTGTGTGGTGCATTTTCTTTATAGAATGTTTAACCTTTGTCTGCCAGTATTTAATTCTAAAAAGCAGCACTTTACAGGGGTGGGCTGGAATGCAGTTTATAACCAGAGCTCCAATATGAATTATTAATTAATTTACAATTAACTATTTTTATTACTAAATAGTTAATTAAAAGTTACTTGTTAGTATTTAACTAGATGGCTGAGGTCAATATGACCATTTTCAATATTATTTTTTCTAGTAATTTGTAAGATGAGTCCATGTATGTGTGATCTATTAGTCCATGTTCCCGGCCTGCTCTTCATAACCGCACCTCAGAACCAGCTGCTTGGAAATGCTGTTGGTCCCACTCAGGAATTGGGATGGCAGGTTTTCGTTTGCGAATTACATTTTGGCAGCCCCCAGGTCTCACTTTCTCCTCTCTGGCATAGCTCTGTCACTAACATGTTCAGGAATCTGATATTAATGTCTTTATCTACTTGGTATGCTCTGTGGGTGGCTGGTTTAGTTTCAATTTACATTTTGCATAATTAACTCTGAGCTTTGAGGGCAATGAGCAATTCACTCATTTCACTCAATTCACTCAAAAGTGACAGATGCCACTTTTCAGAAGATGTGCACTTGGCTGGCATGGAGCTCATGCTTTGCTGATCTGGGGGTTCAGCAGCCCCAATCCCAGCACTGCAAGAAGCTGGTGTTTGATGGGTGGAGGCTGGAGATATGAAATGTTGGAGTGTGAGGAGGAGGCTGCTGATGGTAGGGAAGATGGTAGGAAGTGGCTGGTACCTGCCTTTGGATTCAGGCAGCAAAGGCACAGGGGTACAGATTGGTACTAGAGGCACTACAGGATTTGGGAGTTAAAAAGATCCTAGCTGTGTGTTTAAAGGCTTGCTGGATCCTGGAATGCAAAATGACCACAGTACAAGTGGACTGCAGGGTTATGGGTAAACCTAGAGGTAAATGTGGGAGTGTTGTCAGAGGCTGTGAATGCAGGGGCTGTATTGTCCCAAGATTTTATTCTGTATTGTTATGTCTCCTGGTGGTTCAAATAAAAGTGATACTTATCCTTAAAAATAATTTCCAGCAGAAATAGTAAAATAACAGAACAACCTCATTGCTCAGTGCAGCAGAGTAACTTGTGGGTGTAGCATCCCTCATGTCACAGTAAAATGGAACTGCTCATTATTTTCTGTGGGCTTGCGTTCACCGGGCTTTGAGGATGTGAAGGTGCAGGAGGGAGCAATAGGAGGACTTCTGGGCTGTTCTCCCTGCCCAGTTCAGTGCAATGTCTTGATTCCCTGAGGTGGCCGAGTGCAGCCTCATGCAAAGATGTGCCACAAGCCTCCTTCCAATGTAAGGCACAAACTCGTGATCACAGTAATGACATTCTCTATGAGCATCTGCCTAAGTGGCTCCTGTGATGGCTGCAGAGGAGGAAATCGGCTCTTCTGGCTCAATCCAGTGCCTCTGACATGGGTGCATGAAGATTTTCAATGCACAGTGTAATGCCAACTTATTGCTCCTTCTGAGCTTTGGGATCAAGTGGAAGGAGTACATGAAAAGACAGAAATTAATTTGCAGGCTTCAGAGAGATTTACAAGTGCAAGTATTTGTATGTTTGTAATTGTCTGGGCTAAAATCTATTCCTAAAGACTTAACACTAACTATACCTACTCTGCTGTAAGCATTCAAAAAGTTTTTGTCTGACTTCCAGTAAGAAAGGTCATGTATAATTCTGATTAGAAATTATTCTAGATTGCTGTTATAATTTAGTAACCTGTGGTAACTGTGAGCATCTCCAGCTTCTGTTTACTGACAGCTTTGTATTTATTAGATAATGGCAACCATGGAAATAACAGGCTTTGTCATTTCACTTGTGAGTTTGTAAGGAATAAGTGATTCATCTTTCCAAAGAGCTAAGGAGTGGATGCTGAAACATGCTTTATATATGTAATTTCACCTGATCTCTCAGGATGAAGTGATGCATCTGTTGAATTGGCTCCAGTCAGGTCCAGTCACTTTGTTCTTGCTTTCTAAAACTTAATGTTGAAGGATGGAAGCATTATGTAAGGTAAGAAGTGAATGCAAACAACTCTTTCAGTATCACGTAAAGCCAGCGTTGCTTCTCAGAGAAAGAGTGGAAGAGCAAGGCAAAATGCCAGCATGAAGACGTAAAGTGAGATGAACTACAAATTTCAATGCAATCAAATCTTGTTTTCCTGACATGTTTGCACATTTGCAAGAAGATTAAAAAAAAAAAAATCTCAATTTCAAGTTTTGAGATTCAGAAGTAATAGTTCAGATGTAGCACATTTCAAGGAATTGATTTTCAGCCAGACTGTCTGTTACCATAAAACATAGTCAGGTACAGGATAGATTTCTGCTACTTCTTGCATTGGTTTTGTATAGCTTTGTTTTTTGGGGTGTTTTGTTTTTTTTATTGGGTTGGGGTTGGTTTTTTGTTTGTGGTTTTTTTTTGGGGGGGGGGTTTGGTGTGGTTTTTTGTTTGGTTGGTTTTTTGTTTTTGTTTGGTTTTTATTTTTAATAGTAAACCAAGGCACTTTTATGAGATTGAAGCGTTGTGGTGTGCAGAGTTTGAAGTCAATATTCAGCAATTGATCTTGTCAAAGCTCAAAAAAGCCTTGAATTCTATAGGTGTTCTGATATTCCATCAACCTATTTAAAGAGGAGACTAGAATTAAACTAGCCTTATGACAGGAGTGCATATGGTGTTACTGTCTCTGTGTGATCCAATAAATGTGCTTAAGTAGTTGCCATGGATATGCCGTGGCTCAGCTTGTGCCTCTGGAAGGGGTTGGCCCTAAACAGGGGCTGGCACTCCCTCCGAGGAGTGTAAGTACACAAAACTGCAGGTTTTGTTGTACTTTAAAACTGAAAGTAGCTTTCAGTACTTGTCAAGTACAGTTGGCCTTATCTCACTTCAACTTTCTGTTGAAAAATCTGTTGCATATAGAATATGGTAATATATTTCTTCAAGCAAAAAGAATTAAACTAGAAAATATAGCATTAAGAGTTGCTTTTTATCCAGGAAGGCTAATAAATATCCCCATTGTCTTCTGTGCATAGCTGGTAGAAATTCCACGCATTTGAATCCTACCAATGAGATTTTCTTGTGCTGTAATGCTGGGAATTTGCTACCCTACCCCCAGACTCACTGTGGAAGCAGTGGCACTGGCTGCTGTCAGGACTGGCATCTGCAATCCCAATCAAGGGGAGCTGAAATTGTCTCTCATTATGATAGTGTGGCTTTGTAGTTTCCTGACTGACACTTAAAGCACTATTTATTGCTAAAACAGCACAGCAGAAGAGGCAGAGGAACTCATGAAATGGGAATTGAGACTATCACATAGATATCAATGGGAATAAATTGCTTGTTGTTCTGATGCAGCTAATTGGTATTTCTGTGAGCTATTTCTGCACTGATTGAAATGTTGAAAGTGAAACGTTATGATGAGAGGGTTCTGTCTTTATTTGCCAAATCACTCAGCTTTGTAGCCTGCTACAGAAATGCTGCTCTCCCACACCTGGAGTTGGTACTATAGGAATTACCTGTCTGTGTAACTTTTTAATTTGTATCTTACCTAAACAGGAGGGAAAAATATTTCTTCCCTGTTTTATCTCTATATTCAAGCTCACGGGAGTAAAAAAGATGTCCTGGATGACCAAGTCCTGCACCTTGCTGTCATAGCCACCACATCCTACAATCCTCTTTGTAAATATATTTATTCAATCTTAAATTGGCTTACTTGTCTCCATTTCCTTTTCTCCTTGCTGTCCCAGGACATCATTGCTCTACTGATCTTCCTAATTTTCAATTTAAAATCAGCCACTGTATATTTCTTAGGAATTGTCTTTCATCTTAAGCAGCACTTACTCCTCACAGCATTTCATGTGTTTGTGGGAAACAGTCATGTCCTGCCTCCCAGTCCATAATTTACCAGGCTGATTGCACAAGGGAAATCATTAACTCTCCTTTGGTGAGGTGGCTGCTCTGCTTTCCACTCCTGTTCACCTTTTTAGCTTGGATTTTTCTTTTTTTTTATTATTGTATGGATTACCAGGACTGCAGAGTACCAGCTCTAAAAGAACACTGATAATCAAATTGCCTTTCATTTCTAAAATTTTTGGAATGCACTGTCTTCTAGCATTTACTGATGTTGCCAGAGATTTGTAAGCTGCTGAAGAAAAATATGCATGTCATGGGAAATAAGTGCATGGCTTGTTGCTGAGATGGGAGATAGTATTTCCTTTATGCATTAAGGTGGGAACAGAAAATGCTGTCCCTGATAAATGTGAAATATATCTGTAACATTGGTAAGCTTTCAAATTACAATTTTAGCCATTGAAGCAGATAACAGTTTTTCTTAAGATGGAATTGAATGCATGGTTTTAGCTCTTGCTCGCCAGATAAAGTTGAGTACCTGATTCCCTGAAATTCCTGTTTTCAGAAATATTATCTGGCTTTTCAGCTGTATTCTTTGCAGAAATTGTGGTGTTGGAGCAAAGGCCAATCTGGTTGTGCCATGATACTCAAGGGGCAGCTGGAGCTCATTCATCAGCCAAAGCATGTCAAAGAAATGCTTTTCCCTCCTCTTCCCAAACTTCAGTTTTTTGTGTTTCTGAGATTCAAGATAAGCTTATCATATTTCTGCAGCAGTGTTTTCTTCTACACTTTCATTTACAAATTAAAAAAAAAAAATCACCAGCCTTGCTAGGGCTTGAAAAAAGGGTTTGATTTTTAAAGAGAAGTGTCTCTGCTTTCTCAACAGTACACAGCTCTTCTCACAGCCCAGGTGTCTTGGTTTTAAAAGACAGTTATCTGCCAGGGAAAGCTGGAGTTTCCCTTAGAATGGAGAATGCAAACCCCTTGCCCCCTCCAGATTATAGTTTTGCAATTAAGGGCTTTCAGGCAAAGATTTGGGAATAGGAATAACAGTTCTTTACTAGGAATATTAACAAATGTAGTAGTAAAACAAACAAAAAGCAAACAAAAATTCTAGAAACTCTGACAGAGTCAGAGCTACAGCCTGACACCCTGTTGGTCAGGGTGTTGGAAGCAGTCCAAAAGTAAGTCCTCCTGGAGTGGCAGATGTGGTTCTGTTGGAGTAGAGATGATCCTGTAGAAAAGGGTCCAGTGATGGTGAGAAGGAGTCCAGTCTTCCTCTGGGAATCGAGTGAAGCCAGATACCTTGTGTTCCTACGTCTCAGTTTTTATCCAGGTAGGAATGGTTGGCTCCCCCCACTGGGTGGAGCATCTCACAATAGGATGATGGAAGGTGGATTGTAACCACGGTTTGTGCCTGCCATGTTTTGGTTTTGGGAAATTCTGTTCCCAGTACAGAACTGGTAAACAAGGTCATGCTATTGTAAACTATCTTGTTTTTCACATTTCTCTACTAAGGAGGGACGTTGTGTGTGTACCCTTGGTGTGACCAATGGTCAAAGGATCCCCACCTCTAAGATGGGTGCTTTGTGAAAAGGTATAAAATAGGCTTGGAAAATAAACCGGCTGGCTCCTCCTGTGAGGAGTCCGACAACCTTCTGAATGGACTCGCGTCTCCTCATTCGTGTCCCACAGCAACAGTGGATGTACTGCTTTGGGGAGGGTATAGTTTGGGGATCTGTTAATGGCCCATTATCAGAAGGCATCCCCCCCTCCCCCCACCAGAGTTACAAGAGATAAAGAAAAAAAACCAAACTCCCCAACTGCTTTCAACAGATGAAATAGAATATACATTTTTGATTTACATAATCCAAGACACCAGGCTAGGCCCACATTACCAGGTTATAGTAAGAAATTATTCGTGAATAAGCAAGTACTGAAGCAGTCTCTGAAAGCAATCTCATCAGTACAAAAACCCTCCACCAAATCCCAAATGCTGCAACCCCCTCAGCAAAGAGAATCAAAAAATTTTCCCCCAGACCCCCTTGATGGGGGTCACTTGATGACGCACAACTAGAGAAATGGCCTTTGGGACATTTCTCTAAGTAGATCATTTTGGTGTACTTCATAAAGAAAGTTTTCAGAAACTTCATGCATTTCCCCCGGACTTGTTACCTGACTTACTGCAAGAGCATTACTGAAATTAACTTTGGGTCGATCTTCTGATTCCCTCAGAGGGTCTGTGACTGAGCAAACTCTCCCTCCTCAGGCTGTGTAACTTCATGCTCCTGTGTGATTTTCTGTATGACAACATCAGGATGAGTCACAAGAAGTAAAACAGATAAACCTGAATTGAACCCAGTCACAAAGACAAATTCAGTTCCTTGTATAGCAGTAGAATAGAATCCCTCTGTGATATAAAGGATTAAGGTGGTTTAAATACAGCACTAGTACTTTTTGTTTAGTAATTAATTTCTGTAATTCCCTAACATTTAAAACATATGGTTGTTCAACATATGAAGGAAAAAACAGATGAATATGTGGTAAGTGGTGATTATCAGCACTCCATTTTTTTCTGAGCAAAAATGTCTCAAATGATTATTAAAAAGTACAAGGCATTGTCAGCTAACAATCACATGCTTTTAAAGTACTAAAATAATTGTTTTGGCAACAGTATTCAGAAATAAGGCATACGTTTTGTGATGGATCATGTTAGGGGGTTTTGTGGTTTCTTTTTCTTGCCTTTTTTTTTAATTTAACCTTAAGGAATGAATTCTCAAAATCCTCACCTAGTTCTTCGCTTCCTTAGTGGTTATGGGCCAATTTTCCATGACTGTAATGAGGGCTGAAATAGCCTGGAATAATGGAATAGGATAAGCCATTTGTTCTTTAAAAACTGGTTTTGGTGGCCCCATTTCTGTGAGCAGCCAGTTATTCTCTTTACAGCGGTAATTTCCCTGTTGCCTCAGGCAGTTACATACAGCATTAGTAGTTGAACTTTCTATTACAAACTTTGAGAATCTGATCATTCTGATGCCAATTTTTGGATAAATTTTGGTGAAATTAATTCTAATTTATACGTTGCTCTGTAATCTACTTGATGCTTTTCTCAAATGACGTTGAAGAATTTAACCATTTAATATCTGAACTGGGTAATGTCTGCATTGTGATTGATTTCTTTTTCATTATTTTTATCACATCAGTTCAGCTGCAGAACATACGTTAATGTAATAAACTTTAAAAAAATGTTTTTTGAGCTTATTCGTGTAATAGTGGTATAAATCATTTATGCATATTCTGATGCTCTTAGAATTATTTCTACAATAGGTAATACAGATTGTATGTCCCTGAGAACAGAGGAAGCAGTCCTCAGTAGAATTGTCTGTTGCATAAAGCTCTATTCTGGGTAGGCTTTTAAAATATATCTAAGAAACATCTTTCAGAAGTTACTTTTAATTTACATTTTTCTGGATTTCATATTCCTGCTTCTTGCAACTGGTAAGTTTTCAAAAAGATAGTTTTCAGAATATTTTTCAACAGAGTAAATGTCATTCTTTACAATAAAGCTGCTGATTCAGTGTCAGTTTTTAAGCATGGGGGCCCCAGCTCTACAAGCAGACTTTTGGGAGCTGTGGAACAGCAGCTGTAGATCATTCCTATTTGATAAAACCCAAAAACTAAGGGTTGGCACATGGGAACACTTAGTCACTCTTAGTTACTCTTTAAAACCTTTCTTGCTTTCCTTTTTACTAGAGAACATAATACGAATGGCTATCAGTGCAAAGGTTTCCACACGACTTACACAAAAATCAAAACCTGCTTCATTCTTACCCTATAATGGCTTTTAATTAACTTGAGTTGCAATCTGTAAAATACAGGTAAGATTTAAAATGTTTTCTAATTCACTTTCTATGTTTTACATTGGATTAGTTTTCTTCAGTTATTGGATGGATGGAAAATTACTTATACATGTAAAATTTAAACCTATGTGGCATAATAAAGCAGAGAAAAACCTACTCAGAGAAACACAAAAAATGAGTGAGATAAATATTGGTAAATCACTGAAAAACAATTTTTCACTTAATTATGTTCAAAAATCACATGAATTGAATATATAGTGAGTCTACCTCTGTTCTGCTATACTGTTTTCAATTACAAGACTTTGTAATTCACAACATTTTACAATTAAAATTTATATATAACATCCCAAATGTTATATTTGCTTCCTTCAGTGAGGAATATAATACAAAGCTGCGTGGCCATTATCCTTAACTGTAAGTTTCTGTACCCCTTACAACATGGAATTTGGGAGAGTAGTGTGCTTTAAAGCAGAGAGGCCATTTTGGGAACCTATTTTTATCAATACAGGGAAATGCTATTGTGAGCACATGAAGGGAAAATCCAAGGAGTATTTTGTTCCTAGAATTTTGGAGAGTGTGCAATAAAATGTGCATCTCTAACAAGAAAAATATCTGAGGAAGTAAAATCAATGAAAGATAGTGCTGAGGTTTTCCAGTACTGTTACAAACCCCTAAAGTTTTCTTTCAGATTAATTTGATAATAAATTAGATCCTGGTTTGCTATGGTCAGAAAAAGATAAATCAATGGTGGCTGAAGCAGCAGCCAAATTACAGGGTAAGAGATGCCATAATGCAAATACATGTATCTCCCTTTCCTGAGGTTAATTTAGTTGGTTACAGTCTTAATGTTTCCTGTGATGCTATGTGGACCTAGCCATAAAATGCATCTATTTCTCACTTTTTTCTGCCCCGGAGGCTCTACCCTCCTCCAGCACAGCCAGCAGGCACAGAGTGTTTCCTGTACATCCCATTGTCATGTCATTGTCATCTCAGTGTTGGCATGAAAGGGCTTTAATTACCTTGACAACTGAACTTTAGAAACCCAGGGCACTGCTGGATGTCACACTCTACCTGCCTGCACATCACTTACTGGAGCTAATATGGCTCAGGGCAACAGCAGAACTAAAGCTGATAAGATTTGCAGCTGTCCTGAAGGGATGTGCAGGAAGGCAACTCTTTTGTGTGGGATGCTGAAGGAGTAAATACCTGCTGCAGTTCAGATTCCTCTGGAGGTCCACATTCTGCACCAGCAAGAGAGAAATTGGATCCCAACAGATTTCTTCCTTTTGTACTTTAGCTAAAGAAATATAGCTTTTTATGTGGTGCAGCATTAGCAGCTTTGGTGAGTGGTGTGGGATGAGAGTGGGTAGGAGCAGCAAGTAAAGGCACAGGGTCAACGTGGGCTCCTGGCTTAGTTTGCAAAGCAAATTGGCATTTGTCTTTATAGATAACAAGTCAGATAATGAGCAGGACTGTGGGCAGGTAACATAACTAGGAGAAGCAAGCAGGATTATGGAGGAAGTTACTATAGGAATAAAAGAGGATTTTCCAAGTGGAGACAGGTAAGACTTTTATTACTTGCAGTTATCACCCAATATGGAATCTAGGTTGGCAGAATAAATGCCTGAAAACCCAAAGACAGGGGGAAACGGCAATAGCGCACGTTAGAAACAGTGAAATCCTATTAGCAATGAGAAATGTCAGTGGGGTTTGTGAAGGTTTCAAACATCTGTGGTCTGAAAAGTCAGACTGGAACATTCAGGGAAACAAATTTTCAGAAAAATGTAATAAATTGATTTTTTTTTTTTCCTTTGGAAGTATTCTAATCGCCTTTCTCACTCCAAAGAGTTTTCTGCTTGTGGGAGAAGGAAGGAACTCCAGAAGAACAGCATATTGAGTGTGAAAGGAATGAAGTTTCTCTTCACCACTTAAAAGGTAAAGCATCTTGAGCTGGTAAGAACAAAGGCTATTGAGTGATGACACTGAGGACTGTGATTACATGGAGAGAGAAAAAAGGAAAGGAGGAAAAATAATGCTAAATATGATGATGCTTTAGAGGAAATGTTTCAGATGATGTATACCTATGCTATTCTTTTGCAAGCATCAACTGTCTTCTGTTATGATCAGTGTTAGATGAATCAACCCTGAAACAGATTAAAACTGCTACTATCCCAAGTTCAAGTGTGTGCATAAGAATTTCAGAGCACTGCCTTGCACAAGTGCATGCCTTTTCAAATTATAATTAAAATAGATGGTTTTCCTTTCATAATGAGCCAGAAACCCAGGAACAACCATAGCAGCTTGCTGGCTCCTCAGCAGGTGCTGAAGCCCCTTCACGTGAGCAGGCAGTGTGGCTCTGCTAGCACAGAGCTCAATGCAGGTTAATCTGTTTGGCCATATTATTGCTGCAGTCATTCTGCTTCTGGTTACCAGACTGAAGGCAGCTCAGAGACCTTTATACCCTGACACAGACTGCAATATTGCTGTTGGTTTCCAAGAACTCTTTATGAACCTGTTACAGTTAGTACAGCTGTGTGTTGGCCTGGGAGCTATTTCCTCAGATACAGCGTCAGCCAAATTCTGCACTTTGTAAGTTTGTGTGAAAGTTCAGAAGGAAAGAAAAAAATCAAGTGTTTTCATTCTTTAGCTTCACTTTTACTGTCTCTTGGTGGAAAAAGCCCCTTGTCATTAAACCAGAGCACCTAAAGTAAAGGCGCGTAAATCAAGTTGTTTGGGAATCAAACGGCATTTTTGGTGTGAGATGTGGCATGTCACTTGAAATCTTCATTCTAATGGTAAGTGCGTCAACAGATCCAAAAAAGACACTGTAGGGTTTTGACTGTGAGGAGCAAAGATTTGCACTGAGCTTTGCTTTACTTTCTTTCAACATATTGGAGACTCAAGACAGTACAAAGGAACCCAATTGTTGGGAGAGCGTCGAGACAACAGGAGGAATGTGTTTAGTGGTGGCACATGGCTGGGAATGGGGTCAGGCTGGCTACTGCTTTCAGCTGATCAGCATGTGCTTGGGTTTTGTCACTGTTTCCCTAATTAAGGGAGCCTCTGGAGCTCTGGTCACAGCCCCAGGAAAGCAACTGTCAGTTTGCTGGTGACTTGCCAAATCTGCTGTGCCTGCAGATGGAGGAAAACCAAAATCTGTATGATTAATAAATGTAGGTTATGCAAATGAGAAATGGTTGAATAAAACGGTAAGTGATCAGTGTTCTGTGCTGTGTGCCCAAAGGAGAGCAAGAGAAACCCCTTTGATGTAATACAGCCTGGAAAATACAAAAAACACTTGTAAAGCTGAACTTGGACTTCTGGGAGTTCCTGACTTATTAGCCATCAAAAACTTTGGCTTCTCTATTGATTCAAAGTCTTTTAACACTTGCTTACCCTGAAGTTGCACAGTCTTGTTTCTCGTCATGACTTGTTTTGTATTTTTCAAGACTGAAAACAGTCTTGTTTTCTGATCATGGTTTAGGGGGATAAACATGGGGCAGGAAAAGAAGAGGAGAGAAGTCACAGCAGGCAAATGTACTGACAGCTGTGAAAAAATGGGTCCTGTTTTATACCTTTTAGTTGTTATTAGCAGTCTGTTGATGACTGCAGAGCTCAAATGAAAATAAGATAGGATTACAGAACTGGTTTTCCAAACAATTTGCTTTGATTTTGCTTGTTCTGGCTACATCCCAAGGAAGTTTTCCTATTGCAGTGGCTGTGAAAGTTGATTTGTGGATGGCAGAGAAACAAACATATTTTGTTGCGTAGCTTTGTTAAATGAATAACAGGTATTCAGTAGCCAAAACAGCAGATCAGAGGCAACCTATTTGTGTATGTCAATGATTTGAAAATGTATTTGAAATACAGCTTCTGAATAGTTGGAGACTTATCTTGATATAAAGAAAGGCATTTGAATAACAGCATTATTTGTAAAATTATATTTAGTTTGGGAAAAGGTGAGATTTTACCTAATGTTCCCTTCAAACAGAAACGGCCTGGGACTGACTGATCCCTGTGAGTCAGCCTCTACAACATTCACTGACATTGACTCAATTGTACAGACCAACAACCAAATCATATTTAAAGGAAAAAAATATCCAAGGCACGCTGGTTGAATTTAGTTGCTTTTCTTCACCTGTGTGCACTTCAATTTTAGGGGCAATAAGTCTTTTAAACTGAAGAGGTTGTTAGTCTGTAGTCTATGAGAGAAAAGGAAGGAAAGCCAGCAGTACATAGTGAGCTGGAGGTTTTAATTACCTTCATCTTTTCTGGATATACAGGTAGTACACAAATTTTTACAGTCAGGTAGTTTCCTTCCTGATTACACCATGTCCCGGTCAGCCCAAAATCTGTGCTTCGCAGTCACTTCCTCCAGCTGTTCTGGACACTTTCAGGGACCTTTCTACTTGTCCTTGTGTATCGTGTGTCTGGCACTACACTACTCTGCAAGTCTGAGTGGGATCTAGGCAAATAAGAGGTCTCTGACCTCTGGTTTTTTTCCAGTCTCCATACATTTGCATACATCTATCTATCCGTCTCTCTTACTTTAAGTGACTATATCTTTCCCCCTTGAGAAAAAAGAAATTGGTGCTATGTTTAATGTTAGCTCCCTTATTGTGTTTCAAGCTGACCATTACAAACCTCTTCATTGGGTGGCAGCCCCTTTGGTAGCCGTTGCAAAGTTCACTTTGATGGAGTGTGTCAAGAGCTTTGTTTAACACTGTGTATAGCCTGCATTAGGGTACAGTTCTCAGGGCATCTAGCAGAATTGAGACTCTAAATTTGACTCATCTTTATTTGGGCTTCACAGTTTCTCAGACATCTTGCAGTGAGACCAGAGCTTTGGTACCTTCTTTTCAAATGTTTTCTCTCCTTAACCTTATAGTTTTTTAAGGTATGTCTGGCATCTGGGATAGAAATGTTATTTTTCCCACTGTGATTTTCCCATGCACCCCACCTTTTCCTCTTCCAATAAAATGGCTTTAACTATACAGCCTTGCTTTGGTTTTCCTCCTGATAGTCTTGTGCAGTGGGCTCCCTTTTTGCACAGCCGACAGCTGGGCCTGTGCTTCACTTGGCCCTAGGGCTGCCTGGGGCATCTCTCCAGCAGCAGCTCGTTGGCCTGATTTGTGATTACCTGTTCAGACACAAAGGGCTGGCAACAGGCATTTGTCTGGTTGGTTGATTTGTGTGTTACAGCTGACTTCTTGTTCCCAGTCAGATGGGAAATTGTGCTGCCTGTCCACTGCTGGATGGTGCTGCCAAATGGTGCTTTAGACATCTGCTGCTCCTAACCACAGAAGCAGACGGATGATAGATAAAATGCAGATGTATTTGATCTAATTTGGAACTTTCTGAAGGGCCTGTATCACTTCCTTGGAGATATCAATGCCCTAAAAGTTTGGAAGTGGTGCTCTGAGACCCCACCTTTCATGGGTGGCCTTCCTAGGTGGTGTGAGGCCCACACAGCTGTGTCAGCCCTTTTCCCCAGTGCCACTGGCAGGAAAGCAGCCAGGCTTGTAACATCCAGGAAACACGCTCCTCTGTTTCAAGTTCCTGAGAGAAGCCTGCTATTCCTTCAATTATTTTGCGGGATTCTCAAGGTTGGATACAACTCAGTCCCTGTGAGTACTGCGAGTGTTTAAATTATTCTGGGCCATGTCTGCACCTGCTTCTGGCTGTGCACAGAGATTATGAGAATTAACTGCCACTTAAAAATCACTTTGAGGAGCAAAGGTTTCTCTACTTTGTTCCTGTTGCTTTCAATTAATTTCTGAACATCTGTGAGATAACCTTGAGAGAGACTTAGAGGAATATAAAGGTTCTTGACAAACTGTTCTTAGGTGAAATAAAAAAGTAAGTTTTCTTGGAGATGAGAGGCATCTTCATGAGATGCTTTTCTTACTCTTAAACAATGGCCTTCATTGTCAGTGAGAAGCTAGTTTCTCAAAATAAATATGTTTATCTTTCAAC
The DNA here is from genome assembly GCA_013400275.1 of Rhadina sibilatrix. Taxonomy (NCBI): domain Eukaryota; kingdom Metazoa; phylum Chordata; class Aves; order Passeriformes; family Phylloscopidae; genus Rhadina; species Rhadina sibilatrix. Next base: position 179,053 of record VWYO01016881.1, read on the forward strand.
AATTATTACTGTAATTGCATTGTATCAGTGATACATTTTTTTAAAGTAGGGAGTTACACAATAAGGCAGCAGCTCGGTAAATGGAATAAAAAAGAGCACAAGAGCTGAAGTTATGAGATGTTAGAGAAATGTTGGTTTTGTCGGTTTGGTTTTGGAGGAACTAAAATCTCACTGCTATTGAGTTATAATGTACATTCCAAAATCCCTATCTGATTATGCATAGGGGGGTTTGAATCTATATGCTCCTTGGTATCACACATCTGACTTTTATTAATAATTAGGACAAGGAACTGGAGATGGAATTGTTCAAATTCTCTGGGCACCCTGTGTGGAGTAGGTGCCACAAGTGTTGGGAGAATGAAAAGCTCAGGATTTGTTTGGAATGATCTTTTCAAACAAGCGGTGTAGTTTGAAAAGAATAAAAATTCATCAACAGGTACAAATTCCAAGCACAGTATTTAGCAATGGCATGGGGAAAGCTGGCTGTGGAGTCTTGTGTTTAGACAGAAATGGATGGCAGTTTCCAGGGAAAACTGTAAAAAGAAAAATGCTGTTGAGGCATGTGCATGAGATTTTTAGCCTGGGTGGGAGATGAGTGAATTCTTCTGCCTTATTAGGGCTTGTCCTAGGGGATCAGGTACCAAATCCTAGAGCATCTGGGTACCAAAATCCAAGCAAGCTGTGCACCAATGAGAACTGTGTAGAGAGAGGAAAAGAGTGAAAACATGACTTTTGACAAAGATTAATGAAATTGATGTTCTTCAGCTTGAAGAAGAGAGGATTTAGATCCTTTTCACTTAATTACAGACTGTTGCAGTGTGGAAGGGAATGAGTTGTTCTGCTTAGCTGCTCTCGGTAAAGCAAGCATGAACAAGCTTAAATTGAAGGAAATTAGAGAGTACCTCCTTGGACTTTTCAAAGGTAAAGATACAGAAATGTTAGCAAGGATTGGAAAGACTGAAATCTGTCAGGCTCTGAAGCCTTTAAGAACAAGGTGCAGAAATACACATCAGGGATAATACAGCTGGTCATGCCCCAGGGCACAGAAAAGGAATCCTTCCCAAGCTCACAGTTTGGCCATGAATTCTGGGGATCTTACTGCCTGTGAAGCTTCCATGTGTTAGGCAACAGCAGTGAACAGGAGCATGAGCAGACTGTGTGATGCTGCTTGTACATGGTAGAATTTATCAGCTCTTGATAGACAATAACTTTCCTATAGTCACTTAAACACATCCCTAGACCCCTCCCCAAAATGTGCTGCTTTCTCCACCTCCTTGCATTTGGGAATTTGATCTTACAAATCAAGAGTCTACAATTGCTGAGTTGCTTGTCATGTCAGCAACCACGCATCTCAAATGGCCTTTCTCATTCATGTCATAAACCAAGATGAGATTATGGTAGCGAGTTATTAAAAACTTACTTGGGAAGTAAAATCTAACCAGGCTGTGGTGGAGTTTGTGTTCTGCCTACTATGTGCTGGTGTGTGCTTGCAAGTCTGCTTCAGGCATGAAGGCTGTGTGGTCCCAGGAAGCTAAAGCTTAAATCAAGTGTAATGGCTACTACTGGTTTTCAATTTTTATGCCTTCCAAAAATACTATTTCCTCTATACCTACCTACCTATTAGGCAAGCTGGATTTACTCTTTTGTGGGGTGAGTACCTTTTGAAAGGTTCTTTCAGGCAGCAAGATAAACTCAACATAAACATTTCCTGGTATAGTGGTGTGTTTAGTTTTCTCTGTTAAATGTTTGTTCGTGCTGTTTATTTGGTTCATTCCATGTACCCCCGTTCAAACCCCAGTTGGTTCTTACCATGATTGTTTACCCAGGTTCAGTTAAATGTCAATCATTTGCTCCCTACTCCTGAGGACCTGTCCATCTCCTCGAGGCCTCTCCCTGGTTCTAGAAAGTTCCAAGGAGGGCGTCAAGTGATAGGCCAGGATCCAAGGAAGTCCATCNTTTCACCCTTTCAATCTATTTCATGTGGTAAAGAAGAAAATATTTTTCATATTTTGATAACTGCATTCTAAATTCATAAAAGTACAAAGAAACAGAATTTTAAGAGCAGAGTCACAGCAGAGTGGGCTTCAGAGCTTAGTAGGAGGTATATGGGAAATTCAGGCTTTCTTTCACTCTACAGCTGTCCCAAAGATAAGGAGTAGTTCTGTAATTGCTAGTGTAGAGTACACTACATCACATTAACTTGTTTCTTAATGCTATATTAGTTTGGAGCAGGAATCCTCTATGGCTAAATAAAAACAGTTTGGAGTAGGTGAGGAGATCAGCTACCCAGGGATAGGGATAAGCTGAAGATGAAAAGATTCACTTTGTCTTTCCTCTGCAGGTCAGTGGTAAAATTGCTCCAAGTTCTTGACTGGCCAAAACCACCCTCAACTGCCCAGAAGTAAAAGTTTGATCTTTAAATACCTGATGAGATCAAGGCAGAAGGTGAGTTGAATCTCCATGTGTGAAGACACCTTCCACGTTCCCTCTCATGCTTTTGCGTTACCTTATCTAGCTGTGTTTTCTTAGGCTTGTGTGAAGTTCATTCATTCTCCTTGGCAATGCCATGGCTCTAAGAAGTACACGAGATGTCCTTCTATCTCAGTCTCTCCAGAAAGCCTTCATGTTTTCTTTTGTGGTTCCTCACAGAGAATGACTAACATCCCCTTTTTTCTGCTAATTTAAAATCTGTTTTGTCACAGAAAGGTGTTGCTTTTACAAAGGAAATGGTTTCAGGCTCAGCAAGAGTGTGAGATTCTAGCTTGAGAACCAAGCTAGCTGACTTGAAAAATGAGTCTCTAACTCCAGGCACAACTTAAAATTTTTACTCATTTTTAGAATGAAATTCAGTTGAAAATTTTTCTGAAGTTCTAAACACACAAAAAAATTGCTTTCTCTGTCTATCAGTCTGCTGTTATCAAAGCTGGACAAAGTAGATGGAGTGCAGTGTTGTACAAGACTATTTGTCCACATAATCTTAGCTCAGAAGTGAAAGGCTCTGAAATCATGAATATGAAGCTGTCAAGAAGCCTCTAGTCAAACATGAGAAACTGAGGTGAGTGATTTCAAATAAGCACCTGTGCTTGTCAGCAGTCATTTTTCTGCATACATTTTTTTTGAGATGGGACATTGAACTGACTTCTAATTTTCCCCAGAACATACGGAGCAAGTTTGGTTATATCTTTTTAAAAAGGTTAGGGTTTTAAACATTCAAAAAACCCAAATGACCATTACCTCTTGCCCTTGTTGGAATTACCAATTTGATGACTTTGTTTGACTTTTTTTGGCATTTTTTCTGGAAAACATTTTGATCTTCTTGTTTGGTTTTTACTGTCAGCTATATTTTCAGGTTGATCACTGTATCTTACCCAACAATTTCCCATTTGATGTTGAAACTCATGTTATGCACACAAATCTGAGCAAGAAAGAATGATTTTCTATGCTGATGATTTTCTATGCTGAAACACAGTTTTCTCTCTAGTTGAACTACAGTTTGAGCCCACACACATTTTTCTAGCCACAGTAACGAAATAGAAATATCTATGGTTCAATAACAGTACAAATGTGACTGACAGTACTGAATGAATTAGGATAAATGTAGCAATTTTCTAACTGTATTAGAATGTCTTATTTGATAATTAATCAGCAAGAGCTAAAAGAAGGCATTTCTGTAGCTTTTATCATCATGGAAAAACACATTGACTCTTATAATTGTTATTTTAATCTGTACTCTTATTCCTTACTCATATAATTGTTATTTTAATCTGTACTCTTATTCCTTACTCATTGTTTTGTTGATTCATTATTAAAAACACCAGCTAAACCAATTGCATCCATCCCTAGAAATAGACTGCACCAGTGGTATCTACAGAATGTACTTAGTGTCTTGTTTCCCCCTTTCTCTCTCTTTAAAATGGATCTTTTGGGGTTTTTTTTTTACATTTGGAGTTTATTGAGAATCACAACTAAGTCATGACATGGTACGGATAAAGTTCCCCACTCCCCCTGATTTTTTTGTAAACCTTAGATCTTGGTTGAATGAATGGGAATGAATCAGTCAAAAAACAGAGGAAGATGGGTGATCACTGGCCAAATAGTTTGAAATTTGCCTTTCCTCCTTGTTAGACTGAAAAAGTGACTAAACCTGTTATGGGAATTTCTTTTCATTACCTTGGAGAAGGCAGCAACAGGAGGCTCTTGGGAGGGTTATTCCTGTTCCTCTTGGCAAAGCAATCAGTGATGGCGCTAGGAGGGGAGTATCACTGGCTGATTTCAAATATTTAGAAGACATATAGGACTTTGAAGAAGCTAAAGTTTAAGCAGAAACCTCTTTAAAGTCAGCAAAAGGAACTGTTACATGTTTTTATCCTTCTCCTGTCTTCTACCCTCATATTCCCCTGACACAGCAAAAGCTTGAAAATCTAATTAAATAACTCTGAGCATAACTTTCTGACTATGTAATATAAATTGCTGGGAGAGTTAGAGAAGCACAGCTGTTAATAAACGAGCTAATCATTCATTTAAGACCCCACTAACCTACAAAGATATTTAATATCAAATCTTGAAGCACAGGATGAAGAACAGTGAGTGTTAACATATTCTAGAGTATTTTTTATTCGTTACAGGTGTGCTGTTTGCATCACAATTTTGGAGTCAAGCTCTAAAAACTCCAGCAATTTTTTTTGTTTGTTTCAAGACTACAAGGTTTTTTTATGCTGGTGGTGTTACTGAGAAACTGTGTTTAAGAGGGCAATTTCCATTGTGTGTATTTATGTATCTACTGAAAAAAAAAGTGTGCCTTGTAGAGTAGCAAACACATTTTAAATTGCATTTTAAAGTATTTTGTCTTACTTTGAATTTCTTTTCAGGCTTTCTGAATGGAATTATTTATTATTCTTGACAGTTGTATCTGTGGGACTATATAGATGTTACTGAGAACACAGCTTGAGGAAAATGACCAAAGCTGTCCTATTGAGATAAAGCTTCACAGATCAATTAGGTTTTCATTGTCAGCAGTGCTAGAGAGGGAAAGCCCCACTGGAGCTGGCTTGCTTGGTAACTCTGAAAGCTGTTACCTGGAAATGGTGTGATGATGATTGCTGATTTGCACAGTGCTACTGCCTGAAGAATTAAATGGCGAGGGGGCTGAAAGCTGTGCCTTTTCTCCTTGAGAGCATGCATGTCACACATTATTATGAACAGGTCCCTGCTAGTGAATTTTTATTTAGATTTAGTATTAAGCAAATACCTGTGCACAAGCCCCAAGAGCCACTTTGGCAGTAATTAGATTTGCAATTGCTACCCAGCAGCGCCAAGACAAATGTACCAATAAATAAATTCTACCAGCCAGCACCAGTGAAAACACTGATTTAGCCCAGCAGATGAAAATAGAAGAATTTCACTCAAACCTTTAATTTCCACAGCTGCCCAGGAGCAGGCATTGAGCCTTTCTGGAGAACTCTGGCCCGGAGGCTGGCCAGAGTGAAGTGCATAGCTGTCATCTTTGCTGAAGCCAAGCAACTCATGGGCATCATGTGTTGTTATGGTCTTTCTCCATCAACCTGTGGAAAGGAATGCTGCTTTTGAGGCCTGAGAACTGGTTATTTTTTACCAACAGGATGTTCTTTTACAAGAGTAGAGGGTGAGTTTATTTATGTAGATTCCAAAGGCAGAGAAGTTTCAGAAATCGTAGACATGTATTTGTTTTCTTGCTATAAAGAAACATAAAGATTATCAGTAGGAAAGAAACATAATTTATGTTCTTAAAATAATTGATATGAGGGAAATTCATGCTAGCAAAAACCAGAAATAAGCACTTTCAAGTTAAATATAATGTAAATTTGAAGAGTTTTTTTCCCCTGTTAGTTTCTGTAAGAATTCAGTGGAATCCCTAGTTTATATGCAAGTGGAATATGAACAGGAGTATGGATGGCGGTTTGTTTTAAAGTATGGAAAGCTTAAAAATATATAAACCAGTTTTTAGAATGCAGGACATATTTGAGATGTTTTCTTAGAAGTAGAGACCTTGTACTCTGGATGTAAATTGAGGGAGCAGAGGGAGTGTGTTACACACTGCATGTGTTTATGGCTGAAGGCAAACCTGCGTTAACTGAATTACCTCAGCCTCCAGTAAAGGAAAAGGAGATAATCAGGGTGACCTTGCAGCTGCTGAAGGCTGGGAGTGAGCGTGCACAAAGCCTGTGCTCATTAGAAGCAAGAGCAAGTAAGAAAATGTAAAGAAGAGGTTGGCAGGAAATCGTGTAAGCAGCCTCCTGTACAGAGCATGCCTGTGCTAGCCCGGGAAAAGGCAGCGGTTCTGAGTGTGATAGGGAAAATAGATAATGATACCTTGTGTGATGCCCCTGAGGAACTCTGCAGCAGTCATAAAGTAGAGCTGGTTAAATTAATAAATAGTAAATGTTGTGTTAGTATGATTTCATTAGGAATTGGCAAGTAAACATACACTTTTTAAACAAGGTATCACCTGATCATGCAGTAAATAAGTATTGAGTTCTGTGGCTACTATTTTAACGTGTATGTTTAAAGCTTTCCTCTTGTTTTGAGAACAGTAGCACTGGTTTTCAATACTGCGTCTATGCACCTGTTCTACTTGCAAATTCCAGAGGTTTCTGAGAAAACTGGAAACATTAAATTGCTAAAATGCAGATGTAAACTAAAACTGTTTTCATTATTTGAATCAAGCTCTAATGTTCAGCAATTTAAAACTCCGATTACTCAAGGTAATTGGAGTTGCTTTCCCTTTAGTCACTGTGGGTCTGTATTACAACAAATTCTTGTGGAGGCTCTCCTGTCATGGCCAGGAACACTTTATTCCTCAACTGTGAGTGGAACAGAATTCATTTTCTTGCCTTCCTCTGGCACACTGGGACTGAACTAGCTGGAGATGAGGCACAAGATTCCAATGGGACAGACCTTTCAGGTAGTACAAAGGATCCTTTTTCTGGTCTTTCTCTGACATTTTTGCTTCCATGTATGTGTTCAGCTTTGAGCATCTTCTTTGAAATGAACTGGAAATCAATTTGCCCCACAGGGATCTGTCAGATTTCCACACTTCTCTGAAGCCTGAGGTGTGGATCTCCTGATGGAACTGTTAGGGCTTATGTCACTCAATCACTTCTCTGCTACTACTGCCACCTGAGGAATAATTGTCCTGTCCCTGTCTGGGAAACAGGAGCCTCCTGATATCTGCAGCACTTTAGATCAAGTTCTCTGGGCTTTGTGTAGGTGAGTCAGAGGGAAACTAGAGGGGAGGTGATTTTCTTCCCTTAGATTTTGTGAGAGGATACATTGAAATGGATACACCATCATTTTCCAAAGACAACTTGTGCTGTTACTCTGAACAAAGGCACCTTATGCCCTTATCTTTCTCCAGGGACACTTTTTCATAGCTTGGAGCCTACCTATGGAGCCCCCAGCCCCCCTGTGGTCTCTGCAAAGGATGGCGATGCTGCTGAACTGCCTGGGAGCTGTCCCCACCCAAGTGTGATGGCTGAGCACTGAGAGCCAATTGCCTTGGATAATCCCTGTGAAGAGAGCAATCCACACCTCAGCTGGAGCTGTCACAGCTTTGGGGAGCCAGCACTGTGCCGCTTATATGGTAACACCCCATGAGGTGACAGAAATGCCACTGGCTAATGAGTTTGAGCTGTACCATGTAGGCAGCCATTAATGGAGGAAAGCAATTAAGAATCAGTAAGCTTTTCTGAAGCCGCATTTGAGGTTGGATCTAATTATTTTTGGCAGATGGTAATTCTTTTGTATATCTTGATAATTCTGTACCTCTCCTTTGTGGTAAAATAAATAGCTGCAGTTGAATTTTTAGAAGAACCAAGGCAGTAGTTCGGCTATATTGAACACCTATCAAGAAAATGTAATTCTAAGCTGTAAGACTAATGGCCTCCAAGAGCAGAGCTAACATTCCCTCTTAAAAAAAACTTTTAAATGAAATTAAATTAAATTCTTAAGTAATCTTTTAATTTAAGGAACAAGTGATTTCCCCCCCTTTAATTTAATGGAAACTTTGATTTTTGTGTGACAGAGATGAATGACTCAGAGTAACTATTTCTTTCCCATTTCCTTTTCTTTTGGTCCTTTTCTCCACATCCAGAGGAAAGCAATAGAGTTGGGGAAGGGTCTGAAGAACAGTTGAGGAAACTGGGGGTGTTTAACCTGGGGAAGAGGAGGCTTGGGGAGACCTTATCACTCTCCACAACTGCCTGAAAGGAGCTTCTAGCCAGGTGGAGGTCAGTCCCTTCTCCCAGGTAACAAGTAACAAAGGACAAGAGGAAATGGCCTCAAGTTGCATCAGGGGAGGTTCAGGTTGGATATTAGAAAAAATTTCTTCACCCAAAGGATTGTCAAGCCTTGGCACAGGCTGTCCAGTGAAGTGATGGAGTCACCATTCCTGGAGGTGTTTAAAAGATGTGTAGATGGCAGCATGTAGGGACATGGTTTAGTGCTGATCTTGGCAGTGCTGGCTTAGTGGTTGGACTCAATTTAAGGGTCTTTTCTGGGGATGAAAGCACCATTCATGGCCTTGAAACTAATTGCAAAGCAGTATCTGACCAGTCAGCAATCTCAAATTCTCTCTACTATTTTTTCTTCATGATTGCAGTCAAGAGACAAAGCAGGGACATGTTTATGATCTGCAGCATGTGTGGAAGCAGTGTCCTACTGTGTTTTCTGGAAACTTGTAGGTGGAAATAGAAGTATTGGTGAACCCCTTTGTCCTAGGGTGATGGTACAATGTATCCCCAATCGTGTGTTGGGTTTATGCTGGATATTACACTCTGTACCTTTAATATTGGCTCTGAGAGTAAAACCGGGGGAGAAGCACACAGTTTGTTTTCAGAAACCTCTCTCCGCTGGACTGGCCTTGAAAGAGTGAGATCAACAATACACAGACATGAGACGGAGAGGTTTTTTTTTTCCCCTCACTTTCGCTTTGCTTTGCTTTGTAGTTAGTTAGCGTAGCTTAGCTAAGGCTGAGAAGCTTCAGATTTCTTGGTTTTCCTTTTTTTTTTTCCTTTTTTTTTTTTTTCTTTCCCTTTTTTTCACCTTTCTTTGGAGCTGTTCAAACCTCCCCAGACTTAGGACCTGGGATGGGGGCTCCGGGGGAGCGTGTGCCTGGGACGCACCACAATCTACCCTGCGCAGCAACTTTTCCCAGCGAGGAAGAACTGAGAGCAGAGAAACCACCTACCAGAGGGACTTTTTTCCTAGTTTGTCATCTGTCCAGGGTGGCACAAAGTTCTTGTCATCTGGTATTGTTCAATTCATTGTGCTGGGGAGTGCTTTGCCAGTTTAATAAACAGGTTTCTTTCCACTTCTCTCTGAGGAGGTTTCTCCCAAACCGGTTGGGGGAGGGGAGGGAGGGTTTCCCTAGGAGGTTTCCTCCCAAATTTGCCTTAAACCACTACACCCTTCCTTACTAATGAGACAAGATGGACTCTAAGTTATATGTGTTAAAACACCCTTGCGGTGCTTAATAAAAAAACATCCAAGAGAAGGTGAAATGTGAGTATTGCAGGTTCTCTGATCTGGAAAGGGAGTGTTCTCCCCAGGCAGCATTCCTGTCTGGACCCTGGTGCTGTTGTGAAGTCCCTAAGCTAAGGAAGTGTTCAGTTGTACCAAACGGTGCAGCAAAAGTGTTGATGCATTTATAAGAACTGAAAGAGTAGAATGTTTTCACAGGTTATTGCTATTCAACTTATTCTTTGCAGGATTGCCAGGGTATCAGACCCAGCCAGCATGGGTTTAGGAGGGGTAGGTCATGTTTGACCAACCTGATCTCCTTTTATGACCAGGTGACCTGCCTGGTGGATGTAGGGAAGGCTGTGGATGTTGTTTATTTCAGCAAGGCCTTTGACACTGTCTCCCACAGCATACTCCTAGATAAGCTGGCAGCCTGTGGCTTGGACAGGAGCAGTCTTTGCTGGGTTAGGAACTGGCTGGATGGCTGAGCCCAGAGAGTGGTGGTGAAAGGCACTGCATCCAGCTGGCCGCCAGTCACTGTGGGGGTGGGTGGAGCCCCGGTGGCTTTGCCCTGGAGGGAAGGATTGCACCACCTCTCTGCAGACACCTAAGATAAGGAGCAAGCTTTCTCNAAGCTGGTGAGGGGCTTGGAACACAATCCATATGAGGAATGACTGAGGGAGCTGGGGTTGTTTGCTGGAGAAAAGGAGACTCAGAGGTGACCTTATCACTCTCTACAACTTCCTGAAGGGTGGTTGTAGTCAGCTGGGGATTGGTCTCTTTCTCTGGGCAACAACTGACAGAAAGAGAGTACACAGTCTTAAGCTGCGTCAAGGGAAGTATAGGCTGGATATTAGGAAAAGGTTTTCACAGAAAGAGTGATAAAGTACTGGAATGGCCTGCCCAGGGAGGTGGTAGAGTCACCATCCCTGGATGTATTTAAAAAAAGACTGGATGTGGCACTTGGTGCCATGGTCCAGTTGAGGTGTTAGAGCATGGGTTGGACTTGATGATCTTGAAGGTCTCTTCCAACCTAGAAATTCTGTGATTCTCTCAGTCCTTCCTGGAAGAAAATAACACCTGCCCTTGCAGATGAAGAAGATGTTGAATGCCAAGATAATCTCCTAGTGTGCCTGTTGGGAAGGGATCACTCCTTTTTATAGGCTGATTTCAGTTGTGGGTGACAGCACAAAGCTACCATCAAAGCTGCCGCTGCCAGAGGGTTGTTCCGATACAGACTTTTGTAGAAGTGCTCAGTAGCAAGAAAGTTTGCAAAAGAATATTAGTATTTCCAGCAATTAAAAGTATTTCCTAATGCTTTATGATTGACTTCATATATGCAGAGATGGGTATAAATGTAAAGCAGGATAGCCTTATTACTGTTTGGGATTGTTTAGTTTTTTTTATTTAAGAAAAAGAGATGTCAGGTTGTCATGGGAATATATGCTTTTAACAAACCAGAGATGATTATGCCTTCCTGTGACTGAAATTTCAAGTAGTATCTGATGAAGAGGCTGTCAGCAGCTACAAATCTCAGGCAGAAATAAAAACAGTGATTCTTCAACTCAGCAGTGGGGAGGACAGAACCTTAGTTCAAAATGAATGGAGCCCAGTGTTAAAATAAAAGCATCTTTCAGGGAAAAGGAGTCTTCCCTGAAAGCAATGAGCTTATGGAATGAAATGACCATCATTGCAGGAGTCAGCAGTTCTGCAGTGTTTCACAGCTCTGTGACAGCAAATAGTATTTATTCTGCAGTCCTTCACCCCATGTGCAACCAATGACCCAGAGCATTAGAATAAGAGCAGTACCCTCTTCATGGACAGAATCAGAAATAAATGTTGTCACAAGTATAGACGGTCACATTTCCATCTGGGAAACAGTTCTCACTCGGTGTGCCGGAGGGCAGGTGTTGGAGCTCAGCGACCTTTCTGCATCATCACAGCCTCCAAAATGACTGTGATCTCAACAACACTGGACAGAGTTAAAGGAGGTAATGAATAAGAAAGGGAATCACTTTGTAGCCATTCAAGAGAAACACTTCTGAGAAGTGAGCCTGCCTTTTTAAAGTCCTGTGACATTTCAGGTCTAGGAAAAACCCTGTTTGTGAATGCAAGTGTTAGTGCATTGCAAGAGAGGTGTTTCTCTGCGGGATAAGTATGAAAGATAAGCTACTTGAGTCCAGCCTAATAGTTCAAACCTTATTTAACTTGTTCAACTTGTAGAAAACTGGAAACTTTAATTACAATTATGCAAACATAATGATGTAAGGGTTATTCTTTCTCCACTATAACTGATTGTGTTGAAAAGTGAAAAATGTGTGAAGTCAATGCTTTCAAAATGGATGGTAATGGTAAGCATGTTCTCTTTCCCTGCTCTGTTCTCAGAGTTCATCTCTCTTAGTGGTGCTAATTCCTCTCACATCTCCAAAGGATTGAGGCTACCTACATTTCCCATGTCCTTTTCTGTCTGCCTGACAATGTATGTTTATATTAGCTTTTATATGCAGACTTTTCAGGCGTCACTCAGGTGCCAGCATGGGAGGACACTGCTCTCAGAGGGAATAAGGTAGAGTTATTTATGCAGCCCAAAACCAGCCCTTCACTGCGCTGAGAGATTAAAGATTTAAATATGGTCAGTTATTTCCTCTTTTATCTTTTCTGTTGCCAAATATATCCAGTATTAAGGGGAGCAAGTTTAGATAAGGTGCATCTGTAAAAAGATGAGGGCACTGTGGAAAATAAATCTTCCAGTGAAGAACAGGATAGTAATTAGAAGTGGTTCCAGGTGCCAGTTGCCATTGAAATCATATAAGTAAGTGCTGCTTCTGGGGAAATAATTTCAGCTGAAAAAAGACCTAGCAATGCCTGCAGAAATCACTCATATTGATTTGTTGTTGTTGTTGGCTGTTTTCAAAAGTTTGAAAAGTTAGAGAAGGAGTATAGCCTCAAGGATTTGACTGTAACTGTGACTCCTGGGATTGGTGACATCTCCTGGGCCTGACCTATGTGAAGCCTGTAAGGCATTGCTGAACACCTTCTCTTTTCATTAAGTTGCTACTGCTGGCAAAGTGAGAGTGATTCTCTCTTGAAATGAATGCTCTGTAGATATCTTCTCTATAATTTATTCTGAGCTGCCTTTTCTTAGAAAAAATAATAATTTGAAGTTTGGAAGGGAAGTTACCATATGAATAAAAAGGTTTCATGACCAAAAACAAGTTTTCCCTATTTCCTGGCAGAAATGGCATCTGCATGCATGCAAATATTGAGGTCAGAAGCAGTTGGCAAATTCAAATTCTTGGCCTTTTTTTTCTCATTTTCCAGTGTGACAGAAGCATTGCTGATTGTAACTGGAAGACCCCTGGAATCCCTGTTGAATTTATTGCTAGCCACAGGTGATCAAAAAGCCTGATTCTTCTGCTTTGTAGAAGTCCTCATTGTTTGGCCTTAGCAGTGGTCATCCATATACTGGTTACCTCCAGTTGTATTATTGGATGTCTTTAGGAAAATGGTATCTGTTGTGCACAGGAACCACACAAAACGGCCTGACTCTTTCAAAACTCATTTTCCAAGAATATACTGCTGTTATGTTCATAGTCCTACAGGATGTCCTGGCCAACTTCCAAAGCCAGTTTAGGATCTTGCTCCTAACCTTTAAAAAATTATTTCCTAATTTCATAAGGTAATGGCATCAGCCATGAAGGTATATTTCTGTAATAATTTAAATCCTAATTTAAGTCTCTCTGCTTTGGCTGCTGTCTCAGTGGTAGGGCTGAAATCCATGAATCCACAAGACAACTGTGCAGGGCATGGGAGGCAAAATAAAGATCTTGTTAGGCCAGGTTTGCCACCAATGCAATTGCTTCCTGAATTGCATCTGAAAATTGAAAACAAAGTTGCTTTGAATTGTACATCAACAATTGTTGCCACATCTTTCTGAGACATGAAATGAAAATGCTGTGGGTTGTTTTTAAACTTGAGTGCCTGTCAAGCCTACTCATGTCTCCAAATCCCCCAATTAAAGGATGGTAACTTAGATGTTTGAGAAGCATTGGAAACTTGTGTATACATTTGTTCCTGGTGTTTTTTACTGGAAAAGGTCTTGAAAGACAAAGCCAATAGTTACATGGCACTTGAAAGTAGAGTGCCTGGAGCATGCCCACTTGAGTTATATCTTACAGTTTCACTGTGAATTCCACTCAAAATGGATTCCAAGTGCTATTTTTTTTTTCATATTAAAAACTTGCCATGAACTTATAAAAGAAATTGGATTACATCCCAGCTCTAGTTGAAAAATACTGTTAAAATTAATTAGTCCTATCACTATGTGCTACCTAGAGCTCTATATAAAAACCTGAAGAGAGAATACAGTCATTCTTGTATTAGAAATTAGTAATGAACTGTAAAAGAAAGAGAGCATGTAGTGAAGTTTTCAGTCTTGGAAAGAATATTTATTGTTAGCTGCAGCTGTCAAACTATTTACTGAAAACAGACCAGCCATAAGTACAGATTGTGTACTGTAGGCAATGGTACTAGATCCTAATCATTTTTCTGGGATAATAAACATAATGATTGAAATAACTTTGCTAATTTAGGGAAGAGATGTGGCCGCAGCTCCTTGAAACAAACTGTATTCTTTGAGCTGCAGTTTTTGGCACGTAGAAATCAGTGAAAAGGCTCAGTTATATAATCTAGATTGACAAATTGAAATCCCATTTTGGCACACAATAACATGAGTTTGGTAAAAGGAAACTAGAGAATTATTTTCCAAGGGCAGGCATTGTATATAAGGTTAACACACACACAAAAAGAAGCTGATTTGGTCCTCCTAACAATTTTTATATTTTTTTAAATCAGAGTAATGCGTAAACTTGAGTCAAAATTAATAAACACACATTTGTTTGGTATAATGAAAATTCTATTGCCCCAGAACTCAATTTCATTAGTAAATGGTATTTGTGTTTGCCACATGATAGATTTCAAAATTTAAGGATATTTACTGTAGTCCTGTTGTCCCAATCTAAGTAGTTTAATAAGGGCTAGCAGATGAATGGTGGGAAGGAATTCCTTTACCTAGCTATACAACATGGGCCTATTTTGAAAGGTATATTACCTTGTTTCACAACAGAGAGAAGAACCCAGTGGCTCTTACTGCAACTTTGAATTCAGGCTCAGCCAAAGGAAGCATTAATTGAAAATGTTTTAAACATAAAATGTTACAATTTTTTAAAAGAATATAGTAAATTTAACACTTGGAAAAGGCACGTGTGGAATGGATCTACCTAAAAAAGTATAAAGTAATTCCCACATGCCAGCTAACTAGAGAAGGTTTTTGAAACTACTACACTCAGCCTGTGACAACATGAAGGAATCTTTGTTCAGAGGGTGTTTGCCTTGTCTCTCCCCACAGCATTACAGTTTTAATTACCTGACAGTGTTTCTTAGGAGCTCATTCACACTTCAGGTATCTTTTCTGTGGTGCCACTGTGCCAGCCATCACTTGGGGCAGCCCCTGTAACAGGGAAGGCTCGGCTTGGCCACTGTGGGCTACCTGTGAGACGTCTGAGGATAACGGAATAACTGCTTATTTATGCCAGATGCCCAAAGGACTGTGGTTCTGGAAAATGGTTAGGGCTTTCTCATTCCCAGACAGTTGAGAGCTGCACTGTGGTCAGAAGAAAGCAAAACTTTGGGGATTTAAGTGACAGGAACAGAGGGCAAAAACGGATACCAGGCTAACCTAGCACTTGCTGTCTGACATGCTGTTTATTTATGTTGTATACCTCAGCTCAGTGAGTCATGCCTTTAAATAAGAAAAAAACAGAACTGACAAATGACACATGCGACGTTCCCTCTGGAATTATTTTTTCCAGTAAACAGCCAACAAAACAGTGTCTGAGGGAGAAGCTGACAGCTCTTTCCAAGCACACTAAGAACACTTGAGAGGATGAGCAGCTACTTGAAGATCGAAAAAAATAACGTGATTCAGGAGCAGGTGAAACAGGGACCCCTCTCTCCTGAGATATTTCTTAGGTATCTGGTTGCCTGTGGTGTTTCAGGCTTTCAGCTTGTGTCTGTATTAGAATATTTTCAGTGAACCATCTTAAAATGGAAAAGAGTTCCAGTCTAGGGCTCCATGATCTTGAGAGATGTCAAGAAAAAATGTGTTGTAAGTTTTCTGCAGTGCTTTTCAGTAGAAGCCTCATGTGATGAGGCACGGTAATCTCTGGAGTTAGCAGAGTTCACTAAAGCTATGAAAAGATGTATATGCCCTTCTGAAATGAAATCTTGGTTATCTGGCAGATGGTTCTTTGAAGGTCTCTAATTTTATCAAATATTAAATGCCAAGTGTCTGATTTCTGTGGTACTTATTTTGCCTCTGAATTAAAACAAACCATAATAACATCTTCTGGAAAATACAGTCTTTGTTTTTACACGGGAATTATAAGAAAAGGACTTCAATGATACTTTTCTGCAAAGGCTAAAAGATAAGAATAAATAATGAGGCCTGATATAAAGCAATGTGACTTAAAGCAACAGGAAGCAATCATGTTTTCATACCCAAATTTCCTTTCCCTTAGCACTCCTACTTAATTGGTTTGCAAAGAGCAGCTGAGCTGCACTGAATGGTCACTTTTGTGGTAAGCTGATTTGCAGGGAAGCCAAGTCTACAGGACTAATTCATAACAGTTCTCTTGGACAGCTATCAAAAAACTCCATTGCCAGTTCCTCAGTCAGTGATTTTCCTGATCCAGTGGTTTGCATTCTTTACAATGTTGTTGCTTAATTACCAATTCTAAAAATTCTAGGTTATGTTTAAAAAATGTAATTATTTCAAGTGTTATTTTAGGTAGAAAATGTATTTAGGCAAAACTCTCTAAGCTGCAGGCTTTTTATTCAAAATAAGTAACTTAAAATTTTTTTGTGCACTGAAATATCTTGTCATAAACTTGAGGATGTGGAAGACAGAGAAATTAGAATGTAATACTTTTTTCCTGAACACAGGTAAAGTTCAGCTATGTCATTTAAAATCAGTGGTAAATGAAAATGCTTTTCAATGTCCAGTAACCACTTCCTGCTCCCACTCTACTCTGTCCCTTAATAGATGAAGATGCTTCTTCATCTGTGTCCCACCAGCTCAAGGTGAAGCAGGTTGCTGCCATTTGTGAAGGTGACTCATAAATGGGCCCTTGGGCAGAGGATTTGGGTTTCCAGACAGGAAGTTAGCTGGAGCCTGCACTAGGGAAAACATTCCTGCAGGTATCCTGCTTTTCTTTTGGTCTTCCTCAAGCCTTAGTTCATCTGGTTACTGTGTCTTCCTGATCTGTTTTTCCTGAGCAGATCAGAAGCCGTTTCACAGCAATGGCCCCAGCTTACCCATTGCACAGCTCTTGCTCCATTTCTTGTGCCAGGGCTCAGACTGAAGGAGCAGCTGATGTCACTTAGGGTGGGCCGTGATACAGAAATGACACTTCATGGTTGGACTTCATTGTGTCTTAAAAGTTTTTCTTTTTTACATTTAATGACTCTTGTAGGTTTGGGATGATTTTTACTTTTCTCTGGATAACAGTCAAGGAAGGGCAATTTCCAAAGCTTGTCAAGTGTTGTCAGCCTAGAACCTGAAGTTGGCAATGAACAAAAACCTGAGTCATCAAGATTTGGCAGTATGCTGGAGCTGGGAATGACAAGGTGTGATGTTTATTAATGACCATCTCTAGTTTTTAGTCTGGGTCAAGTTATTTTTTTCTTTTGTTGTAATATTCCAACATAATGGACTTAACAATGACCTGGAAAATGAAAAACTATTTGGCTTCTCAGAATTGTGGGTTTAATATTTTATGCTGTAGTCAGCTTGAAAAGAGAAAACATAACTAGGAAAATTAATTTGGTTTTGTTTGTTTGTATTAAGAAACAGCCATGCTCACTTCACCAGCTTCTATCCCTCAATGTTATTCTTAGACTCGTATTCTCTCTTCCTTTTAGTTGAGTATTTCCAAGCTGAAGAGTTTAAGACATGGCAAAACTTGGTCCCATTAACCATGCTTCTCCACACTTGTTCCAGCTTGGCTTGATTGTCTTTAAACTGAGAGTAACCAGAACTGCATTTCATGTTCAACATATTGGTATTGCATAGGCTGATGTCTTGGTAAGGTTTCGTAAAAATGTTGAATTTCCTGATTCTTAAACTAAAATAATTCCACACATGTGTTTGTCCCAGATGAGTTTTCCAGCTTGCCAGAATGGGATATGGGGCATGGTGTTAGGAAAAGGAGGAACTCTTTAGATGAGAACCCTCTTTTCCCATGCCAAGGTGGACACTGTCTAGTGGTACATTATCTTAGGCAAGAGGTGACAGAAAGAAGAGCAAACCTATGCAATGAATTTCTCATGATGGGGGAGTTGTAGTTTAGTGGAAAAACCATTGGTCTAATGCCCAGGTGCAAGGCTGATTTTGTTTACAGAATAACCTTTAGGAAATCATTTCTTTCTGTATTTCAGATTTCCCCTTAACAGCATTTACTGCTCTCCTTGTCAAGCATTTGAATGTCAGTTGATGACAGAGTCTGTGGACTTGCCAGGTTGCATTGCAGAGGCATCACAAGCACTTGCCATTAACTTAATTATAGCTAACATTATTCTGTCCTTTCTAACTTAAGGAAGAGTTCCTTGTTAAAACCTGTCTTTGTTCACTGATGTTACACCTGGGCCTGAAGCCATGGGATTGTTCTGGATACGGGCCAAACGAGAAAGCTCACAACTTTTCTAGGACTTTACTGAAAAGGAGTTATGCATTTAGCTTGTCTGTGGCCCTGTTACCTGTGGCCCCCTCAAACACAAAAGCTTATCCAAGGCTTATTTGTCAAAACAAATAAGCTGTTTTGGAAAACTCCTTGCACTTCCAGGGAAACATGGATGAGGTGCCTAATACACAAGTGGTTTAACTTTTTAGGATTTTGGAAACCTAACCAGTGTGCTGGCATAAGACTTTCTGATTTACTGGATTTTTTTGCCAAATGTCTACCTTTTTCAACTAAATAATTCATTTACCCAGTAAATAACTGGAACCATTCATAGAGCCATGGTGAAAATTTCCTTGAAAAAATGCGGAGTTATCTGCCATTGATTCCTTAATAGGCTGAATATTTTCTGATTTTTTTTCCATATGAAATTATCTAGAAGTTCATGGTGAGCAGTGTACAATATAACAAACTCCTCAGAGTTTTCCTGGTGTTCACTTTGTAAACCACTTACATTTGTACAAAACAAAGACAACAGTAAATACATTTCTGTAATGTGAAAAGTAAATTCTGCCAAAAATGCTTATTGATACTGACACCATTTAAAGATTAGATTGTTCCATTGCACTTCACTTAATTTAAGATTCTCAGGATTTTTTACACAATTTAATCCTTAATGCTTTTTCTTACTTCCTTGACTTTTTTTATCCTTGGAGTACTCTGAAGAAGTTGCTACCTGTGCAAATAACTCTTCTCTTATGGACAATTTTAATTTTTATGCCTATAAAAGCTTCCTCTTGTTTAATACCACCCCAGTGCATAAAATTGTCCAAAATTCTCGCCCTTGGTGGTTGCATCTACCTAGAAGAGCTTTTTGTTGTTTCAGCCTTAGACTGAAATTCTGTGATGGACAATAAAAATCCTGCATGTCTTTTTTTAGTTGATTATGACATTTGCTTATTCAATACTTGAATATTTTTAATTTGTTTTTAACTAGATTCACTTTTAACCTGTTATTCAAAAGCAAGGTATAATCCAGTGCTGCAGTGGTGCTTGAAGTGGGAGATGAACTCTTGTTTTGCCCATAGCAACTGTGAGAGTGAGATCCCATCTCTTCCCACTCCTGTTCTTTCCCCTCAGTCTTCTACTTGCCAATGCTTTTGCCAACCAACAAGTGACTATCTTGTTAATCTGCTGTGACTGTGTGACAAATTGTACCTCTTCCTACTGTTAACCGTGGCATTATGTGACACTTGATTCATGGAGATGTGTTAACTGAAAATAAATTAGCCAACCTGTCCCCGAAGTCATCACCATCATCTTTAGCCAAGTGGAAAACAACTCCAAACCAAATTCAATTGCTTCTGTATGCTGTTGATCCTGGCATTTTTAATATGCTTTCAGTTAAATGTCCAAAAACAACTTATTTATAATTACACACTGGAATCTGCCTGTACTTTGAAATCTCTATGTTTGTACATACATCCTCTTCTTCAAATTTTATTTTGGGGACAGCAGGTGGTAACAGCACTACAAGCAGCAGCAATGTGCTAGCACAAGCCTCTTGCTGTGTAGCATGTGATACCACCCTGTCTAGCTGACATTATGCAAAACATTAGAAAGGAAGAAGAATGATTTAATATTCTAATTGAAGGAAAGAAATTGCTTATTCAGAGCAAGCTGATCTAATTTAGAATAATAAGGGTTATATGAAATTAATCACATCTAACTAAACCATGTTGCAATAGCATTATATCAAGGTCACCAGTCACAACAGTATTAAAGAATGCTTAAATGATACCCAGCTTACAGCCAAAGAGCCTCATTGGCACTCACATGAGCCCCACACTGCTGGGCCTGGGATTTATCCTTGAATACCATGTTGATTGTTTGAAGTAGAGTGGTGCATAGGGTATTTCATGAACTGATTTTTGATTTTGTTTTAATCCTTTCTGAAATATTGTGATTATCTTTTAATTAGGAAAGTGCCACAAATCAGACCAAATATGCAGGGGATAGAATGTTCTCGGATGTATTTTGAATGTTCTTGGATAGAATGATAGGATGTAACAAAACCCTCTGGAGTTTAGAGGGACAAATTCAGCTACTGCTCAAATCATGGCAAAGCAGCAAACTCCCAGATGAAAAAGGGTAGGACTAGCCATTTCCTGAGAGTTTCCTAAGTGGTGGTGCCTTTCACTGGGACTAGTACTGCTTAAGCCATCAGATGGTTTTTGAAAGTCTTTTGCACAAGTGGGATTGTTTTAATTGCCTGCTCAGAGAAAGTGCAGATTAATCACAGTAGGAAGGCTCTTACATGAAAACAAGACTGAATCTAATTCTGATTTCATCAAAATGGATACAAAATACTCTATCTCCCTGTGGGCCACCTTCATTTCTCTCTTTTTACTCTGAAAGGTCTTTTGTGGAAAGGAATTAATGAGGCCAAACAATACTATGAAAATTTGCTAATACTTTTATGTTGATCTTCCCTAGTTATTTCTGTTGCAGTCTGTATTTCCAAGGTTTCTTATTCTATTAATCAGCTTTTCCCCCAAGTAATTTCTCAGCAACACCCTCTTGTATCTGAAGTGGTTATTTTTCCTTTATAAAGCCATTGTAACTTGTAAAAGGATTTTTACAGGAATTTGAAGATTTCAAATATTAATCTAACATAGAAAAAAATCATTACATGGAAGTGATTATGGCATCTTCTGTTTTCTGGCATTTGGTCCAACAGGAGTTTGGATTTTTAAGTGTTTATGTAACACAAGGGTAAAAAGGGAGTCAGCTTTGCTCCAGAGTATGGAATATACAGCCTTTAGAGCTTGCAAAATGTCAGAACATACATTAACTACTTACCAGTACCTTTTTAGAAAGCAAAAGCCATTCTTGGAGATGCAGCAGCTATAAAGCACGAAATCCACTAGCCTAAAGCAAAATATGGATCATTGCCATGAAAGTGCCAGCAGTGAACTGTCCTGAACACTGCTGTACATCTCCAGCTCTTCTGGTGAGCTTTTCAAAGGATTATTGGTGAATTAGTGTATTCACTTGGCCGGAAGGTAGGATTCTGGTATCTTGCTTACAGAAGTTTAATGAGCTAATTTCACCTTTAAAGTATATTTTCTAACAGGGATTTTTTTTTTTTCAGAAATAATTTAGAGTCATTTATATCAATGAATACCTGACATATAGAACTGCAGCATTATAGTCTTCAGAAAAGAACCTTTCCTGATGTGTATTTGATATGTGAAAATGAGTGACTGAAATTCTGTTACACAATCATTATAGGTGAAAACAGCTTAAATCTCTACTTGATAACATGAAATTTATGATTATGAATAGAAACATTTAAAATTATTGAGAGCATTATAGTATGATAATCTTCATATCACAGTATTTTAGTAACAATACACCAAATCACAATGGTAAATAACCGTTCTCGTAAGTAGGGGGTTTTTTTTCCAAAATGGTGCAGCTTCCCTTTTCAATCCCCTTAACACCATATTCCTCATGTTCCTGTGGAAACTTAGATCCAAAGACAGCCTCAATTTTAAGTTGACATCTAGAACTGAATCAGGTTTTTTTGGGATAAGCAAAAGGTCCAGGTCACTGCAGTACAGACATTTAACACCATATTTTGCAAATGACAAAGCTGGGTACTAGCATCAAATAGAAAGGAAGAAAATGAGAATTGGACTAGCAGAAAATGAAATTATTGTTATATTTTATTTCTTGAATGAAAATGTGGGGATGACTGTGTCTGCTCTTAGATGGAGAATTAATTCCAGTGCAAGATAAATAGAATGCTAACAGCTAAAAGCTGTGCCAAGTAATTGACCTTTTACAGTTAGGTAAAGGCTTTGTGTGACAGTCAACCACTCTTAAAAATGACTACAAAAATGGTTACTAAAAGTGACAGAACAAGCAAGGGGTATTCAGACTTTCTAATATATTTGGAGCTGAAAGATTTCAGATGAAAGAAAAGAGTTGCTCTTGCAAACCTTTCTCTGTAAGGGCAGATGAGATTTATAACATGTTTAGAACTGATTTTTGGGTACAAGTCATCTGGAAATCATTGAAAGAAATGAAAATGGCATGAGGGCTACAAAGAATGAGGATATTTACATCATGGTGCTGTTGCCATTGTCTCCTGATGTTCTGTGAACAAAAGAAATAGATTTGTGGCTGGCCAGGGAGAACACTGCTTGTTGTGGGACTTATGACTATTCTTAACAAATGGGACTGGCCCAGGGTTTAGACTTGGTATTAAATCAGAAGATCAGGAAATTTAATTTCATATCTAGGCAAACTGTGGTGGTTGATAACTGGTGGTTATCAATAACTGGTGGGAAAAATAGCTGGTTTTCTGTGTATGTGGATAAAAGAGAATACCAATTGGAATTGTCTACGGAAATGGAAAAATTTAGTGAATTGAGGATGGATGAACTGCTGCTCAGGACAAGGAAGGAAATTAAAACCCAATCAATATTTGGTTTAGTATTTTGGCATGTATATCAAATGCTATTTGCACGTCATTGCTAGCTGTTTTTTTTAAATTAAACTCATTCTTCAAAAAAACCCCAAACCCTCACAAGTTAAATACTTTATATAACATATGTAATTTTTTTTAAGTTGTGGAACTGTTGACTATTTTCTTTTTTTTTACTTCATTTGCATGAGGAAAGGGAATAGGGGAGAAAAAGAGGGAAAATAGAAAAAGCAAGTACATTAAATTATTTCCTTTGAGCATTGTGCTTGCTGCAGCTGATCTTTGATTCCACAAGTTCACTAAACATTGGTGGGATGACAAATGGCAGGAGGAGTCAAAGTGTCTAAAAGAATAAATCCTAGTCCAGCACAGACTTTGTTAAGAAAAGTATTCATTTGCAGTAGGAAGAAAACCCAAGGAAGGAGTCCAAAGGGGAAGGTTGTCAGAAGGCGGTATAAAAGTAAGTGGAGGTAAGTGTCATATGCACCAGGAACTATGAGAAATGTGCTTCTTTTGAGGGAACAGAACAATTTCTCAATTTTAAAACACTCTTGCTCAATGAACCAATATCCATGCCACCTGTACAATTTGGGATAGAAACAGTAAATCAAATAATGTCAGAACAGCCTGAGCAACAAGGTCTTGGTTTGGGTGAGTAAAAGCTTGCACTGGGCTGGGTGGCTGCTTTTTCTCTAAGACATCAAGCTAGTCTCCATGTTAATTTTTCACAGGTGTCACAGTGGCAGGGTCCCATGGGGAATTGGAATACCTGCAGCCTGGTGTGGTTGGGCTTCCCAAGCTTAAACAAAGACCACTTCATGCATGCAGTTCTTTGTCATTTAATTGCTGTATCAAGTATGACCAGCAAGCTCTATGGGACTGTAAGGTTTGTGTCCTCCATCCCACCATGCACACACTGTGCATTAATATCATTGATAGAACGGGCTGGGTAATAAAGCTCAGTGGGGATCCCTAAATCTAGAGGTGCAGAGACATGAGGCTTCACAAGAATAAAGATTAGCAGCCAGTAGTGTTTATCAGCACAGCCACACAGTGGGAGACAAAACATTTGGAATTAAGCTGATGTGCTAAGTTAACAAAATTTATTTTCTGTTCAGTCACTCAAACATATTTTGCAACTGTGTGCTACTCTGCTTTAGGGATTGATGCTTCTCTTCATAAATATTGTTTTGTGGAAGCTGCCTGTCTCCACAAGTGATGGAAAATAAAGCAAGCATGAGACAATAGCCAAAATTAAGTATACACTGATAAGACCAACTTTGAGCTGTATCCTTAGATACCAAGTAAGATTCTAGTCCAATTAGTGTCAAGTGTTCCCTTTTCCAAGATAATTTACAGTTTGGCTAAGTGTATAAAAGCATGTAAATCTAAAGTTGAAATTTTAGCCTCAGTGCTCTCTCCAAACATATATTCTCAACAACAGCAAATGCTTTATCTAAATTTATGTTTTGGTGACTGCTTTGACAATTTTTAGAGCCACTCTATTTCTGACTTAATCTAAAATTACCTAATGATGATTGTAAGCTTTTCTATTGCTTTAAAGAATCATCCTAAAAGCTGTGGTACTGATCTGGATTAGAGGGGAGTTCATCCCCCATGTATCTACCAAAGGATCCAAGGCCAGGAATGTTTACTAATAATTAGTTGCAGTGGCTGTTTAAAAGTTGGTAACATGGATCTGAATTGTCTCTTCCCAAGTATTTTGATGTGTCAAGGGAATGAAAGAGGAGGAGGAAATGGATTCTTTGCTAGTTTTGTCATCTCTTTTGCCTGAACTAGGCAGCATGAGTAGAGATATGGAAGGGGGAAAAATGAGTTTTAAAATTTCTGGCTTAAGATTATACAGTAAGTATGTGCTTTCTCAGTGTTCCAAATGTCTGCTGTTCACAGTTTCTACAAACTTCATGCTCAGTTGTCAAAACTTATGCAAAACTATGAAGGCACATAGTTGTTTTTTTTCACAGCTGCCAGACGTGGATCTTTTTGCATGCTGTTAGAAGGGAAACAGAATGCAAGTACAGCTTCTTTCCTCTCTGTTACAGAAAAGGTTACTCACTGACTAACAGGATTTCTCAGTCTGCAGAAAATCCACTGTCTCTTTTGAATGAGAAGGAAATGTCATGCAGATAAATCACGTAGGCAATAAACAAATTACCATATGGTGGCAGGAAGCAAGGAGTGGTTTTGATAAAAGTGCAATCTGATACAACACACATTTCATAACTTTCTGTGTTTATCAGCCTGTCAGTCTGTGACCAAAGAATATACAATCCTTCTGAAGCCAAAGAAGAATTACCCAAGATTTGATCTCTATTCTAGCTGCAGGTTTTTTCCACTGGGATTCTAGATACAGAAGTAAAATATTTCTAGTCACTTAATTAGTAGGAGGCTTAATTTTGTTTTCAGTTAAAAATAATGAGAAATGCATTGTTTCCATATAATCAATTATTTACTAGAAGATTTTGGGCTTTTCCAAACCCTGCTTTATATTTGTAAATGCATCAGTTTAACAAATAACTGTCAAAGAAACAGAACAGTGCCTTGTAAATTATTATTATGTACAGGCTACTAATAATTTGGGTTTTTTTACACTACACTAGAGGCTTTCAAAATTTGATGTGGACCTTAATTTGTTATTGCAAAGATTATGTAAAGGCATGACCCGTTTCTCATTGATGCAAATATCAGAACTCCATAACCTCCAATGGTACCAGAAGTGGATTTGCAGGTTGCTGACAAGAATTGGGAAAAATCATCATTAAAATCTGAAAGCAGTCATGCAGGACAAAGCAAGATATGTGTGTATGTACATATTTTGGAGAGCAAGGCAGCAGGGCAGTTGCTCAAATCTTTGAATTAGGAATGTCAATGAAGAAAAAAGGACCCCTTTTGTTTGATCAAGCAGTTTCGTACCTTTTCAGTTATGAAGATTTGCACAGCCTCTCTTTCCAGTTCTAAACAAAACATGTTTACATGGCTGGTGATTTCACCGTGTGGGGAGAGTCAGGGCAGCCCCACACAGCTCTGCTTTGTGGCTGCAGGAAGCAGCAGGAGCTGAAGCAGTGGGGTGCAGGATAAGGCAGAACATGAGGCGCTGCCCTGAAGAGTAAACACTTTTCACTACCTGCCAATCATCTGTAGCCCAGGGAAGCAGAGAAGTCATTTCAGTAATTTCAACAGGTTTGAGATGAGGTCACCTCTTTTAACTCAACCCTTTTAACTCCAAATGCAATTTCATGCAAGGCAAGGAGCTGGGAAATACAGTTACTAGTGATTTGCCCTACAACCTGTATGATGTCTCTGCTCTTATTGTTTCAGCTAAGAGGACAGATAATGCTCAAAGAAAATGAAAGTTTCTGTAAATCCTACATTTATCCTCTCCATNAACACATCTGGCTTGTTTGTTAACAGAAGAGCCCCTAAATGAGGTTTCTGTTACCAGCACAAAGTGGAGGGAGAAGAAGAGAAAGAAAAAGGTACAGGAAAGGGTGTATGAGCAGAGGACATGAAGGTGGCTTCAGGCCATACCTGGAGTAGCTAATGGATAGTTCAGGGGAAGGTGGTGGGAAAATTGATCTCAAAAGAAGTCTGACTGTGTGATACAGAGCACAAGCTCAGCAGGATCATTATGGGAATAAATGACAAAGCTTTTCTAGCCGACAAAGCAGGCCCAAGGGAATGTGAAAGGGGCTGTCAGCATCTAAGTCAGTCTAATGAGCATTTGCCTTCCAGAAGAAGGCTTAGAAAGCCAGTCAGAGAAGGAGCCTGATGACATTGGTCTCAAGTGGAAAACACATAGCAATGCTGCACAAAAGAAAAGTGACATCTCCTCTCACCATGGGATAATAAAGGCAGTCTTTGCCATGGACCTGTAACTTAAGAGAGGGTTGTCAGCACTTGGAGGACTGAAGCAGCACAAGTTAGTGCAGGCATTGGAACTTCTCTCAACTGATTTCCACTTAACTGATTTTTTTTGTTTTGTTTTCAAAGATGACACAAAATAGCTTTGATCTTGTTGTGTAGCCCTGGTCAGGCTCTTGTCCTGCCCAAGTTGTACCTTTTGAAGGCCCTTCAATAAATATCTACTTTATTCTCTAGCTCTGTCTGTTTCAGGTCAGCCTTCCCAAGGCATCAGTTTATTTTGCTGAAAATAAATTGGTGGTGAACTCTTCCCTCTCCAGTTTTCCTTGGCAAGTCAGAAACTCTATAAAAGCCAGCTTTTGTTAGATTTTCTTAATTGTTTTCTAGAGTTCCCTTGTACAGGTAAAGTTATGTACCCAGGGCTTGGAGCATCCCTTCTATACAAAATCTAATTTTGCAGCATTCTCCATGGTGATGTGGTTTCCCTATCAAACATCTGTCTCTGTGGGGATGGGAAGTGTTGCCAGAACAGGCTTCCATATTGTTATTGCCTTCTCTGGATACTTTTAGGTAATTTCTTATGTGACTGATTAAAGCAAATTGTTGCTATTCAATGTAATATTGCACAAAGGAGCTATTACCTGTGCTAGTGAGAAAGCCGTACTGGGCAATTTAAATTAGGCTGGAAGAGAAATCAATGCATATTTTCAACTAGGTCCCTCTGTTAGACCTTAACTGTTATTCATATTTAAATTGCAGAAGCATTTTGCAGCCAGTTAGCTGAGTGCACCTTAGTAGCCTCCATGACCTTACCTGAGTAGCCTCACCAGCCAGATTGTGTGGGATGGAATTTGGTCACATCTCTGGCAAGAGTGGTTGTACTGCTGGGAAATGGGTTTTCAGGAGCCTTCTGTCCTCCCAGTGAGTTCAATGGCTGAAGTCTGGAAATCTACTTTTCTGTTTGAGCTTTGAGGAGTGCCTGTAGTGCATAAAGGGTGCTGGAAAGGTGGATAGAAGATGTGCTGTCTCGTTTGGGCTGGGCATGAACCAGCAGCAGCCTCACCTGCTGTGGATGGCATGAGCCTCCCCTCATGTAGGAGCCCATGTTCCCTACAGCATCTCCTCTTTCCTTTTTCCTCTCAGCCTGATCCGAACGTGAGGAGAGTTTGGTTTGGGGGTTTCACCACTCACCTTGGGCATTTTGAGCCTGGGCTGGGGAGACACTGGTGAGTGGGGTGC